>OY731403.1:31525696-31911081 GCA_963425845.1 Sphenostylis stenocarpa
GTGAGGACATCCGATGCCAAGACACGCGCTGTAATCCTTCGCCGTTAAAACTAATTGAAATAGGCATTATAGGACATCAAACATGAAAACATTGCATGCATAAAATGTTTTTGAACTAGGTCTATTTTCTTCTACAAAAAAAAACCCTAAAAATCGAGACGGCGGTCCGGAATTCCCAGACCGTCGTCTCGGTCTCCAGCAAATCGGGACTGCCGTATCGACCAACGAGACGGTCGTCTCAACTTGGCCGAAAATGAGATCGTCGTCGCGCTTGGCGAGACGGCCGTCTCGCTTAAGGTCAAAGTCGAGACCGTCGTCTCGCGGTCCCAGACGGCTGTCTCGACTTGCACAAATTCGAGACCACCGTCTCGACTTCCCAGACGGTGGTCCCGAATCCAATTTTTTCCCTATAAATAGGGGAAAGGTTTTGGGGGTTCCTCACTACTCCCCGGCACTCCAACTCTCTGATCTCTCACTTCCAAGCTCTTCACCACCAAAAATATTTCGTGGAAGCCAGACTAGGAAGAGGAGGGGCTCTGCTGGCCCTAGCAGTTCATCGGCACCAGCCCCCCAGGATCCCACTCGGCTCTCTCCACTGCATCAGGCTCGACTGGAGCATATCAGGGGGTACACATGGCACCCCATGCTCAAGCTAGACTTCGGCATCCTCGCCGAATTTGGGTGGGAGGACGACGTTCGGGCCCACATTGACAGCATTGGGTGGGGTTTCCTCTTGCAGTCTCCACCCACTCACGTATACCCTGAAGCAGTGTTGGAGTTCCTTGCTTCCATCTCCTACGCTGAGACTCCTGCCATGATTCTCGGCTTGTCACCAACAAAAATGGTGACATACTCTATGGGTGGGATGTACCGAACCACCACTCTGGACGAATTCAACGTGTCCATTGGATTCGTCCAGCCCAGGGACGTGCTAACCCGAGAATACCAGGAGGTCATTTGCTCACGCCCCACCAACCTCACCGCTGGCGAGATGTGGGATGAACTCACCAGGGTGCCCACTTTGCCCATGCTGATGAAGGGCTCAGCACTACCCCCAGCCCTCCGCATTTGCCACAAGTTGCTGGCGGGGACCATCCACGGGCGGAAGGAGAGCCAGGGAAAGGCGACCTTTTTGCCCTCTACTATATGAGCCAGAGGCGTCGGTGCAACCCTGGCTACTTCTTCCTGAGGGCCCTCAAGGACTTCGGGAGCAAGTCAGTGGGGGTCGTCCTCATGGCTCCCCTTATTACCCCCCTAGTAGAGAAATGGGGATGTAGTGGCCGGGTAGCACTGACCTCCAACCTACGACCCGAGTCCATCAACGGGTCAATCCTGGTTAGCATGGGGATGCTGATGCGCCACGGGACCCAGCTGGTCCTCCACCCATCGCTGGATTTCGCTTTGGACCTCCAGGACATCGTGGCAATGCGCAATCTCCCGACACCTCCCGACTTCCAACAGCCATAACAGCAGCAGCAACAACAGCAGCAGTACACAGACGACTTTGTTGGTGTGAACCGTAACATCTACGATCTACGCCAGCAATTTGATCAAATGTCTATGAGGCAAGAGCAGATGTCTCTAAGACAGGAGGCCTTTGACACAAGGCTGGAGACGATATACCAATATCAGGAGGGAATGAAGCAAGATTGGGCCACATTCTAGCAGGAATACCGCGATGAAGTCCGGGACCAGGCAGAGTTCCGGAGACATATGTACCGGCAATTACCCTCTTACGGATCGTCTCCAGACGAGAGCCTATCCTCTTAGAGATAGCGCTCATAGAATAGGACTGTTGTAATAAAATCTTATAAATAAAATTTTATTTTATGCATCCTTTTTCTATCTCTTCCAAAAAAGTCAGCGTAACCAAAAGAGTCTAAAAGTAAAAAGACATACGCGCAAGAAAAAAGCCAAAATCCAAAATCGCGAGAAAAAAGAGATAAAACCGCGAAAAAAAAGGCAGGATCAAAATAAGTCAACCACCTTGACCAACAAAACTTCGACAAACCAAGCAAAAGTCGAACAACGAACAAAGACTACCCGACCAACCAGCAAGAGTCGGGTGATCACCATCAAAGGATCAAAAACAAGGAATCCCTAGCAACCAACAAGGCTGGATGAACACCAACAAAATCCCCGGCACAATACGGACGACTAAATCAAAGACAAGAGATACATCTCAACACAGGCGCATGAGCCACCCGAGCAGTAAGTCGCCGCCACCACCAGTCCTACACAGTGGACTATACCAGCTTGATAGGGGGTTCATACCTATCAACTCGTGCACGCGAGTGCGCCTGATCTGCGCTCAAGCCAGATCAGTAAGTCGCGACTACCAGCCTGATGGGGGGTTTATACCCATCAACCGAAGGATCGGCTACCGTCAGAAGGAATATCCTGAGGTTCTACCATGTGTCAACCGAAGGGATCGGCTACCGTCAGAAGGAGTATCCTGGAGGTGCACAACACAAAATTTTCCCAGAAGATCAACCACCGCAAGACGGAACATCTGAAGGGTAACCGGGCAAGAGGGTCAACTCCTTTACCTTCCAGTCGATCTTCTTGGCACAACAGGCCAATAGTCGACTGGTCAGGTAAAGGGGGGAACTGTAGAACCCAAATCTTGCCCGACCTCATAATAAAGACCAGAAGACCTCCTTTTCGAAGATGGATGAAGCCTAAGAAGCCACTAGGAGAGACTATTAGGCCCCATACTAGGATAGGAGGGATTTTCTGCATGTAAATAAGGATTTTCGCCTTTTAGGGTCAAGGCCGCCGTCTCGGATTCGAGACCGCCGTCTCGCCTTGCAAAAGTGGCGAGACCACCATCTCGTTTGGCGAGACGGCCGTCTCGCCATCCCTACAAGGCGAGATGGCCGTCTCAAATGGCGAGACGGTCGTCTCGACCTTGTCAGACGAGACGGCTCGTCTTGACCTGACAGGTGCGAATCCCAATAAATAGCTGCGCCATTCCCCTCATTTCACACAGTTCTTCCATTCTCTCTCTAGACATTTCTTCAAATTCTCTTTCTAGAACCCCTCCGAAGCATTTCTGGAGTTTCTGAGAGTTTTCTAGAGTTTTTTAGAGCGTTTTCGAGAAATTCCGACGCTGTAAAGAGTGAAGGGCTGCCAAAAAGCACCCAAATTATTAAAGAATTAATAGAAAGCTTGCCTCGGAGGTTTCTACACTCTCTCTCTCTCCTTTACCGCTTTATTTTAATTATGCAATAGATATAGGGTCATGTAGTCATAATCTTTAAATTCTGCAAAATAAAGGGTAAAAGCGTATTTTCACCGGTTTAATTATTTAATATAGCTGGCCTATCATAGGGAACCCGAAAGGGGCGTCGTAAGGGAACTAACACTTCCCTTACACGTAACTAACTCCCTTACCCAACTCTGGTTCTAATGACCAAAGTTGGTTTTTCGAAAACCAATGCCTTTTTCACTCCTTTTCCAATGTTTGCGGTAAAAACATCGGTGGCGACTCCAGAAGAACCCTTCAAAAGTTAGTTCTTGGGTTAGCCCGGTTATCGGACAATCCAAGAGTGCCTTTTCGAAAACCTCGCCTCTAGGTTCAGCCCGGTTATCGGACAACCTAAAGGCGTTGTAACCACACCTATAAAAACGCAAAAAACAGAAAGTCGAAACCATCACGTCGCTCCGACCGCCTCGTTTTGACAGCGGCGACAATCGATTATTATTCTGAAAAGGAAATTAAAGGCTTTAGTTAATAGTTGTTCTTGTAACATGCTACTAAAGCAAGGTTCCCTTATCTTTACACGTGTCTATTGTATTCATTACAAACGTGTTAACGAAGATAAGATTGAATCAACTTTAAATTCTTATATGAATAATACATCTCATTGGTATCATGAAATTCTTATATTCTTTTAAAAAAAAAATTTATCATTACATGCTTGTTTTATCTCTCTCTTCCCTATTTTTGATGAAGTCAAAGGGGGAGAAATGATTAATTCTTTAAATACTTACTAATCTAGGGGGAGAAATCTAGGGGGAGAAATGATTAATCTTGAATACTCACTAATCTATATATCCAAGTGACTTCTTCTACAGAATCTTTCAAAGAGGTGTTTGTCTTCATCAAATAGGGGGAGACTGAAAGTGATGAAGATCTTATTGAATCATTTGATAAAACGAATATCTTGTTGATTTGATGAAGTCAAAGGCTAATCTGATGAAGTCAAAGATTACTTGGGTTAAAAGGGTAGAGTGATTAGTTAGTCTACATCTATACATAGGTATAATCATTCATATCTCTCTACTCTATGAGGTTTCATCATTTGAAAGAATTTGAAAATGCCTCTAAAGATGTTTAATCTGTTAAAAACCAAATTAATCGGTTAAACTATTTTTAGCAAATTGGTTTAACTGATATTATATGAGCTTTATTAATTAAAATGTTCTTAAAACTTACATAACATATTTTTAACTAATAGGTTTTCGAAATAATCGATTAAAATCCTTTAAAACATTCACTGGAACTGTTTTAATCGATACACTTTTGAATTAATCAATTATTTTCATTAAAGGAGTTTTTGATAACCTTTTGCCAGTGTCTTAACTTATATAGTTTCGAAATAATCGATTAAAAACACTTAAGATGTTTTGAAAAGTGTTACGGTAGTATTTTAATCGATGTAATCTCGAATTAATCTATTAAAATCACTTGAAAGGTTTTGAAATAAGTTATTCCAAAATTTTAATTGATGTAAAATTGAATTAATCAATTAAAACAACTTAAGGAACTTTTTGCTAACTGTTTTAATCGATTAAAACTGGTTGTTATCAGGTAAAATCACTTAGAAAGTTTTATAAAAATATTTAGTAGAATTGTAATCGATTAAATTGTGAATTAATCAATTAAAACAACTTAAGTGATTTTTTACAAAGTGTTTTAATCGATTGAAATGTTATCCTATCAGTTAAAACAAATATGGAAAATGATCAAGAACATTTTAACAGATTAAAAGAAGTTTTAACAGATTAATTCAAGACTTTTAACAGATTAAAAGATTGTTTTAACAGATTAATTAAACCAAGAGTTAGAACAAATCTCTATATAAAAAGGATTGCTTCAGTCTTTTAAAATAAACCATTGAGCAATCAATCAAGCAATCATTAGTGAAGTTTTTCAAGAAAGAATCGCGCAAGTTTTGTGGTGTTTTTGAAAGTTCTTTCTTGAGACATTTTTGCATTTTTTTGTGTGAAGAAACTCATACTGCAAGGACTGCATAATCCGGGTTAGATTTTTCTGGTTTCTTCTCTTTCATTTTCTTTCATTCTTTGTTGTACTGTGAGTGTCTGGAATTGTTAGGCACAATTTCTGTTGCTGGAATTTGGCTGCAGGTTGGTTCAAGAACTGGAAGTTGGTTCTTGGTGAAAGTTTAGGTGCAAGGATTGAAATTTTGGTTCTTGTGGTAGATTGGGTGTGTGATTGGAATCTGTAAAACATTCAATCTAGTGGAACTCAGCTGGAATTTGGCTGAGAACTGGACGTAGCCCTGGGATTGGGTGAACCAATATAAATCTTGGTTGTATTTCTCTAAACCTTACTCTATTTAGTTCTGCTACTGCCTTTATTTTAATTGCTTGTTTTACTTGATTCAAGAATTGGTCAGAACTCTTAATCTTTGAAATAGATAATCTGTAAATTGTGAAAATCTTTCAATGATCAATTCATCCCCCCTCTTGATCTCAGCCTTTTTTCTAACATTTCCTTGGTGTAGGTTGTTAAGGAGCTAATTGAGTATAAATTTCATTGAGAAACTCACCTTTATTAGATAGAATTTGCATCTTTTTGCTGTATATTTAACCTTAAAGAGCATAAAAATCATGAGAAGATATTATTAAGTAACTATTCTACCAAGTTGTTCTTTGATTTAGGATTTGAAGGAAGAGAAAAAGAAATATTGGAAGAAGAGAATTTGCTCAGGGCAGGAAAAGATGCCCTCTGCGGATTTGAGGTGAGAAGAATCCGCCCAGTGTAGGAAAAGATACTCTTAGCGAATTTGCCAGCAAGAGAAGGTCCAACAAGAGCTCAAATTCGCCCAACACCTTCTGAGATGCGCCCAACAGATTGGATAGCGAAAGCATCTCTAATAATTTTAAGGATCCGCCCAGCGCATTTAAGGAGTGCCCAGCGGATTTCCCCTCTCTTTAGACCTAATTTCTATTTAAGAGCAAAAGAACAGTAGGGGAGGAGATAGTCGGACGGGAAATAGGAAAAGGAGACCATTCACACCAAAAGGAGCTCGTGGGAACGTAGATCCACTTGAACCCAACAAGTTTTGTTATAATTTCTTCTCCTTATTCTCTTGTTTTGTAATGGGTTCCTCCATGAGGGGCTAAAACTCTTTGGGTTAGATTACATGTAACTACTTTCAGACCATTTCTCAATATATATGATTTTCATTTGATGCAGTTGTGTTTGGTTCTATTCTTAATGCTTTCTTTGGAATGATAAACCAATTTAAGATTCGAGGTTTTTGATTTCGTTGGAAAATGTTTTCATTAACCAGAACTGGATTAAATACTTAATAGATAACCTCTCTAGGAATAGAAGTGTGTTTGTTAATCATGTTAATCTCAAGATTTGTTCGTAAGGCAGAGTGTTGGTTTCGTACCGTTGAGAAATCACGTTCAAGGTTAACAACCTAGGACTTGGTTTCGAGGAATTGGGCATACTAACAGTGAAACTGTAAAAACTGAAATTATATGGTTAAGAAATAGGGCTGGAAGCAAGTGCATGTAATCCGATCCGTTTTATTTCTATTCACTTTTCGTTATACTAAATATTGGACTTAGTTTTAGTTGTTTACCCCAAATCATACTTTCGATCCATGATGATAACTATATCTTATCTGCAATATCACTAAGTCACAAATCCCTGTGGACGATAACTCTTTACTACATCGAAACTTGGTACACTTGCCGGGTAATTTGAATCCATCAGTGAAAAAACAATAACAAGTTTCTGGCGCTGCTGCTGGGGATTTGGCGTACTAAGTGATTTCTCTTTTAAGATATTGTGAATAGTTGTACATGTTATTACATTTTATACATTTATAGTTGTGTGTTTGTGGACTCACCCATCTATGTAGCGCTATTGAACTTGCATGAGAGGAAAGACTCCAATCGAAGAGCTCATTTTTTATCCAGAAATTGAAAAGACAGCAAGGAGGAATCGTGGTGACGCAAGAAGGTGCAGACAGTTGGAGGTGCTCCAACGACGACAACAAAATTTTTTGTTACCTCCTTCCTCATCTTCCTCTAACCAATCGGAAGGAGCACAAATGGCTGAAGAAGGGGACGATATTCATAATAATGATAGACAAGCCGCACCACCTAGAAGAACATTGGGGGACTATGCTCAACAGCAAGGTCCAAGGCATTTCTCCAGTATCGCAGCCCCGAATACCTCGAGCCATGGAAATGAAGCCTGCTTTTCTCATTCTAGTGAGCTCACAACAATTCGTTGGACTTGATCACGAAGATCCATATGCTCACTTATCAAATTTCTATGAGTTATGTGGCACTATAGGTATCCCCCAAGGTGATGAAGAAGCAGTTTATTTGCGGTTATTCCCATTCTCTCTAACAGGAAAAGCAAAAGTTTGGCTACAATCTCACCCTAATCAAAGTTTAACAAGTTGGGGTGATGTGGAGGACAAGTTCGTTAATAGATTTTATCCATCTTCCAAGTATATCAAGGCTAAATCGGAAATAACCACTTTCCATCAAGGGATAGACGAACCATTTTGTGAAGCCTGGGAGAGATTTAAGTCCTTGCTAAGGAAGTGTCCAAACCATGGGTTTGAGGATATAGCGCAACTTAATTTCTTCGTCAATGGAATTAAACCTGAGATTAAGATGTTACTTGATGCAGCAGCTAGTGGTACTATGATGTCTGTCGGCCCAGATGAAGCAAATCATATTACAGAATCCTTGGCCTCTTCGGACCAGCAAGCTCAACATGGAAGACACCAATCTCACAAAAGAGGGATCATGGATTTGAGCACAAATTATGCACTTTTAGCTTAAATCAAATTGATATCTCAACAAATAGAAGCCTTGACAAAATAAATGGCCATGATTCCACAACAACTAAATGCTATCAACCCTCCAGCAACCCAGCTAAGTCCACCACTCCAGTGTGATTTTTGCGGAGGAGAGCACTCGAATGGTCAATGTGGGGAAACTGCAATTGATGAAGAAGTTAACTTCCTTGGTAACCAATAGAGAGGTGGTAATTTTAATGCCCGTAATTATAACCCCCAAAATTATATACAAGGAAATCAAGGCTAGAGGAGTAATACCAACAATCAAGCAATGGGATGGAGGAATGAAGTTGGACCATCTAATAGGCTGCCCCCAATGCAGCAACAACAACCAGCCCCAGGATATTCGTCATTGTATGAGAAGACCAGCAAGTTGGAGGACACTTTGACTCAGTTCATGCAAGTGTCTATTGCAAATCAGAAGAATACGGATGCTTCCATAAAGAATCTAGAAGTCCAAGTGGGACAACTAGCAAAACAGTTGGCTGGTATGTCTGAAGGTGCATCTTTTTTTGCTAACACCAAAGTTAATCCGAAGGAGCATTGTCAAGCCATTATCACAAGAGGTGGCAAAGTGGTCGGTACTGATGTTGAGAAAGAGAAAAACACCAGGGTGGTTGAAAGTGAAGTGTGCAAGAAGAATAAAGAAGTTGAAAAGGAAATTGAGAAGGAGGAGGTGGAGACAAATAATGGGGAGGATCTTCCCAATGAGAATAAACAAGAGGAAAAAAATAAAAAAGAGAAGGAGTCAATTGAGAAGGAGAGAAGTTTGATCAAGGGCAAAGGAGTTGCTTCTAAATCCCTAGTTCAAGATTTACCATACCCTCATGCTCCTTCTAAGAAAGTGAGGGAAAGACAATTTGCTCGGTTTGTGGACATCCTTAAAAAGCTCCAGATCAATATCCCATTTACTGAGGCCATGGAACAACCTATGTATGTCAGATTCATGAAGGAGTTGTTGACTAAAAAGAAGAGGATACTTGAAAAAGAGACAGTGGAGTTAAAGGTTGGTTGCAGTGTTATCATACAAAAATCTTTGCCCAGAGATCCAGGTAGCTTCACTCTTCTGGTGTCTATTGGAAACTTAGCAGTAGGCAAGGCACTCTTGGATCTGGGAGCTAGCATTAACTTGATGTCATTATCCATTCTGAAAAAGATTGGATATGTGGAAGTTAGACCCACCCGAATGACTCTACAGCTAGCAGATAGATCAATCAAGTTTCCCTACGGGATAGTGGAAGATATGATAGTGAAGGTGGACAAATTTCTATTTCCAGTTGATTTTGTGGTTATGGAAATGGAAGAGGATAAAGAAGTTCCAATGATCTTAGGAAGGTCATTTATGAAGACAGCCCGAGTCATCATTGATGTGGACAATGGCAAGCTGAAAGTCCGAGTAGAGGATGAGGAAGTCAAAATTGACATACAATTTGACAATCACCCCTTTTACATTTATTTCACCCTATTTATAGTTTTCTTGTGTAACCACTAAGACACTTAAAAATAAAATAAAATACAAGAAATAAAATAAAATCAAACAAATGGTTAATTTCCTATAACTGTTCCCTATTTTCTCGAGTCATTTTGTTATCACCAATACCTATAAGAACACATGTCACATAATGGAACCATAACCTCTTCCCCATATCTCTCAGTTGCATAACTCTTTCTCGATGTCTATTTTCTCTCGATTTCATAGCCCCTTACTTGACATTCCCAAGTCTTCGATTCCAAATGTTCGATTGACCATTTCATATCTTCGATTCACTTCTATTTGTTCAACTTGATCTTTCCTCTCGATAATGTGAACTTTTTGAGAATTTCTTGACCACAAGCATTAATCTTAATTTGTAGTTTCGATTTATACATTCTAATTTATTCCTCTCTTAAACTATTCTTACCCTTGACCGACTCTTTTAGTCTTGATATTCAATCCTAGTCAACTTCGATTTTCTTCTTCCATTATCATTCTTTTTTCCTAAAAACTCCAATACTTTCCAATTTATTTCCTTCGATATATTTATAAATTTGTCAAAAACAAAAATGTCCCACATGAATGTTGTCATCATTGTGCTTTATTCCCCTCATAAATGTTAAATTTCATAGTAAATGCTACCTCTTCTATCATTATTCACTTAGCCAACATTGGGTTTAATATTGGTCAAAATGTTCTATGGCTAGATTTGGGCCAATACCAAAGCTCATTTAATATTATAGGCTTCCTAAGAATTTGTTTTCTTTAAACTTTAAACCGTGTCATCTTCTTCACCACTCCACACTCTTTTCTGAGAACTTCCTAATCCCTTGTCTTCTAAGCCTCCATATACACTTCCTTCCTCATACGCTATGTTAAACCATCAACTCTCACTAGTCTATCTTTCTTATTTCAATCATTATGGCCTCTTCTTCAATTACTTCCCAAGTTTCCAACCTTAACCTCATTTCTGCACAATTTGTTCAGATCAATGGCAAGATTTTTGCTCTAGTTCTCGACCTAAAAGAGGAATCCTAAAAATTCTGCTCAACCCAGATACTCATTCCATATTCTGTAAGAGGCATATCCTATGCTTTGGGGGACCTTTGATCCCAAACCCAAATGAACCCACAAATTTTCCTTTATCTGAAGAAGGGAATTCATCCTACAAGAAGAAGAATTTAAGTTTAGAATATACTTCCTTTTCTAATCTTCCAATGTTTACCGTTCTAGACCACCCCAGAAGAAACCATTCTACCTCAAATGGCTTGATAGGGTAGAGTCCAAATTCAAAGTACATTTAAAGAAAATTGGCATCTTTGATATACTCTATCTTTCTTGATTCAACATAGGTTACATTGATATGTCGATGTTCCTTCCAGTAGCACAACTTTGGAATAAAGATCTCAATGCCCTAGAACTTTCGTGCAGCCTAGTTGCCCTACTCTCCTCGAGCTAGCGACTATAACAGGTCATCAACATGTTGGAGGAAACTACTATATAAATGCTTTCCTTGTTGACAAAGAACTTGAAGCCAAGATTCGATGGAACAGGAAAGCCTACGATCATTTTTTGCAGGAACACTTTATTAACGATCGAAGAGTTGTTGCTTCTGATGAAGAGCATATTGCCTTCCTTGTGTATTGGTTATGTACACAAATTCAACTAGTTTTTAGACATCATTATCTAGGAGAGATGGTCAAGTGGTTCAAGGCGTAGCATTGGAACTGCTATGTAGGCTTTTTGTTTACGGAGGTTCGAATCCCTCTCTTTCCGAATCTTTACCAAATTCATCAATATTAGTTTTTTGTCCCCGATCAATCAACATTACTTCAACTTAGCATATCTACTGCATTGAGGGTCGCCAAACATGTGCTTTGTTGAATTGTTGTTAGCCCATGTTTATGCTGGTTTTGGTGAAACAGTAGACGCCCTACGATCGAATTGCCCCAGTGAGAACCTCTCAAGCCGTTATGGTTCATCCAACTTTGGTTGGTATACATTTTTTAATCCCTTCTTCCATTGTACATAGTACCCCTGCTCCGATCAAAACATCAACTGAATTAGCTGCTCAAGGTACTAATTCTAATTTCTTTATACTCCTTTGACACTTGTTTCATGTGCTTCTTTTATGATATGATAATTCTCTTCAACATTAACGTGATATATACTTGTTCTTTTACAGAATATGTTGACTAACTGTTGTAGTCCAATCAGTAATAGAACATACTTCCCATGACATCGATCTACCTTCAATGGATCCTTCTCTTAAAACCTCAACCAGTAGTGAAGTTGCACTCATAGATGAAATTGAGAAGGATCATTCCGCATTTTGGAGCTCATGATGAATCATGTGGAAACCTTCGAGGTTGCAACAAACTCTTCTTCAGTTCCTTCACTTGGTTCTAATGTGTTAAGTTTGGCGAAGGAGTTTAGAACTTTTATCTACTTTTTGCCACTAGAAATAACCATCGAAACCCCACATAAAAAGAAGGAATTTCAAGAAATTATCCACAAGATCAAGGCAATCCAAATCGAATAGCTTCCTCAAGGTTTCGACGAAGAGGTATCCACCATTACCAACAGCTTCAAAGAGAGTCGAACTTTGAGGAAAAAGTGCCTCACCTTAGACTCGAAGAAGGAGGAGATCAAGAGCACTCACACTACCAAGACAAATTGTTAAATCTAAACAAATCCAAGTTTGAGGAGCTTAAAAAAAAACAATCAAATATTTTTGTTTTGCTTCATGAGGAACAAATTAAATGTGCATATCTCCAACAAAGAATACTAGATCTCCACCAACAATTCAAACTCTCTGAAGCCAAGATTCTCTAACTCATCGCATTAACAACTATCGTTGATAAAGAGTCTTCGAGATTGCTCACTTCCTCGAAAGATGCTATAGATTTAAAAGATAACATGATTAAATGAGAAGATATAAAAATAACAGAGAGCTTCGGTATCAGACGCATGGGATGCCATTATTGTAAAGTTTAATCGACTTTGATCGAAGCATAATTTCTAAACACTTTGATTATGTTTGTACATACACAATTTTGTATATTTTATATTCATTTTAATCTTTTGATCCTCTTTTATATATAATAAGTCTTGAATGTCTTTAAATATTTACCATTAATTGATAACTTTGTTCGTCCATCATAACAATTGGTTATAATAGACACATTATTCGATAACACCTTCACAACTTCGAAAGGTCCTTCCTAATTAAGCGATCATTTCCCATAACATTTTGATTTTCAATGCATGGGTAAAATCACTTTCCATACTATATCCCCTTCTTCGAAACACTTTCTTTTAATTCTTTTATTATAAGATTTAGCTATTTTCCTTTTTTTTATGTAGTATACGCTCTAATGCATTGATCGTAACTTCATCCAACTCATTTAATTTATCAAACATTTTACTCTAATAATCTTGACTTGACAACTCATTTTGTCTTTGAATTTAAACTGATTGTATATTAATCTCAACTGGCAATATTGCATCATGTCCATAGACCAATTTATATGGAGTTGTTTTAATAGAATCTTTTGAAGAATTCCTATAGGCCCACAATACCTGAGATAATGTTTCATGTTAATTTCTTGGTCGATTTCTAATATGCTTCTTAATTAAGTTAATTAAAAATTTGTTAATAGCCTTTACTTGTCCATTAACTTGAGCAAAATAAGAAGTCAAAGCCAATAACTTAATATTCCTCGATTCAGCATAGTTAACAATTTTCTTCCTAGTAAATATTGTTCTTCGATATGTAGATATTGATTATGGAATTCAAAATTGATAAATTATGTGTTCCTCTATAAAATCAATAACATCCTTTTGTTCGACATCTTTCAAAAGTATTACCTCCACCCATTAACTAAAATAATCAACTGTTACAATTATAAACTTATGTCCTTTTAATGAATGTGGATAATTTTTCCCAATAAAATCTATTGCACATTCTCTAAAAGGTCATGACTTAATTATCTAATTAATTCAGTTGTTGGTATGCTTTGTACTGGTCCGAACTTTTGACATTCTTTGCAAGACTTAGTATATTTGATATAATCTTTTAAAATTGAGGACCAATAATACCCCCTTTAATATAATACCCACTTCATTTTTTCACCAATCATATGTGCCCCACATATGAATCATCTTTAGTCAAACATTTGAGCAATACTCCATCAATACCTCTTTTATGTAATCCATTATTCAATGCAACCTAACTCCTAGCTCGATACATTATTTTCTTATCGATTGATCTAATAGGGTTATTTAAATATTCAAGTATTGGCATCCTCCAATCACTAATACTCAATTAATTTATCTGTAGTATTTCAATTTCTTCTGGCAACTTTTCTTCAATTTGTATTAATTCATCAAACATTTTATTTGAGAGTTTATACCTCGAAGCTATTTGGGCCAATTCGCTTCTTGATTATATTCTCAAGAGATATGAGATATGTTTGAAATAGATGTTATCAAATTTAGAAATTAATTTAAAAACTCTATCCAAATATTTAATTAACTTTGATTTCAAACACGTATATTCTCAATTCACTTGTTTAATAATAAACTTTGAATCCCACGAACCACCACAAATTTCGCTCGAAGCTCAATTAAAGTTTCCAACCCTAATATTAATGTTTCCTATTCAGCCTCATTATTTGAACACATTGGCTTAATCTCGAATAATAACTTAGTGGGAATATTAGTAGGAGAATATTTAATGATTCCCACCCCAGTTTTGTTAAAAGTACTAGAACCATTGAAATATAACAACCATTGATTATTTTTGGCAACATACATTTCTTTGATATTACCATGTGTGTGATCTGTTAGAAAATCGGTAACAACTTTCCCTTTCATCGATTTCAAATTTTTAAACTTTAATGAGAATTCTATTAACATTAATATCCATTTACATACTCAATTATGCATAATAAGTTTAGATAATAATAACTTTAATATATTTTTCTTTGAAAAAACAATTATATTACAAGGCTTAAGATAATGTTTCAGTTTACAACATGAATAAAAAAGACACAAAGCTAACTTCTCGATCACACTATATTGAGTTTCAACATCAATCAATAATTGACTCAAATAATATACAGTACACTCAACTCTATTAGCATCTTCTTGAGCCAACATGCTTGTTATAGTATTCTCTGATGCTAAAACATACAACTTCAAAAGTATTTTTCGATTGATAGGAATCAGTATGGGTGGATTACTTAATGCTTGCTTTATGACATCAAAGGCTTCTTGGTGCTCAAGATTCCAAACAAAGTCACTCTCCTTTTTTAATCTCAACAATGAAGAGAAAACATTGTACCTAACAAATAAACCTTCTCAAATAATTAATTTTACCTAACAAAGATTGTAACTCTTTTATTTCTTGGAGCACTGGTCTCGATTATCGCCTTAACCGTATTTTTATCTATTTCAATTCCTTTTCATGAACAATAAATCCTAAGAATTCTCCCACATTTATCCCAAAGGCACATTTCTCAAATTATGATGTTTCATTCTCTCAAAAGCTTATTTTAATCTGTCAAGATGAAATTCTTTTGATTCATATTTAATTACAATATGACCAATATAAACCTATATAAAATATTTAATTAAATCATCAAAAAATTAAATTCATAGCTCTTTGATACATCGCTCCATCATTTTTTAAGTCAAAAGGCATAACTAACTATTCATAAGTTCCTAATGTTCTACGACATTGAAAAATAGTTTTTGATATATCATTGTCGCCGCCGTCTCGAAAGAGAGGCGGTCGGAGCGACGCGATGGTTTTTTCGACCCTTTTGTTTTTCGCGTTTTTTATGTGTGGTTACAACGCCTTTAGGTTGTCCGATAACTGGGCTAACCTAGGGGCGAGGTTTTCGAAAGGTGTCCTTGGGTTGTCCGATAACCGGGCTAACCCAAGGACTTACTTATTTTGGGTTCTATGGAGTCGCCACCGATGATCTTACCAGAAACATCGGAAAAGGTTTTTAAAAGGCGTTGGTTTTCGAAAACCAACTTTGGTCATTAGAACCAGAGTTGGGTAAGGGAGTTAGTTACGCGGTAAAGGAAGTATTAGTTTCTTTACTACGCCCCTTTCGGGTTTCCTATGATAGGCCAGCTTTTTATGTTAATAAATAAACCGAAAAATACTCTTTTGCCCTTTTTATTGTGCGGAATTTAAAATGATGACTACATGGCCCTAATCTATTGCATAATTTAAATTAAAGCAGTAAAAAGTAGAGAGGGAGAATTTGAACCTCCGAAGCAAGCTTTCTTTGTTATTTCTCTTTAAAAATAGGGTGCTTTTTGGCAGCCCTTCACTCTACAAGACGTCTGAAACTCTTCTAGACACCGAAAACACACTCTCAAAGGCACTCAGAAACTCCGGAAATGCGTCGGAGGGATTCTAGAGAGAAGTTTTAGAGAGAAGGGAGAGCTAGAAGCTTGTGGTGTGTGGAAATGAGGGGGGAGAGCCCCTATTTATAGGTTTTCGCGCTGTCAGGTGGCGAGACCGCTGTTCTCGTCTGACAGGGTCGAGACCGCCGTCTCGTCCAACGAGACCGCCGTCTCGCCCTGTCAAACGCGGCGAGACCATCGTCTGAGGAAACGAGACCGCCGTCTCGTCCTTTGCAGGTGGCAAGACCGTCGTCTCGTTAAGCGAGACGGCGGTCTCGCCACTTGCATGAGGCGAGACGGCGGTCTGGGAAGTCCAGACGGCGGTCTCGTCCCAACAAGGCGAGAAAACTTATTTTTTGGTACAGAAACTCCCTCCTATCCTAGTATGGGGCCTAATAGTCTCTCCTAATGGCTTGTTAGGCTTCATCCATCTTCAAATAGGAGGTCTTCTGGTCTTTATTTGGAGGCCGGGCAAGATTTGGGGTCTACAATCATTTTCAACGATAAATATTTGATTATATCTAGAATATTCATCTAAAAGTCTTAACATTTCATTTCTCACTACAACATCGATTAAAATTTTATCATTTGGCATAGGATATTCATCCTTAGGTGTTACTTTATTTAAATCTCAAAAATCAATACATATTCTCATTTTTCTATTTTGTCTTAATAACAAAAACAATACTATAAAACTAATCGACATACCTGTCATTTTGATAAATTTTCCTTTCAACAACCTTTCAATTTCATCTTTAATTTTGTTCATGATCTCTGGTGCAAATTTTTGAGGAGCTTTGTTGATAGGTTGCTTACCTTCGATTATTGGTAATTGATATTCCACTAAATTTTGATCCAAACCTGGCATTTCATCTAATCTCAAGTAAACCATCTTTATACTCCTTGAGCATATTTATCAAATATACTTTCATCTCTACACTTAATAACTTGCTCACATAAATAGGCCTTATTTCATTTTCTTCACCCAAGTTGACTTCTTCTAATGGATCTTGTGCTTCAACTTTATTACTCCTTGCTGTAATTGATTCTTTAAAACCTAAAGGCGAGAAATCATAAATACAATTCAACTTAATATCACTATTTAGTGGATTATTATTGTAACCTAATGTCGATATAATCAACTTATTTGATTCTTTCCTACTCCTACTTACAATTTCCTGACTCTTCCACAATCATAATGGATCTACATAACTTTGTAGTCGAGTAAAAAAGAAAATTTATAACAGGGCTTAGTCATTTCCCCCGACCATTTTGAGGTTGGCCTCCTCCTTTAGTAGAAATCTCTTTCGGGGTCCATCTTAACAAACTATGTCTTGCGCATCTTCGAGTTAAAATCTTTAGGAGTCTTGAATGTGAAAGGCTTGGTCAACGCTAAGTTCTTTAAAGGTTGGCCTGCATGAGACACATATGCCAAAGTTAGTTTGATCACCTTGAATTAGCTTTAGATGACCATCTCAATTCCATATGTATAACTTTTGATGAGTAGTTGATGGTATTACCCCTATACCATGTATCCATTCCCTTCCCAATAATACATTGAAATTTGCATAAGACTCTACTTCAACGACCACTATGGTTCTTGTGTAGGTTGCCCACCGTCACATCGAGAGTTATCATCCCTTCTGACCTTGATGAGTTTCCACTAAAATCTGATACCAAAATGTTGTTCTTTATTAAGTCTTTCTCCTTCTTACCGAACCTCTTTAACATCGATTTCAACAATATGTTTACTATTGCCCCTTCATCAATAAGGACTTTGTTTACTTAACATATTTAATTTCTATTTTCAGCATAAGAGGCTTCAAATGAAATCTCATCTCCTCACTAGGGGGTTAATAAGAGAAACATCTCAATGGGTGACTCACATGATACTTGAGTAACCCATACAACTTTAGGGGTCAGAGTTGGTTCATAGTAATCCTCTCGATTCGAATCTTGCCTCCTCTGATCCTCCTCATATTGATATACGTATTTGTTGGACAAAATCGATATAACTCCCACATTGATATTCCATGGGCAAAGATTTGAGTTCAAGTCTTCTCCTTGATTGATCAAAGTGCTTTGAGTACACTTTATCACTCTGGCTCAATCCACATTTATCCATGGGTCCAACTTTCGATATGCTATTCCAAAATGGTTGCAAAACATTACTCCTCATCCAATGACCTCCCCGACAGAATCCTTTTGGATACTTAAGGTAACAGGTATAAAAATTCAAGTTGTATGACAATCTATCGAACACATTTCTATTCCTTGAACCATACATACCTCAATGGTGAAACATTCTTCCTCCTACCCACTTATCTTGATTTACTTTTGCATAAGGCAGGAAGCTTCTATATTGCTTATGATCATCCTTTAATGTAATTTGAAGTTCTTTATCTTGATAATCTACGCTTTGATGCTTCTGCTTCTCATTTGATGTAATTTGATGCTCATCTTGATTATCTTGATCATCCTTTAATGTAATTTGATGCTTATGATCAAATCTTCCTATTTGATTCAAACTTCTTGGCAGCGGCTTTATCAAATACAACAGTAGATCTTGAGGCATAAAGCAACCTCCTCATCTTTTTCTTTCTTTATCATCTATTTTATGATATATTTCATTTCCTATCTCAAAATCTTCCACCTATAACTCAAAGTTCTCCTTAGCATCATCGAGCTTTACATGGTGTGGATTAGCATCATCTATAGTAATATCCACCATATAAATTCCTATATTATTGTCATCATTTTTAACACCATCAATAGTGTTAAGTTTAACTTCCACATAATCAACATGAGCCTTAAAAGGATTCATGTCCACCTTCATCGATCTCTCCTCAAACTTCAGTCTATCCTGTTCAATGACATATTGTATTGTATTCCTAAAATAGATACAATTATTAATCCAATGACCATATATATTATGAAACTTACAATATTTTCTTCCTTTTCTTTGCTCTAAAGTAGGTAACTTATGATCATAAATCAACTTTATTTATCTATCTTTTAACAAAATATCGAAAATCTGATCAACTTTAGTTACATCAAAACTATAAGTTTGATCGGTAATCTTATCTGAAGTCTCACTTTTTTGTAACAATTTACAAACATAAGATAGACCAACTTTAATTTCAACAACATTTACTTCTCCATTTTCACTCAATTCCTCATCTTTGTCCCCTCTAAAATATCAAGTAATTCATTATTAAATGTACTATATCTAATATATCTGATTTTATCATTTTTCACTACCTTCCTAAATTTATGATATCGCTCTTTCTCGGGCATAATCTATTTGATCCTTTGAACCTTATCAACTACTTGAGTCATATCCCTCAATGGAAAATTAACTAAGTTTTCCTTATTGAAAATTTTAACCATATTGTTGCCATTCTCACCAATTCACTCTCAGGGATTTGTGTGAAACATTTATATTTCATTTGCCTGAATCTATTCAAATAATCATCAATACTTTCATTGTGATATCTTTTTACGTTCATTAAATCAATTAGACTAACTTGTGTTTTCCGTCTAAAGAATTGTTCATGAAAGCTTCTTTCTAATTGTGTTCAGTTAAAAATTGATTTAGGAGGAAGTGTTATAAACCATGTAAAAGCATTTTTGTAAAGAGGTAGGAAAATATTTCATTATCAGACTTTGATTTATTAGAGGATTTTCACATGCAATTTGATTCAACAGTGGATTCCCAGTATCACCTAAGAGTTTTGTATATTTTGGTATATTTCTATCCTTTGGGAAACTTAGCCTCAAGAACAAAAACAGGAAATGGTGAAACAAAATATGGTTGGTTATACAATCTCATTCCCAGATCAGGCTGATTATTCCACTATCCTACAATTTGATTATAAGCATTATGTTAATAATTTCTATTTTTTTTTGTATTCCTACGTATATTGTCCCACATTTGTACAATTTGATCTGCAACTCTACCATATTAACAATTCGAATATTCCTTAGTTGATTTTGATTTCCTTGAACATTTCGAATATTATTTTGTCCCTGATGTTCACCTTGGTTATTTTCTACTTGTAAATTATCATTTTGTAAGTTATTCCTTTTAAGAACAACGTGTGCATCTCCTATCCTCACCATTTGTTTGGCTAATCTTTGAAAACTATCGACTATAGTTTGTATTAGAGGGTTTAAAATTGTGGTTGTTTGCCGAGATAACAAGTTTAGTATTTTATGATTACTATCATCTATTTGTTGTCTTATTACTTTTAATGAATTACTCCATATTCTCGTGCTTATATTTTCGATGTCAAGTTTATTTCTATTGTATTTCATTTTCCAATTTAACTTGTTCTGACTTCGATCATTCATTCTACTAAAATTTTGGGTTGGTTTCCATGGAGGCATTCCCCATGGATATCGCTCTACTACTGGTACTCCATGACTATTTGTTTGCATTGATGTTCTTCCATTCATATTAGTATGCCCCCTAACATAATAGGTCTATTTGTTGTTACATGTGATTTGACATAAGCACTACTTATAGGATTATTTGTTGGTTATATATTGATGATCCTTAACTACTTTGACTACCATTATTGTTCTGTTCAATAATAATGCCTTGAACATTCTCACTCATGCTATTTGGTGCAACACTAGATATTAACACAGAACTAGGTGCAAAACTCGGTGTATTTTGACTTGCTATAAGTACTCTACGACTTCTCAATCTCATACACTGTTATTTCTCATTTAAATGCTCTAGAAAGTAATCAACATATGTATGTCCCACTAGGCATGCCAATTTGAATTGTAAAATGGTTCCCTATTCAATTAATATTGTCTTACCCAAGTTTGCAATGACCGTAATAAACCATTTAAAGACTATGTGGATTATTTTAATTTTGACTAGCAAGCGCAAATGCTTTTCAATTTTAGAGGATTATAATTAAATTATCACTAATCACTCGATAATTACAATAAGACAAATTTTTATTAATGATGCTCCATATATAATTTGGAGTTTAATACAAGTTGTAATATTTAAAGTAAATTGCAAGAAAGATAAAAGTACAATGAAAATAAATTGTTGAAAAATAAATGTGTCAAGGAAAGTAAATTACAAAAAGATAAATTGAACCCACTACCAAGGATAAAATAGAATTTGGTAAGAAAATCAACTAAGATGGCAATCCAAATTACAAAAAACTCCATTGAAAAAGCTTATCTTGTGTTTGCAATGTTTTTCATAATGTAAGTCTTAACAAAATTTGAAAATCACCTCTTTTACATTTATTTCACCTTATTTATATTTTTCTTGTCTAACCGCTAAGACACTTAAAAATAAAAATAAGAAAAAATAAAATAAAATCAACACAAACAGTTATTTTCCTATAATTGTTCCCTATTTTCTCAATCTATTTTGTTGCCACGTAATACTTATAACCACACATGTCACATAATGGAACCATAACTGCTTCTACATATCTCTCGATTGCATAACTCCTTCTTGATGTCTTGTTTCTTGTGATTTCATAGGCCTTGACTTGACATTCCCAAGTCTTCGATTCTAGATGTTTGATTGACCATTCCATATCTTCGATTGACTTCTGTTTGTTCAAGTCAATCATTCCTCTCGATAATATGCCCTTTTCAAGCATTTCTTGACCACAAGCATTAATATTAATTTGTAGTTTCGATTTATATATTTCAATTGATTGCTCTCTTAAACTATTCTTACCCTTATCGACTGTTTTAGTCTCAATATTCAATCCTAGTCAACTTTGATTTCCTTCTTCCATTATCATTCTTTTTTTCTACAAAACTCCAATACTTCCTAATTTATTTTTTTCGATATATTTGTAAATTTGTCAATAACAATCGTGATGGTTTCTAATTATTCAGCCTATATCCATTTTATGAAGTAGTCAACCGCTACAAGGAGAAATTTTCATTGTCCTCTAGTCGGTGGTAAGGGGGCGGAGATATCCATTCCCTATATTGCAAATGGCCATGACGATGTTACATTATACAATCCCTTCGAGAGCGTGTGTGAAAGGTTGTCGTGGCCCTGACATTGGTCGCATTTTTTCACATAATTCGCATAGTCTCCCTGGCAGAAGTATCCTGCTCGGAGTACCCTGGCAACCATATTTTGTCCTTCACAATGTAGCCTGCATATTCCATTATGAAATTTTTTTCCGTATGTATTCGGCCTACCCGAGACTAAACATTTTTGCATGGGGGAGGTGGATCCTCTTCTATCTAGTTTGTCACTATTCAGTGCATAGCATGCAGACATTCTTTAAACTTTTTGTTCTCACATTGTGTCCCTTGTTAGGGTTTCGCTCTGTAGATAGGTGGTGATTAGTGTCATCCACGTATGCTCAGTGTTAACGGCCAAGAATTCGGTGTCGTCAAATTAAGGGCTTGCCACCACCTATTGTATTACTATATTACACCCCCCCCCCCTTTGTTCATTAGTACTTGCCTGCTTCGAGAGGAAGTCCACCCAAGCATTTTCTTCTTGGTGTATGTACACAAACTTACTTTCTAGGAAACCTACCGATAGTCCGATCATTTTGTGGTAGTATCTTATCAACAATGGTTCTTTGACTACATATTCCACTAAAATGTGTCCTACTGTGAGTTGTGATTCAGTTCGACACTCAATTTTGGTTGCTCCCATTTCTTTTGCAAGCAATAGGCCTACTATGAGGGTTTCGTACTCCACTTGGTTATTTAAAGCTTTAAAATTGAATCGCAATGATTGTTCTATCATTAGGTTTCTTGGTCATTCTAACACTATCCCTGCTCCTCCTCCCTTTTGGTTAGAGGATCCGTTTGTGTGGAGAACCCACCATGGGTTCTTCTTAGATCTCTGGTCACAACTCATTGATGAAGTCAACAAGGCACTGTGCTTTGATTGAGCATCTCAACTCATATTTGATGTTGAACTCAGAGAACTCTATGAACCATATAGTCATTTGTCCAACCAACTCTAGTTTTTTTTAATACTTTGGCAATGGGATGGTTGGTGCGATTAATAATTTGGTTACTCTGGAAATATTTCCAAAGTCTCCTTCCTAGAATTACGAATTCTAGTGTGACCTTCTCAATCATTTGATATTGTGTTTTCGGCTCTTGTAGGATATGGATGACATAGTAGACCAGTCTTTGCTTGTATTTTTTTTCCTATATGAGGACAACCGAGATTGCACTTTCGGCACCGCGATGTATAGTAACAATGGGAGGTTGGGGTCTGCTTGTGTAGGATTGGCGGGGGAAGCCAGGAATTGTATGATATCTGAGAATATCAACTCACATTATGTGTCCCAATTGAACTTTTGCGACTTCTTCATTAGTCGGATGATGGGCTTTGTATTTTCTACCAACCTTGGTGTTAGATATTGTTTAGATATTATTTGATATTGTTAAGATATTGTTAGATATTGTTAACCACAATATCAAACAATATCTTCTATTTATTCTGTTACTTTCAGTTACTCTTTTAGTTGTATCTCAAACTCTATTTCTTCTATATTCAACACTTGGTATAAATATTGACAAGGAAGTGAGTCTTTCGATCAATCGTTGCACCTCCCTTAGGTTTTGTGGACTTCTCATTTCGATCAAGGCTTGACACTTATAAAGATTTTCCTTTACTCCTTGTTGGGTTCACATGAATTCGAGGAATTTCCCCCCTTCTATTCCAAGAACACATTTCTCTAGGTTGAGTCGCATGTTAAATTTTCTCAATGCTACAAAGACTTTGACAAAGTAAGCTAGGTGTTGGTGGAATGTGTTGGACTTAACGACCATGTCCTCAACATACACTTCAATCTTTCTTCCTATGAACTCTTTAAAGACTTTGTAGATTAGTCTCTGGTACATTGCCTCGACATTTTTTAGGCCAAATGACATTACCTGATAGCAGTAGTTGGCATTATCAATTGTGAATGTGTTTTTTTCAACATCTTGATGGTACATCTCGATCTAGTTGTACCCAGAGTAGGTGATATGAATCACAAGGGGTGATTTAGGATCTTTAGGGTTAGAACCTTGTAAGAAATTTAGGAATTTAGTGATAAGGTGGAAGGAAAGAATCACTCTTTCCAAGGAAGGCAACTCACAAAGGATGTGAAAGTCCTTTGATACAACCAAGGGTTCTTGAATCACTCAAGAATTTAGGAGAATCACTCTCACTAAGATAAGAGAGATAAACTCTAATAGTTCTGAATAAAATTTCACTTGTTATTTTTGATAAAAATGGTTCAGCCTATATAGAAGCTTTGTCATCAGAATTACAAAGATTTAATAAAGGAAAATAAATGTTAATAATGATTCATTAACCTAGGAATTGAAAACTAGTTAATGGAGACAAATAAAGGCTAATAATGATCCATTAACCTAGGAATTGAAAACTACTTAATGATTGATTGTAACTGAAATTGTGGTATCCAAAAGTCAATCAGCTATACACCATCTTGGTCTCCCAAAGACTGATAACTAAATTTCCAATTGGGCCCTTATTTCAACTTGCAATAAAACCAAACTAAAGTCCATTAATTGATTAATCCAAAACACAATTTGGTCAACCAACAATAATTGTTGAAGAGCTTCCTTTGTTTCTCTTGCTCTAGCTCTTATCATAGGTCATGTTCACATCCGTAGACGTCGAGAAAGGTCAGGAATTTGTGTCCAATTGCCCGAGGCTATCTATATTCAGGAGCAGATATGCATCTTTGGGGCATGCCTTGTTGAGGTCGGTATAGTCGGTGCACATGCGCCATTTTGTCTGTTTGGTTTTTTTACTAAAACCATGTTGACGAACAACATGGTGTATTGAACTTCTTTAATGAACCCTGCTTTTAGTAGTTTTTGGACTTCTTCGTTGATAGCATTTCTCCTGTCACCCCCTAGTTTTCTTTTCTTTTGGGCCAGTAGGCACAACCATCCATGCGAAAAGGTCTGCGTTGTCTTTCAAGAAATTCTCCAAGAGGTGACTATCATGGTCATCGAGGGGGGATCTTGTTCTCGTGTTTTGGCCTAACTACCCTAGTTGGAACAAGCTGGTTTCTTCGCGAGGTTCTACCCAACGCTCGTTGTTCATGTGTGGGTCGAGGTCAATTAGAATAGTCAGGTTTTTTTCAACTTCTTTTGTGTACGTTGTGGTGATGCTACCAGTTAACCTTAAGTTTGTCGCATAGTATTCTCATGTCGCCCTCTGGTCCACATGTATCATGTCGATGTTGCCAGATAGTGTTGGGAACTTCATGGCCAAGTGGGGGGTTAACACTATTGCCCCCAAAGCATTAAAGGATGGCCTTCTGAGGAGTACATTATAGGAGGCATTAGCGTCAACTATCAAGTACCTGACCTTGATCATTTTATAACTAGTGTTGTCTTCTTTAAACTTTGTAAAAATATCGATGTACCCTTTTGTGTCCATTCTCTCCCTTGAGAATCCCACTATCTGTTCGTCATATGGTTGGATGGCATCTTCAGCTAGCTCTAGTTGCTTGAACGTTTTCCAATAAAGTATGTCCACAGCCCTCCCCTGGTCAATCAATGTCTTCCTTACCATGAAATTTTCCAGTTTCACAGTTATTATTATGGGGTTGTCTTGGTTATCTGGCAACATTTTTTTTTCTTTGCCTCTAGGAGGTGGCATTGACCGATTGGACTATCTGCAAGTGTCATTTTTTGGCTGAGGATGGTATTCTGCCTCCAGCGAATTCCCCTACTATCGTATTAATGACCCCTCTAATGGGGCGATAGCCGACTCGCATTCATCGGTGCGACTTTCAGTATTGCATGCTCGATGTTGGTGTAGGTCGTTTATGCGACTACCCTCCTGGCAGTCTTTGTTGCTCCTATTTTCCTCGCGTTATTGGTAGCTTTGGTGTTTTCCTTTTCGCACAAATCTTTGCAAGTTTCCAACTTGTATAAACTCTTCTATCTTATCTTTCAAGGCGATGCAATCGTTATTGGGTACCCATTACCTACAATGCTTTCTATGATCGGCATTGGGTGGTGTCAGTACCTTCCGTGATGCTGTTAAGAGACTAACATTTAAAGCTTCTTCTAGAATTCTTGCTCTATTGGTGTTAAGGGGTGTGTATCGCAAGAACCTTGGTCCACGAGGTTCTCGTACTCTAGGTTGCGCAACACCTTTAACTTTCTCCCTTTCGGGCTCCCTCCTTTCCGACACGGTCTCTGCCCTTACTTAGTTTATAAACTCCTTTAACTCTTCTAAATGCATATATTTGGCTACACAACTTCTCAACTTGTCCATTATTGTTTTTGGCTTCTTACCTAAGTTGTCTGAGAACGGTCTGGTTTTAAGTGTTATCACCATGTGGTGAAGGGCGACTTCGGTGTTTAAATTGTGTATGTTCAGCGCTACTTTTCCAAACCGCTCCATGAGGCCCTTAGCGACTCCCCCTTTTCTTATCTTATGTTGATCAAGGCTATAAAGGTAAGACGATAAGGTCGACTTGTGGAAAATTGTGTGCCAAATTTTGTTATCAGTGTTTCAAAGCAATCGATCAAGTTCGGGGGGAGTCGAGTGAACCAACTTAGGATCGAGCCTTTGAGTAAGGTGGGGAATACTCGGCACAGTATTGCGTCCTCTGTTGTGCACAAACCCACTTGGGTCACATATATACTAATGTGTACATCTGGATCCGTTGATCTGTCATACCTTTCAACGGAGAGGTTTTTCCACATTGTTGGCAAAGGTGTGTCAATAATTCCTTAAATAAGCGGGTGCCTCTAGTGCCCACCTATTTGTGTTTGCATCGATGAGAAGGATACTTCGCGATGATGATTATCCACTTTGAGCATTTTATCATGTATGTCCTGGGATAGCTTCAGGATAGCTTGTTTAGGGTTTCCTCTGGTACTAGAGGTGAGGTCGTTGGCCTTTGTTGTGACGATGCTTCATAGTCTGTTTTTGTCGTATATATGCTCATTTTCATTCTTGAGTGTATTCAGCTCTTCTACACTTCTATTCTTGAATTTTTTTGAGGACCCTTCTTAGCTCTACTATCATAGCTCGCCCACTAGCATGAGTGATGATTGTCGTTCGCTAGTCTTCATATTTCTATTTCTTGTCATTACCATCTAGTAGTTGGGATACCACTCAGTTCCATGGTGGACACCAAATGTTCTTATAGGGTCAAGGACAACCTATAATACTCAGATGGTTTGCTTGAATATTACTGTGTTGTCTCCTTGTCGGTTTGGTATCTTTTCAGAAAGAGGGGGTCATCTTCACTAAGTCTTTACCAGAGGGTGGTCGGGGAACATGTAGAAGACACTCTGACACTCAAGTCAGTAGATGAATAAAAGGTGTAATAAAGATTTTGGATTCGAAGCATATCCTGGGACCTTTGTCTATTTATAATATTATATATGGGTTATTTTCATGGACCTTGAACTTTAGATTGTCTTGCCTTGACTAGACGCAAGTAGTTATGTGTTCCACCTTTGCACAATACAATGTTCTTGTTCTAGGTTGAGTGTTGATGTAGCTGAAGTCGTATGTCTATATACACGTTGTCATACACTTATTATATACGTACACTATATTTAGAATAAAATAAAAATATATTAAGTTATTATTTTAATTTAGGTAATTATAATTTAAATATAATTAATATTTAATATTTTATCATATTTTATTTTATATATAAATAAAATACATGAATAAAAGATATAACTTATATTTCATATATAAAAATATATGTACCCAACAACCTAAAAATTTTTATCCTTAGAGATTTTCATCGGTGTAATAGTCATTGAGAGATTAATGCACCTCACACTAGCAAAACTTTATTTATGGCACACCATAATTGTATGTTATATATTTAGAGGAATAATATTTTGAGTTGGTATTCAAAATCTAACTAATTTAAAATAAAAATAAAAAACTGATTAAAAAATAAAAATTCAATCAACACTGAAATTGTTTAAGTTTTTTAAATTAATTGATTTGATTTTCAATTTAACATTTAAAAAATATCTCAAAATCAAATTAAATTTATGAATATCACAATTAATTATATATCAATTTTTTATAATATATTTATTTATTTAATAATTATTTTATTATAATAAATTTAATAATTTTATAATAAAAGAAAAATTTATCCAAATCAAACCACAAGGTTTAATTTTATTCACACTGTTTTAAATTTTAAAATCAAATTTATATTTAAAATCTATCCCAATCAGACTGTTTTATTCACGTTTTAATACAAACCTGACTTAAACTATGACTATATAATTCACCCTTGCCACAAAATCACGAACTTCGTGTTTTTTTTTACCTCAAATTTCCTTTTCTGTATTAGAAGTTAACATTTATAAGATTGTTCAAATTTTATAGATCAACTTCTCTGCACTTTTTATTGACCATGTAACCTAACAAATTTTTTTTATTTTATTTTACACCAAAAATATATTTAACAAGATTTAACCCAAACTCACATTTTCTTAAATGATCAAATAACTTTGATTGAACACCATAATTTAATACAAAACCCTAAACACCCTAATTGATAAAACACCCCTAATTGAAAGAGCATACCATAAATTCATATAATCCGGTGTGAAGTTCAATGAAATTAGAATTATTATTTCCAAAATATTTGTGTACTTACCAAATGGTATCCGGATGGACTGAGACAATATGTTTAAAAACCACCATTAATTTCAACCCTCCCGACATTGTTAATATCATACATGTAAAGTATCTAGGTCCCCATAGATTAAAAGAATTTTTCTTTAAAAGCTATCTTAATTCTCAATTTCTGAATGATGTAGGTCCTTTCACATACCAACACATTATGTGTATTAGAATAAGTTCTATACATAGCCATTCAATTATGAGTCGTCAAATAATTAAAAATTATTGGCTTGTCATAATTAATGATTTCTATTTAATTGAAAATAAAAAATCTTTACAGAGTGTGTATCAAAATTTATCTTTATTGGCATCTATATCTCTAAATTGTCATGTGTACTCGTTCATGATTTAATTTCAGGTGTTGGAACCCAAATTCACATCCTCCTTGATGGTACCTGAATTTTCACCCATATCAAGTGCAAATGGCTCAACAGGTGTAACAGTTGATGGGAGGCTCAAGTGGCTATCAGAATCCCTAGTGCAAGAAATAGCTCTGGGAACCCCATTGACACCCTTTTGATGTGTTTCACAATGCTTCACATCCTCTGTTGTTGATGAGAGGGTTCCTAAGGTTGGGGGATCCACATCCATAGCACAATCTATACCACCTTTATCTAAAATATTATCTTCAATCTTATGATTATTACAAAAAACACCATTTTCAGAAGCTGAAATCTCATTTCCTGCTGTAGCCAAGCCCATATCTTTGTTCTCTTCCAACACGTCACTTGGAACGGTATCGTGCAACACAGGAGGGTTAACACAAGTTGATGATGGATCAACATCCATGTCAGCAGGCACAGTGTCCTCTCCAGCACTCTCAAAACGTTTGTCATTCATTGCATTCACACATCCAGGAGCTTCATTTGAATCATCTCTATCCTCACAGTCATCACCATCCAAAGATAAAACATCATTGATGACGTGCTTCTTAATGACCTCCCGACCCCGGTTAGCTGAGACAACCCTAAAACTTTCCAGTGGAATGTCAATTTCAATCCGTTTCTCGATAGGATCTGTGACAGTCTGAACACTTTCTTTATCCAGTAGAGTATTTAACTGCATTTGAACTGAAACTGCCAATGACATGGCGTGATCACGGATTAAGGAATCAAACGGGGGGCAATGCAACATCTTATTTAGTGCCTGGTGATACTGAAATAAGGTGGCAGATGGTAAAATGGACCCTCTCTTTCGACAGATACTAAGAACTTTCAAAATATGCTCACAAAGGTTGCCATCTTGTGCCCAACTACAATCACAAATACTCAACATTGAACCTACATTCCTGACAACAAAAATTTTATCTCGATCATTTTGATTAGTGACCTTAGCACATCCATCTTCTATTAAGACATCGGTGTCTGGAATTTTCAGTGCTTTGCGCCATGATGTCAAACCACTCATCCATTCATTTTTCCAGTATCGTGCAAAATCATCTTTTCCTGAGTACTCATCCAGCCAGAAATAAGAATGTACTTTTGTACCCAACTTGTCGACCAACCAATCTGCCCGCTCATAAACACCAATGTCTTTCTCATTCAACAGCCTGATCTTCAATTGGTTGTGGTAAAATTCCATAGCTGCACAAGACTCCTGGCTAGCAAGAGGAAGAGTATGAAGTGCATTGATCCATGCTCCTATATCAAAGGGACAAAATAATTTTAATGTACATTAGTTATCATAACAAATTCATATTATAAAAATATCCCATAAAAGCATTATGATTTTATCCTAAACCTGATTGACATTACATTAACAGATAGATATTCAGGCAATAACATCCTGCAAATATAATAAGTTTACCAAAACAAACAGCAACAGTCACATACAATTAGTAAGTACATACTATGCAGTGGTTTTGCCCATCCAATAAGAGCAAGCCTTTTTAAAACATACTCTACCGTTAAATTACGTAAATGTCACAACATGATTAAAGTCATATTTCAAAACCATTATATTTGATGATTGATAATATTCACCACAATAATATATTGGCAACAATCAAGTTGACCAACTCTGCTCTCATGGTAACAAAATCTTTACCATAATATGAATGAATCCATATTATTTAGAAAAATCATTACCATCTTCACCGAAAATATCATTTGAGAAATAAAATTTTATAATTATAGCTAATTAAGTTGATTGCTTTATTAATATGCTATATTATAAATGGGCCTGTGGGTGTGACTAAACTCTCAAAATTACTTTCTAAAGAATATATTGTTATTACCAACATTATTAATCATTGATAGCTTGATCATAAATAACCTTAGAAACCATCATCTCAATTGTTTATCATGAAAATCAACAGTAAATTTTTATTACAATTAACATAATATTTTTGTGTATACATAATTTTGAAATCAAAATTTCAGCATTAATTACAGCACAAACTAGTATCAAAGTAAATGCTGATCATGTATACCTTTGTAGGGCAAAAAGGTAATAAGAACAAGCACCAATTATAATATATTGTGGGCACACTGTAATATCTCAATTTCATAAGAAAATAAATCACATTCCACTATCTAGTTATTACTAACCTATTCTAGGATGCCAGGTGGCCTTGAAATAGTCCATAAATTTGGATTCATCAATAAACTCTTCCATGAATTCTTCAAACAGTGACATGTTTCCTTGAAGACGGCAAATATTATCCATTATGCACCCAAGCCGTCTGGATATCTTTATTTGCATATCAGATTCCAAACACTTTACTAAGTTTTTATGCCATAAATGACGGATCCGCCAGAAACTTATCATCACTGTACACTGAAACACATCCCTGAAAAATATATAGAATATACATACTTGTTAGCCAGGAAGTTGTGATAAAACAAATTTCTTGAAATGATGCAGTAAAGCACAACAAGGTTTCATACTTCCAATTTCAAAATGGCAAAAAAAAAGACTTCTACGCCAACATTAGAACCAGCCATCATCAGTAATAGCATCACCAGAGATGAAACTACACAAGCATCCTAAAAAAGGGTCATGACCAGCATCAAAGACTCTTTCTAAGCGAGCAATTATTTCCAAAATTCAATTGTTTACCAAACAAGCACACAAGTTGAGTTTTGCAATAATAAGCCACAGCACCAAAGAATAATAAAAAAGATAAATTTTGCATTGGACAAAAAAACCAGAACAGGGAAAGATGTCACTAGATCATCTGAAGTCTAGTCCGTGTAATACATTCTATCCAACTTTTCAGAAAAAAATTAAATTCAAATGCGTCACATTCATAAGCAGGCACAACATATTAATAAAATTGTAGGATTTCTCGCAATGCATTTCTACATTTATTTAAAATTAAAAGAATACTACCTTTAACAATAACAGATAAATTGAACCAACCTGATTGCTAGAATATCATAAAATGGATCATCAACTATGAAGCCAGCCAACTTCCAACTAGGATCTTTGGTGTGAACTCTGTTGTAAAGAGCCCTCATCCATCGATGTGCATCCAAACTTGAAAACCTTGGTGCTATTATCCAAGCCACTGGAATGGCTTTCTTGTCTGAGTTGAACACTAGAAGACTATGAATGGGATACTGGAAAAAATTACCAATGTGCTCACTTTTAGTTCAAAAAAAAACCAAAGCAAATATGTGTTTGGTTAACCTCAAATCAAGGGAAAAAGAAAGTAACAGACCTGTAATTTATTTGTACCAAATCTTGAATCTGAGGCAAGCAGACCTCGGTTTCCAAATCTAATCATTTGTTGCAATTGCCACTCTGTTTGAATGCCCAGAGTAAATGGATCCGAATCAGAGAAGTCTTCATAGAAGAAAACCTGATTCTGGTGGCTTTCAACCCACATGCTTATACTAACAGCATCATCATCATTTAGCTCATATGTAGAACGACGGATTGCCCTCTCTTGTCGTCGAACATAACGGTGGGTCAAAAGGTCATCACGGTTAGATGGACCACCTTGTCTCTCAACAGATTCATTGTGTCTCTGCATAATGGTTTCCACAGAGACTCCAACATACAGAAGAGATAAAACCCGAAGACGGAGATCTTCTGAGATATATGGAGCAAACATAGCACGTGTTCCAGCAGCCTTTTTGTCCTGCGGACCATGGCATGGCAAACCCTTTTTGTCCACATGTTTATCATCATTATATATGATCAAGGCAACTGAAGGTTCAGCTATGAGGCGTTTAACAATAAAGTGACAAGTACAACCTCTCTTGGTATTTGGTCTACCTGCATTTTTCTTCTTTGGAACATATGTAGTACGACTTGGTCGGACAATGCCACCTTTCCTATGATCGTCAGGACCAAATGAGCACCAATACCTACATTGAGATGGTATTAAAATCTACATTGCAACGGAATGCAAAAAACAAGAACAACGAATAAGTGATTCTAAATAAAGACAATTACAACTTACAAAATGTACTCTAGTATGCCATCAACCTTTTGCTTGAAAGGCGTTGATGGAGACCGTCGACGCCTTGCTTCAACATGAAATCTTGTAGGACATTCTTTATTATTCGATTCACCCCTCACAAAATCATCAACTCTAGCAAATGGGATTAGAGCAACTCTATCTAATTTATCATGCCATCCTTCAACTTTTGACCACACTAGGTCAACAGAAGAAATTTCCAATGTGGGAGGGTTTTGTACTGGAAGAGATAAGATTGCATCCCATCTGGCCATTGTAGATTAACACTAAATGAAGTTTCCCTGTTAAAAATCCATTATCAATTGATTTTGCAATTAGCATTATTATGATGAGGTCCAATCTCCAAAGAAACTGCAAGCACAGTTGAATACACTGTCATTCAATCTCCAATCTCTAAATTATACAAAGGAAGTGCAGTTGAAGGAAAAGGTTGCCACAGATTTCATGATTGTAAATTCTTTTTAAAGTGAAGAAAGAATTGGAGGAAGAACTCAACCAAATTCAGGCCAAATAAATTCAAATTGCAAGCATAGGAGGAAAAAGTGAAAGAACTACCTTCTAGTAATCTAAGGTACCAAAAGAAGATAACTTTCAATTCATCTATTTATTTAAACTTAAATTCAAACAGTTATTTTTAACTGAAAATCCACGAATATATTTTACTCTACTATCCAAGACTATAATTACCAATCACAGACAGCAGCACAGAGCAGCCAACCTCAATAAATGCTACCATGCTATTGCTGATAGTGAGAAGGTTGCTATATCAAAGACAAAGAATGCAAGACAAAAGATTTATACCATACATATACAAGTGTTCAATAATACGCAGTCAAAATTAAAGACATATTTGTCTTCAAATCAAAAGTCATAGTCTACAGAGTCTAGGCAATCAATCACCGTCAATCTACCGCATAACTAACATAATAACAATGCTAACAACAAAAGTAGCATGAGAAATACAAAGGGAGATATAGATGCACTGCCTAAAAATATGGGTGAACAAAGTAGTGCTATTAGTAATTATTAAGTAGTCAAACTCAAGATTCTATTAAGCCTCAGGAAGTGGATACAGAATCGTGAATCATTTACAAAATATATAAAACTAATATTAAATAATGCATATATAACAGCAAAAATCTGAGGGGGAAAAAACCATATAACACAACAAATGCTTAATTAAGCTTTAATTTATAATCATCAGGGCCTATTCGGAGGAAACTTCTCTACAAGCACTCTATGAGAGAAAAATAAGAAGAAAAAATTAAATTAACTTCACCATAAACTAAAAATTAGTTTTGTATGAGTTAAAAACCAGATTTTCAAGAAACTAATATAAAATAACTTCTACACTTAGATAATTTTATCTTATGAATAAGTCGATGTCATAGTCCTTTTTATTTTTCTTTCCAGTAAGTGTGTAGGGATAAGTTTCTTCAAACGTATTCTTCATTAAGCTTAAACTGATAATCATAGATTAATAAGCATAAGAAAATCAATAACTAACCTACATACATAATTGATAACTCCACAAGTGATAAATGACAAACAATGCAAGTTGAAATACTGTAGTAGTGCATAGTAAATACTCCTGGTACAAAACACAAGACATGAACCAGTGAAATGAGAAAGAGAACCAGCGAAGCACACAAACAGAGACGCAGAGGTAGAGGAATTAAACAGAGAGTACCTGGAACGTAGCGGAGAAAAGCTACGGTCGCAGAGGTTCCTGCCACAGTTTGGGGCTTCGGTCTGTGCGAGAGGTTGAAGAAGACGGAGTGTTGGGGTTGCTGAAGAAGTTGTTTTGGGCTTTGGTTTTATGGACTTAGGTTTTCACAAGCCCAAATTGGAAGAAAAAGAAGAGAAGACTACGACACATTTTGATCTTAAAACGTGGCGACAGTAATTTTTAAAATAAAGAAAATTAAACATAAAGTTCTAACATGAATAAACTTATTCATAAGTATTTTTTTCTATTAAAAAAATCAAAATTCAAAATTAACATAATTAAATTAATTTGTAAAAAAAATATTATATGCTTTTTCTAATTTGTTATTTCATAATTTATCCATAAACTATTTTAATTTATGAAAAAACTTGCTTTTTATTTCTAAATTATTTTTTTATAAAAATTTAATTTATACATATAAAATCCGTTACTATTGGGGTAAATAATGTGGAGATATTTATTTAAATCCGTTACGCATAACATAATAATGTAACATAGGTAGATGATTTATTACTTTCTTTAAAGTTGATAAATGCGTACTAATACTTTAGTGGATTTATAAAATTAAAAATGAGAGAATAAAAAAAATGAAAAGTGAAATTGTTAATAATAAAATTATTTTATTTGTTATTAATAAATTTATTTATTTAATATTTTAATAATATTTTTGATTTATTATAAAAACGTAAAAAAAATTGAAAAATCAGAAACAATTGATTATAGTACGTCATATGTGTTAATTTTTTTTTCCTTTCTTACATTGCTACAAATATGTATTTTTTCTTTATTTCTCACCACATTTGTATCGAAAATTAAATCCATTAGTTTTTTCTTGTCAGATGAACACGAGGGAGTGAATATTCTTTTCTTTTTAATGATGTGAATAATACCAAACACATAAACACAACAAAGCTAATGTTTTATATAAATTAGGAAGTGGATTTCAGAGGTAAAAAAAATAAAGAAGCAAACCTAAATAAAATGATAAGCAAATTTTTTAAATTAGAAATCTTTATGAACTGAAATATATTTATTATCTGGTATCAATAAAACATGTGGAACTTATTTATAAGATATAAAATATGTGTATTTATTTTTCAGTTATTAGAAAACTAAAATATTTTATAATTATACTAAAATTTAATCAAAAATAATGATATTTTGTAAGGAAAAAAATAAAAAAATCTCAACACTCGTATAAATCTCATATGGCCAACTTAAGTATATATTATGAGAATACTCTATTTGAGACGATTTTGTTAGGAAATCGAGTTCATTGATCTTCTTGGCAAATTGTAAATAATTTTACAATTTTTCCTCCTGACTTTTTCTTCGTAAAGAATTTATCCACTTCAACATATTTTGTTCGATCATTTTGTACTAGATTATGAGCAATATTAGAAATAGTTTTATTGTCACAATATAATTTAATAGGTTGTGTGGATAGGTATTCGAGATATTACAAGAGAAATTTTAGTCATAAACTTTCACAAATTTCAAGTGTCAAACTTTTCAACTCACTCAGCTTCTGTGTACTTGATTGAGAGACCATATTTTGTTTTTTACTTCTCCATGTAACAAGATTACCACCAACAAATATAAAGTAGTTTGATATTAATATTTTATCTTTCAATGATCGGTTTAATCAGCATCAGTATAGACATCGATTTGTTGATAATTTGTATTTTAGGTGAACCATAATCATTTTCCTATTGTTGGCTTTATATATCTTAAAATATGCATAACTACATTCATATATTGTTATTCAGGATTATGAATAAATTGACTAACAATACTTAATGTATAGGCGAGATATGGTCTTATGTTGATTTCTTTACAAGTCTGTGATGTCTCAATTTATCAATTGAGACTTAATAACATATAATTTTAAACATTCCTCCATTGTTACTAGCTGACATACCTATTTCTTACAACAAGTTTAAGGCGTATTTTCTTTGACACAAAAAACTTCTTTTCTTAGATCTAGATACTTCAATCCCAAAAAAAAAAATATTTTAAAGGATCAAGATCTTTCATTTCAAACTCTTTGATAAATATTCTTGTAATGTGTTACTTTCTTCTTGATTATTTCATGTAACAATCATATCGTTTACATATAAAATAAGTGCAATTATTTTACCTTTTTGTTTCTTTAAGAATAAAGTGTGATCTGAATTACTTTGATGATATCCAAATGCTGTCAGATATTTTGTAAACCTTTCAAACCATGCAACCTTGTGAGATTTCTATGTATACTTCTTCATTTAACTCCCCATATAAAAATACATTCTTTATGTTAGATATTGTTTAGATATTATTTAGATATAGTTTGATATTGTTAAGATATTGTTAGATATTGTTAATCACAATATCTTCTGTTTATTCTGTTTTCTTTCGGTTACTCTTTTAGTTGTACCTCTCTATTATAAATAGATTACCCTATGTATGATTTATACACAAGGGAGATTAATTTTAAATCATATTTCCTCTATATTCAACATGGTATCTAGAGCTTAAGGTTATCTTGAATTTTTTTTTTCGCCTTGTGTCTACTGCTGGAGTCGCCCCACCGCTGAAGCCGCCCCACCGCTGCTAGAGTTGTCCCACCGCTACTGGTAAACTGATCCTCCACATCAGAAAAGAATTATTTTTGTTACTGAATTTTATTTGGTAGTATGAAAATGCATGTCTAGGAAAGTTTTGGCAAGGAAAAACTTGGTATTTAAGTGTGTCCATTAGTGACCCACCTCTCTTTCCTGGGAACTTACCTGGTGTACTGGTTCACGTTGTTGTCATCGCTACTGCTGGAGCAGTCACCGGATCTGCCGCTGCCGGAGAATTCGCCAGAGTTTCATTTTTTTGACCGGTGACATATGATTTTGCTTGTCTCGGTCAGGTGACCACCGTGCCGTTGAGATCACCACTATCGGAGTTGGTCGTCCCATTGTCTCCTGCGCCGTTTAGTCTTGGCGAACTTATTTTTAGTATTCTCATTTTGGATTTGTGCTTCGTGGGTTAATTGGATTACTTTGGATTGTTTTAGGGTTTGTTCTCCCGCTCTTCATGACTTCTTCCACTTTTTCTACTATTTCCAATTTTGTTAACGATTCTTTTGTGTTGACATCCCATCGTGATGACCGGACTCGCCCTCGCAAACAGGGAAAAGGGCGTCCTTAGTGTGAACATTGTGGCAAGCTAGGTCACAAGATTAACAAGTGTTATACATTACATGGTCGCCTTCCTCAATCTGCTGCAGTTGTTCAGACCAATCTTTCTCCACCTTTATCTGCTGGGGATCCTCCTTCTTCTATTGCATCCAACATGTTTGTTATGTTCAACAAATTTCTCGAATGGTATAAGGATCAACAGTCTAGTTCCACTATATCTGTCACACATACAAATACATATTTTGCTGGGTTGACCCAATCATTTTCTCCTGGTCCTTGGGTTTTTGATTCAGGAGTCACTGATCATATTACTGGTAACAAATCTTTGTTCTCCTCTTTATCCTCTCCTAATCATTTACCTTCTGTTACACTGGTTGATGACTCTAGAGTATCATCTCATGGTGTTGGAACGATTAAACTTTTTCCTTCTTTAACCATTGATAATGTTCTTTATGTCCCTGGGTCTCCTTTTAACCTGTTGTCCATTAGTCGCCTAACTCATTCTCTTGATTGTGTTGCTACTTTTACCAACAATTCTGTGTGTTTACAGGACCAGAATTTGAAATAGGTGATTGGCACAGGATGTGAGTCTCATGGTCTTTATTATCTCCGTCCCTCTACACATGTTAGTACAGTTATGGAGTCTCCTTCTCTTCTTCATGCTCAGTTAGGTCATCCAAGTCTTGCCAAGTTACAGAAACTTGTCCCTGCCTTGTCCAACTTATCTAGTTTGGCGTGTGAGTCATGTCAATTAGGCAAGCATAGTTGTACTTCCTTTCCTCGTAGTTTCACACATGGTGTTTTGTCCCCTTTTGCCGCAGTTCACTCTGACATTTGGGGACCTAGCCGAGTTAAGTCTACTTTAGGTTTTCAATACTTTGTTACTTTCATTGATGATTATTCCATATGCACTTGGTTATTTTTGATGAAAAATCGTTCTGAATTATTTCATATCTTTCAAACTTTTTTTAATGAAATTCAAACTCAGTTCGGTGTTTCTATTAGAGTTTTGCGTAGTGATAATGGTCGTGAATATCTTTCTCATTCTTTTAACAATTCATGGCTTCTCACGGTATTTTTGCATCAAACTTCTTGTGCTTATACACCTCAACAAAATGGTGTAGCTGAACGTAAAAATAGACATCTTATTGAAACAACTCGCACACTTTTAATTCATGGAGATGTTCCTCAACATTTTTGGGGTGATGCTCTTCTTAATGCATGTTATCTCATTAATCGCATGCCTTCTTCGATTTTAGATAATAAAATACCTCATTCCATTTTATTCCCTCATGAACCACTTCATCCTTTACCTCTGAGAGTTTTCGGGTCTACATGTTTTGTTCATAATTTTAGTTCTGGTCTTGACATGCTTTCTCCTAGATCACATAAATGTGTTTTCTTAGGGTTTACAAGATCACAAAAAAGGATACAAATTTTTTTCTCCTTCTCTTAACCATTATTTTGTGTCAAAAGATGTCACATTTGATGAGTTGTCTCTTTATTTTAAAAGTCAATATTCACCTCTGTCTTCATCCAATCTTGTCAACACTCCTAATACATTTAATGTTCCTATTGTTTGTGACCATCTAACTTTGTCTTCTTCACCATTAGTTCCTGCTCCGCAATCAGCTTCTTCTCCACTGCCTCTTCAAATTTATAGTTCTCGAAACCAATCACAACCACCACCATGTGACTCTACTCAAGTGCCAACTACTCTGTCTCCTCCGGATTTGACACATGAGTTTGAACTTCTCATTGCCCTCCGAAAAGGTATTCGTTTTACACGTAATCTCTCTCCCCATTATATTGCTTTGAGTTATCATCGACTTTCATTACCTTTTTATACATGTCTTTCCTCTATTTCTTCTGTGACCATTCCAAAAACTGTCCGTGAAGCTTTAGCCCATCCTGGTTGGCATCAGGCCATGTTAGATGAACTAAGTGTTCTTCATAATAGTGGAACTTGGGAATTGGTCCCGTTACCGTCTGGGAAATCTGTTGTTGGTTGCAGGTGGGTGTTTGCTATCAAAGTTGGACCTGATGGTACTATTAATCGCCTCAAAGCTCGTCTTGTGGCCAAAGGTTATACTCAAATTTTTGGGTTGGATTATGGAGATACTTTTTTCCCTGTGGCAAAGATGGCTTCTGTTCGTTTATTTATCGACATGGCTGCTCTTCAACAATGGCCTCTTTATCAACTGAATATTAAAAATGCTTTCCTCAATGGTGATTTGCAAGAAGAAATATATATGGAGCAACCTCCTGGGTTTGTTGCTCAGGGGGAGTCTTCTGGGATGGTATGTCGTCTTCGCAAATCCCTATATGGCCTAAAACAGTCTCTTAGGGCTTGGTTTGGAAAGTTTAGCAAGGTTCTTCAACAATTTGGTATGACTCGGTGTGAAGCAGATCATTCTGTCTTTTATCGACACTCGAGTGCTGGATGTGTTTACTTGATAGTATATGTTGATGACATCGTTCTTACAGGTAGTGAGAACCATGGCATCTCTCAGTTGAAACAACATCTCTGTCACCATTTTCAGACCAAAGATCTTGGCAAACTTAGATATTTCTTGGGTATTGAGGTGACACAGTCCAATGATGATATTGTTATATCTTAGAGGAAGTATGTCACAGATATTTTGGAGGAAACTGGGTTGATGAGTTCAAAGTCTGTTGATACACCCATGGATCCCAATACTAAACTTCTACCAAATTAGGGGGAGCCTATATCTAATCATGATCAGTATAGAAGATTGGTTGGAAAATTGAACTATCTTACAGTTACTTGTCCTGACATTTCCTTTGCAGTCAGTGTGGTAAGTCAATTTATTAATTCACCATGTGAAGATCATTGGAATGCAGTCATTTGTATCCTTAAGTATATTAAAGGATCTCTTGGAAAATGATTGTTATATGGTTCTAACAACCATACAAGAGTTGTTTGCTACTCAGATGCTGATTGGGCAGGATCTCCTTCGGATAGAAGATCTACATCTGGATATTGTGTCTCCATTGGTGGTAACTTGATCTCATGGAAAAGTAAGAAACAAAGTGTTGTGGCAAGATCCAGTGCAGAAGCAGAATATAGAGCTATGGCCTCAGCTGCCTGTGAACTTGTTTAGCTCAAGCAATTGCTTAGAGAGTTACAATTTGGAGATGTTACTCAAATGACACTTGCATGTGACAATCAGGCTGCTCTTCATATTAGTTCTAATCCTGTCTTTCATGAGAGGACCAAACACATTGAGATTGACTGTCATTTCATTTGAGAAAATATTATGTCTGGAGATATCAAGACTGAGTTTGTTAACTCAAGTGATCAATTAACAGATATTTTCACTAAGTCTTTACGGGGGCCTAGAATTGATTATATTTGTAACAAGTTTGGCACATACGATTTGTATGCTCCAGCTTGAGGAGGAGTGTTAGATATTGTTTAGATATAGTTTGATATTGTTAAGATATTGTTAGATATTGTTAACCACAATATCAAACAATATCTTCTATTTATTCTATTTACTTTCGGTTACTCTTTTACTTGTACCTCTCTATTATAAATAGATTACCCTATGTGTGATTTATACACAAGGGAGATTAATTCCAAACCCTATTTCCTCTATATTCAACACTTTACATCAAACTACTTCAATAACCATTCCAAATTTACTATTAAAGATAATACTCGCATAGTATTAATTTTTGCTATAAGAGCAACTATCTTTGTGTAATCAATCTGTTGTGTTTTGGTATATCCTTTTGCCACCAATCTTACTTTAAATTGTTCTATTGTACCATCTGCGACTTTATGTTTGACAGAGTAAATCCATTGATACCCTACTAATGTAGGACTTTCAACACTTTAAAGTCTGACTTTCATAGATTTCTTGTTGGTTCCCTTCCTTAAAATCAAACTAAGAAGCAAAATACATTGTATCTTCATAGAAAATCACATCAGTTGTTATATACATATGATGAATAGGAGGATGAAAAGACCTATAACCTTTTTAACGTAAAACATATATGACAAAAACACATTGAATGGCTTGTGGGGCCAACTTGTTGCATTGATGCTTATAAAGATAAACAAATGTAACACATTCAAATATATAATAGGATAAATTATGAACTATTAAAGTGATAGTCAAGTTATGTAAAGTTCCAAAAAGATATCTTAAACTCAATAGAATTTGAAGGAGTCTAATTTATTAAATATACTGTTAAATAAGAGTTTCTTCCAAATAACAAAATAACATGTGTGCCTCAATTAGTAAAGCACGAACAACTTCTAACAAATGTCAATTTTTTTCTTTCAAAGAACCCCATTTTATTGAGGTGTATTTGAACAAATAGTTTTATTAATGATTCTCGTTAGCTTCTAAATATTGTTGTAGTTCAAAATTTTTATATTCCCTATCATTATGATTACGCAAAACCTAAATTTGAGCATTATATTGAGTTTTTATTATTTTATAAAAAAATTCAAATAATACTTATCTAATTTTTTTATTTGATTAAACATAACCAAGTCATTCTTGTATAATTATTAATAAAAGTGATAAACCAACGAGATCCACCTAAAGTTTGAGTTATAGATGGACCCTACACATCATAATGTATCACCATAAAAAGGTTGATAACTTTTATTTAGAATTAAGGGAAATGAGGTACTATGACTCTTGGCAAATTCACAAACATCAGAATGGAAACTAGAAATGTCATACTTTTTAAACAAATTGGGAAATAATTTTTTTAAATACTCAAATGAGATATGATCAAGTGTCAATGCCATAATCAAATCTCATATTTTTTTATTTTCTCCCTTAGAGTTATAAACAATTAATGCTTGTTGATTTATCATCTTTTTTGAAAGATCAAAGTACTATAAGTTTCTTCTCCTAATACCATAATCAATTAATTGTTTTATTTTTATATCTTTAAGAATACAAGAGTCAAGATAAAAAAATTATCACATAAGATAAATAAGTTGTTATTTGAGAAACAAATAAAAGATTAAAATTTAAAGAAAGAATAATCAAGACAAAATCAAAATTTAAAGTACTAGTAAGATTTAAATATCATTTCTCAATAATTTGGATTTTATTCCTTTCCTCGTTTGGAGGTTTCAAAGATCTAAAATATTGTCACTACTCTTGATACTAACTTAAAATATATAAACTAAAACATATTTATTCTTTGATATGCAATAAAATATGTATAATCTATCTATAAGATACAAAACATGTGCACCTAATTAAATTATTACGAAACTATAATATTTTACAATTATACTAAATCCTAATCAAATAATATACCATCTATATTTTACAAAAATAATAAAATGAAAGTAAATCTAAAAAAAAAAAGATGAGAGTGAAAATTAAGAATAAATTAATGTAAACTTTATTGTTGATTTGGTTTATTTAAAATAATAAAATATTAATTAAATAATTCAATAAATTATTAAATATGTTTATTTAAAAATTAAAAATAATATATATAAATTAAAATAAAATATAATTAAATATGAATTAATTATATTTTAAATTTTGAAATAATTTTAAAAACTTAATTAAAGATTAATTTTAAATTATTTAAAAATTACTTATATAGGATAAATTTTTTGTTTCAGGTATCAATTGAAAACAAAATAAACTAAAAAGATGAAAATTATAAAATTAAAGTCATACATAAAAAAAATCATTGACATTGTATACCGTAATATTAATATATTTAAGTAAATTGAAAAATGGTTAAAAACAACTTTAATTTCGTTGTAAAAAAATATAAATTTTCGCACTAACACTTAAATATAAGTATGGACATTATTTCGTACACCATAAATATATAATATAAAAAATATTATTTTATGATATCTTCATTGAGTTAAAAAAATTGATAAAAATATAAAATTGTAATAAAAAATACATATTTTCTCAACACTATCTTAAATATTTTGAAATATATCTTTAAGTTTATTAATTATTTTATCAATTCAATCATGGACTTTTTTTCATAAATAATACTATTTTTAAAAATATTTCCCAAAATAGCACATCTGGAACATTATTTACACAACTAGCACTATTTACTCGTTCATGTATTAAAATAATCGATTATTTTATATTATGATCGATTATTTCGCGCAAGATCAACTTTCGCTCAAGCGAAGAAACCCTTCGCTTAAGTGAGGAGACCTGTAACAAAGGGGTAATCTCAGGTCAATTCTCGCTCAAGCGACGGGTACTTTCGCTTGAGCGAGAAGTGATTAAAATATGTGGTGACCCAAGTTGTGTTATGTGGCTAACTGTGTTGGACGTTTAGCTTGTGGTCAATTCTCGCTCAAGCGATGGGTTACTTCGCTCGAGCAAGAATTGATTGGGTAACTGCGTTGGACCGTGGTCAATTCTCGCTCAAGCAAGACGTCCATCGTTTGAGCAAAGAAATTTTATAATCGATTATAATTTGAACTAATCGATCATAATTTTAAAATAATCGAATATATAAAATTATGATCGATTATTTCTCTCTTGCTCAAGCGAAGAAACCCTTCGCTTGAGTGAGGAGACCTGAAACTAACAGGTAATCTTGGGTCAATTCTCGCTCAAGCGACGAGTACTTTCGTTTGAGCGAGAAGTGATTGAAATATGTGGTGACCCAAGTTGCACTATGTGGCTAATTGTGTTAGAGCTTTAGCCTATGGTAAACTCTCGCTCAAGCTTCCAGACACCCATAATACAGTAAAGAAATGTAAAGAAACAAAGAAAAGAAACTAGAACAATCAAACTCGGATTATGCAGCTCCTGTAGAATGAGTTTCTTCAAAACTTTTCACAAAACTTTCTAAGTTATTTTAATGGATAACAACAAGTTTTAATCAATTAAAACAGTTAGCAAAAAGTTCCTTAAGTAACCTTTGACTTCATCAGATTAACCTTTGACTTCATCAAATCCACAAGATCTTCGTTTTATCAAATGATTCAATAAGATCTTCATCACTTTCAATTAATTGAAAAACTCCTAAGTTTCATACATTGGGACATTTCTTAACTAACACAATCTAATGATGCGAAGTAGATGCACGTGCAACATTGGGACATGTTCTTCTGCTATGACCAGGGGTATGACAATATGAACATTTTTTAATCCTACTTTGATTTTCTGTAATGTCCATCTCAGTTCTTATACGACTTGATTTTGGTCGGCACTTTGAAGTTCTTTTCATTTCTGGATTTGCACACAAAGTAGGTCCTGTGTATGTTGGCCAATATTCTTCAATTCGCAATAACCCAAATTGTGTTCCGTATACCTTTGAAACTTGTTGTAAGGTATACACTGAATGAATATAGTTGTTGAAGTCATGGTGTGCATGTTTGCATGCAGCAAGAACATGTGAACAAGGCATGTGAAATTTTTGGAATTTCCCACAGTCACACCACAACTCATCAAGGCGAACTGAAAACTTCCCTGCTGGTCGAACTTCACATGGATTTTGTGTTTCTTCTACTACAAATTTTGTGGTAGACCTGTCAAAAGTTATGATCCTATGCGTGTTTGCCTGTGTTTGTGCTTCCTCTAAATTTGTGACCAAAATTTCAGAGTATACATGACCAGCATTGATCATGGCATCTATCTGCCTCCCTCTTTCAATGAAAAATTTGTTGCAGCGGGTGTATGTTGCGTTGACCATGGAGCAAATAGGTAGATTTCTTGTTTTTTTCAAAACAGAGTTGATAGACTCTGCTATGTTGGTCGTCATGTGGCCCCAACGCCGTCCATTGTCCCATGTAAGTGCCCATTTTTCTCTAGGTATCTCTCATCCAACCAATTAGCTGCTTTTATGTCACATTGCCTCAAGATGTTGTAATAATAGTAGAATCGTGATTCAGTCATCCCATACGCTATAACAATATTAAAAAAACATAGTTAATATAAATATTTATTAGCAATAATTAAATAATGAATAAATTGTAACAAATTTGAAGCAAAGGAATTATCCATATTTACAATATCTTTCCTTAGTGCGGTGTTTTTGAAACGTCTCATAAAATTCTGTGCAATGTGTCTAATGCAGTAGACATGCACTGAATTATTTTATGTCCATCCGCTTCCATTTCTCATGTATGCACTTCTAATGGATTCATGTCGGTCTAATATGAGGCATAATCCTTGCTAGGTTGTGACATATCTTTGGAGGTTTTTTAAGAAAAAAAACCAGGCATCACTTGTTTCACCTTCAACCACTGAAAACGCAATGGGGAGGATGTTGTTGCGGCCATCTTGTGCTACTGCAACCAACAAGGTACCTCTATATTTTCCATACAGAAAAGTTCTGTCCACTTGAATAATGGGCTTGCAGTGAACAAATCCATCTATGCATGGCCTAAACGACCAAAACACACGTTTAAAAATATTTGAATTTTGTTGAAGGACTTCACCTTGGTAAGCTGGTTGTGACTGCAGTTTGTAGATGAATCCGAGAACAAATTGTTGCATGGCTTGTAACAAAGAAGGCAACTTCTTATACGAATCCTCCCAATTGTCGTAGATGATCTCCACTGCATTTTGTTTGGCCAACCAGGCCTTCCTGTATGTTATAGTGTAACCCGTTGTTAATTGAATGTGGGCTATGATTGTGGAGATTGGTGTTGACGAATCAACATCAATTATTTGACCAATTGTTTGGGAAATCATTTTATATCCCAACTTGTTGTGGTCTTGCTGATTAATGGCGAAACGCATGTATGGTGCCCTTCAAGCTTCATAATCTCCCAATATTGCTCTCTTGTGCGCAATATTGCTCGACATCTCCAATTGCATTTGTTATCAACACATTCAACAACATATCTACTTTGGTTTGAAATTTTCACATTGTATGTGCAGTGATTGACAATGTGAAAGCGCTTGATGGCATCTTGAACTTGTTCTTTTGTTATGAAACGTTGTCCAAGAAATAGAGTTCTTGCTGAAGAAACAAAAGACTCTCTGTCCAACGCATGACCATACTCTAGGTCTTGTTGTTGAATGTGACTTTCAAAGTTAAGAAAATGTTGTGGTGGGTTGTATGGTTCGATGAATTTTGGTGCATGTGTAGGGATATGTGGTTGTTCGTCCTCTGAATCATCTTGGTGTTGGTTGAGAATTTCATCTTCGTCTTCATCCTCACTAAAAGGATCAACAACTTCAATTGGGAGGCCAACAATTTCGTTCTCTTATGTGGGTAGTTCTTCGTTGATGTTGGTGGAAGGCCCACTTAGAAGTTAGGATAGATCATACCTGCATCAAGTAGTTTTAATACTTCTTTCTTTACCACCTCTTTCATAGTTGGATTAAGACGTCTTTGAGGTTGTGCAACAGGCTTGAAATCATTCTCCATGTGAATCTTATGCATGCAATAAGAAGGACTGATTCCTTTGAGATCAGATAATGTCCACCCTATAGCCTTCTCATTCTCTTTCAAAATTGCGATCAATCTTTCCTCTTCAGAATTTGTTAAGGCATTGCTGATCACCACTGGCTTGCTGCATTTATCTCCAAGAAAAACATATTTTAAATGGGGAGGTAATACCTTTAATTCCAGTTTCTGACTCTTAGTTTCATGTTCTTGCTACAATATCTCAGATTGTTGTTCTTTTGTTGAATCAAGAAGTTTTACATAATTCTCAATTTCTTTTTCCTCCTCTTCATCAAATTCATCATTAATTCCTGTCAAAGCTTTTTCTAATGGGCTTACTTTAACTAGTTGTTTTCTTGCTGCTTGAAAGATATCATCTACCACATCTATTTTAAGACAATGTTGATTATCTGTAGGATGCTTCATTGCTTCAAACACATTAAACTTAACTTCCTCATCCTCTACTCTGACTTTTAACTTGCCATCATCAACATCAATAATAACTTTTGTTGTCTTCATGAAAGGTCTTCCCAGTATAAGCGGAACTTCGGTGTCTTCCTCCATATCCATCACAACAAAATCAACTGGAAATATAAATTTATCAACTCTGACCAAAACGTCTTCCGCCACACCATACGAAAATTTTAGAGATCGGTCAGCTAGTTGTAATGTCATTCTTGTAGGCTTTACTTCCAAGTCTCCTATTCTTTTAAGCATAGACAAAGGCATCAAATTTATACTAGCACCCAAATCAAGTAATGCCTTACCTACTTGTAATGTCCCAATTGTGACTGGAATAGTGAAACTACCAGGATCCTTGAACTTTTGAGGTAAAGATTTCTGAATTATAGCGCTACATCCTGCTTCTAGCTCCACTGTTTCTATAGTAAATCTCCTTTTCTTAGTTAACAACTCTTTCATGAACTTTGAATAAGTCGACATCTTCTCCATAGCTTCCATAAGTGGAATATTAATCTGTAAATGCTTGAAAATATCCATGAATCTTGCAAACTGTCTTTCTTTATCTTTCTTGGAAGGATGACGAGGATATGGTAAATCCTTTAATTGCGGTATTTGACTATCATCTTTCTCCCTCTTTTTCTCACTCTTTTTATTTTTCTCTTTTTTTCAGTATTTTTTTCTTTTTTTATACTCTCACTTTTATTTTTCTCTTTTTCTCTTTCACACTCATCTTCTTTTTCTTTTAGGATTTCCTTCTCTACATCCAGATTGTCACCAATACCTTCTCCTATAACCTTACCACTCCTTGTAGTTATTGACTTACACTGCTCCTTTGGATTAGTTTGTGTGATAGCTGAAAATTGTCCTTCTTGCTGCTGCTCAGATAGTTGCTTAGCCAGTTGGCCTATCTGAATCTCTATATTTCTGAATGAAGCCTCAGTATTTTTCTGATTAGTCATAGTACCTTGCATGAATTTTTCTATAATATCCTTCAATTTACTTATTCTGTCAGGCACTAAAGGATAATGTTGTTGTTGCTGTTGATATGGGGGTTACTGATATGACTGCTGTTGAAATGCAGGTTGTCTAGTAGATGAGCTAACACCTTGTTTCCACCCAAAATTCTGATTATGATTCCCTCTCCATCCTTGTGCAGTATTATTCTGATAATTGTTAGGATTAGGAAAATTACCTTGTCTGCCTTGACTACTACCTTGGGCACCCATATAATTAGCTTCTTCTTGTTGAATGTTGCCTTGATAAGAACATTGTTCATTTGCATGATCACCTCCACACACGTCACAACTCATCTGTTGATTAGGAATAGATTGTACTGTGTGCATTTGTTGAGGTAATTTCTCTATTTTCTGGTTCAATGCTTCAATTTGTTGCGTTATAAGTTTATTCTGGGCTAAGATAGCATCTAAGCTTTTAAGTTCAAGAACTCCCTTCTTTTGAATTGAATGTCTATCATGTTGGGCCTGTTGGTCTGTAAAGGCTAGTGCATCAATAATTTTGGTGGCATGATCAATTTCTACATCCAACATGGATCCTCCTGTTGCAGCCTCTAATAGCATCTTTGCATCATGTCGCAAGCCAGTATAAAAAATATTCAACTGAGAAACGTCATCAAATCCATGATTTGGGCAACTTCTCAACAGTGATTTAAATTTCTCTCATGCTTCACAAAATTGTTCATCTTCTCCTTGTCTGAAAGAAGTGATGTCAGATTTTGCTTTAATGTAGCGGGATGGTGGGAAAAATCTATTCAGAAACTTCTCTTCTACACTACTCCAATTAGTCAAACTCTGATTAGGATGTGCTTTCAGTCACTCCTTTGCCCTACCTGCCAAAGAAAAAGAAAATAATCTCAAATATGCAGATTCAAGATTTGTTGCTCTAAATCCCATGATATTAATCAACTCATAAAAAGTAGACAAATGAATATAAGGATCTTCATGATCCAATCCAGTGAATTGATGAGCACTAATCATGCTTAAGAAAATTGGGTTTATCTGTAATGTTTGATCATCCGGAATGACAATGCTGGAAAAATGTCTTGGTCTTTGCTACATAGCACAATTTCTAAGAGTTCTTCTAGGTGGATTTGCATTTGGATTTTGATTTGAATTTGGATTCAGATTTGCTCCTTCTTCCGCCATATCTTCTATAATTAGGTCCGGTAAATCAAATGTGGAAGAAGAGTTAGCAGATTCTCTTGTGGCTTGTTCTTGAGTTTCCCTTCTTCTTCTACCCCGGTTCCTCCGGGCTATTTTTTCAATTTCTGGATTAAATTCTAACTGCTCTGAAGATACATGTCCTCTTAAACGCATAAATCAAAAGAGTAACTCAAGCAAATATTAGCACAAACTAAAAACTAAATAATAATGATAATAATAATAATAATGATAATAATAATGATAATGATGATAATGATAATAATAATAATAATAATGATAATAATAATAATAATAACGATAATAATAATAATAATGATAATAATAATAATAATAATGATAATGATAATAATAATGATAATGATGATAATAATAATAATAATAATAATAATAATAATAATAATAATAATAATAATAATGATAATAATAATGATAATGATAATGATAATGATAATAATGATAATAATGATAATAATAATAATAATGATAATAATAATGATAATAATGATAATAATAATAATAATAATGATAATAATAATGATAATAATGATAATAATAATGATAATAATGATAATAATAATAATAATAATAATGATAATAAAACAAAAACATAAATAAAAATAAAATACTCAATAAGTTAAACAAAGAATTTTCAAAGAACACCGTTCCCCGGCAACGGCGCCAGAAATACTTGTTGAATTATTGGCAAGCATACCAAAATTATCAATCGCAGTATAACATTTTGATTAAATAAAAGTCGATCCCACGAGGAACAGTTTCAATGGAAATTTCCAATTATGCTTACTAAGTAGATTAAACAGATTGAGTTTTGCAAATAAGAGTTGAATTGAAATTAAATGACAAAGAACTGTAAATTGTTGAGAAAATATCAATTAAAGGTACTTAGGATTGGCTTCCCTCTTTTGTAATGACTAAATCAATTAAGAACGTCAATTAACCTAACAATGTTGATGCCACCTACTCAAATCATCCATGTTGATTCTTCACACATGAAATTCATAAGAAAACCTAATAAATGTTGATTCCTCACACAATTAAGAGATTTTCCAGCATTAGGGTTAGGGTGTTAAGCAATTGATACATTCATTCCATTCCTAGCAATTAACGTAACAAATATTCTTATCGTGATCTAGGGTTCAAGATATATTTTCCAATCATACCCCAAACATCAAGAATAAATCATTTCAAAGCATAAAGGATAAGAATAACAACATCAAAGCATAGATTAATATATCAAAATATCATCATGATACAAAAGAGTTCAAAGGAAGTGCACCCAATCCCAAGAAAATGAAGTTAGTCACTCATGTTGGCCATTACAATGCTCTAATTGATGAAGAAGTGAAGAATTGATGAAGATTGGACAAAACCCAAACAGTAGTCATGCCTCCTCTCCTCCAAGACTGCTTCTTTTCTCAAAACACATCTTATCTTTTTATAAGAGAATTTGGGTCGGGTCTCGCATCATTCATTCGCTTAAGCGTTCTTCTTTCTTTCAATTTTACTCCAATTATGCTGACAATTATGCTCCTTACTTTTGTATCAAGGTATTCTCAAATTCATCCTATCTTGGGAGAAAAATATATTAGAATTAACATAAGTTAAGTGGTTTCATAACAATTCAAGGCATAATCATATCAACTTTTTACCACTTAACAGGGTGAGGGTGAAATTTCTGGTGAGTGTGTGTTGGGGTATGAAAAAGAAGAAGTTTTAAATGAAACAAAAATTTCAATACCACATAGACTTGAGTTTGAATCATGAACATCGAACATGGCCTCCACGTCGTCATCATCTTTCAACTCAACAGCAATGAAGTTGTTGATCCCAACTCCGAGTCTAGTTGGGCAGCGAAAATAAATGGTTGCTACATTTTTGTGGGGTTCTTTCACCAATTTCTTGTGGATCAACTTCTTCAACCTTTGTAGAGAAATTCCTCTCTTTAAAGGAACAAGTTTTGCAGTCCCAGTATTGAAGGTAACTCCCTCCATGGGACATGGGTTCATGGAACCATCATAGTGGACAATAGTAGACACTACACCCATTTTAGGAGTGTGGAACAAAAAGAAGACTAAAGGTAAGAAGAAGAAATAATGCAAAGAACTTCAGAGATTTAGGAGTGTGCAATGTGAGAACTTCAAAGAATGAAAGTGGTCTATTTATAATGAAGTCCAATGGTTTGAATCTAATGCTCCCTCACATGGTTTTTGACGCACACAAAACCCAAGCAAAGTGGGTGGGTCAACATCTCTTTAAATATGTTTGGATTCTTTTGCTTTTTTCTAACTCAATGCAGGGAATCCAAGATTGGAATCCTAACTTGGGTGGGTGACTCAGCATTGGATTCCTTACTTGTGTGCATCAGAAAGACGTGAGAATCCTGACTTGGGTGGGTGACTCAGCATTGTAAATAGTTGCAGGTTTCCTCGCTCAAGCGATGGGTTTCTCGCTTGAGCGAGAATTGACCACAGGCTAAACGTCCAACGCAATTAGCCACATAATGCAACTTGAATCACCACATATTTCAATCATTTCTCGCTCAAGCGAAAGTACCCGTCGCTTGAGCGAGAATTGACCTGGAGATTACCCATTTGTTACAAGTCTCCTTGCTCAAGTGAAGGGTTTCTTCGCTTGAGCAAAAGAGAAATAATCGATCATAATTTTATATATTCGATTATTTTAAAATTATGATCGATTAGTTCAAATTATAATTGATTAAAAATTTCTTCGCTCAAGCGATGGACGTCTCGCTTGAGCGAGAATTGACCACGGTCCAACGCAGTTACCCAATCAATTCTCGCTCGAGCGAAATAACCCATCGCTTGAGCGAGAATTGACCACAGGCTAAACGTCCAACGCAGCTAGCCACATAACGCAACTTAGGTCACCACATATTTTAATCACTTCTCGCTCAAGCGAAAGTACCCGTCGCTTGAGCGAGAATTGACCCGAGATTACCCCTTTGTTATAGATCTCCTCGCTCAAGCGAAGGGTTTCTTAGCTTAAACGAGAGTTGATCTTGTGCGAAATAATCGATCATAATATAAAATAATCGATTATTTTAATACGTGAACAGTAAAGAGTGTTATTTGTGTAAATAATGTTTCAGAAGTACTATTTTAGAAAATACTTTTAAAAATAATATTATTTATGAAAAAAAGTCTTAATCATGACTATAGTTAAAATGTTTTAAATTTATTGAAGTATGTGAATCAATCAATATTTTGTTTGTGTTACCTTATAACACCAACACGGTCACGTCTCTTTTTAAGATTTTCTTCCTCGTGTCCCTGGATGGACATGGTTACCCCTATGCATCATTAGTATTTATTATATTCTATTTTATCATAGATCTTTAATAAAATCAATTTGATCATCTAGACTAGTCTAGATAAGCAAGTAAAATCTTTTAATTGAAGAATAAGAGTAATTAAAATACTATAATACAACCCTAACTTATAATTCTTACATATTTTTTTTCATGTGTTATATGATATAATGAGGTGAATTAATAAGAATATTATGTTCGATACATCAAATCATGAAAATATTTGTTTGCATTAGTTGCATGTATTATTACCTCGAGGCTTAGAGTATGAACATATATATTATGCAAAAGTTAGTCTTCAACATTTAAACACCTACATTTTTAGAAGTGTGTGCTTATAATTATATAGTATAATCATATTTGTATTATAATTAAACTTTTTAAGGTTGTCAAAACTACTAAGTTTATGGTGTTAATATTTTAAATTTGTCACATGATCACTCGATTATTAGATTTTATCTCAATTTTCCTCTTGTTAATCTCACTTACAAAATCTTCACTCTTAATCAGTTCCAAATTTGCATAAAACACCTTACTAGATCTTAATGATAAGCCTTCGTCTGATACAAAATTTATCAAAATCTTGAAAAGCCAAGTACTAAGGAATGTGAAATCCAGTCATAGTACAAAAATTGAAGGTCATTATTACCTTTGGTTGGACAACTGTTTGCTTGAAAAATCACCAAAATATTTTGTCATCTAATGGTCAGTACTAAAATATCAATTTTGGTTTAAGAAATACTCCAAAGGAGAAATGTTTGCTAGAGGAGTTAGTTTTTCATCTTGTATTGTCTTTTATCTTTTTTGCATGACATCTCTTTTCATTTTGCTTTTAACCAAGAGAACGACATGACCTAAAACCTCAAAATATTCCTAATTAATGTAATTTTTATATATCAAACATGTTCAAACATGAAAACTATATACATCAATTATTATATAAAATTACATAAATCAATTACCATATAAAATCGTATACACTAATTATTATATAAAATCACTTAAACCAATGTTAGTCATAAAAGAAAATGACTAAACCAAGGTCATTCATAAAATAAAATTATATAATCTAATGTCATTCATAGAATAAAATTACATAAAAAAAAAAAAAAAAAACACAATTGTCATAAGCTTCAACAAATGGTTAGTTAAAGTATAAATAAGATGGGATGTCAAAAAGCTTACGCATTTGCGCAGGATTATTGGGTAAATAATCATAATATTGTAATATTAGATGTTCATCTTACAAATTTAGCTAGACTAACATATCTCAAATATTATGAATATTGCAGAATTTAACTTTCTCTCATTGGTGACACTTGCTCATTCATTTGCACTTTTCAATTGCCCAGACTTAGGTACTCAAGACTTATGAATATTTCTTGCACCAAGGCATTAACAACCTTATCTAACCTTGTTGTTAACTTGTTAAACTGGACATGATCAGATTAACCTTAGAGACTTTCCTTTTTACCCTCTAATGAAGAAGGTCCATTAAAATCATTAGATAAAGATATTCTCCAACATTATGAATCCATTCCTAAACATAATTTATATCAACACCTAAAATTTATGGTTTATCCTTTATGGTCTTGTCCTCTCATTTGTCCATTGGAATAGTCAATATCCACTACAAGAAATTTTAATATTACCGACAATCAAAATATCCATTTTTATTATTAGATTAAGAGAATTGTTATTAGCAGGATTCGAACCCAGTACCTTAAAGTTAGAGGCGGATACTCCAAACACTAAGCTACCAAAATTTTTTGATAATAATTTACAAATAAATTATATTTATATACAAATATATTTATATATTTATATATTTATATATTTATATATTTATATATTTATATATTTATATATTTATATATTTTTATATTTATATATTTTTATATTTATATATTTATATTTATATAATTATATTTTATATATTTATATATATATTTATATATAATTAAATATTTTTATATATTTTTATATATTTATATATAATTAAATATTTATTTTTTAAAATTATTTAATTTAAGAAATTATTATAAATTAATCTAATTATGATTAAATTAAATTATTAAATAAAAAATATTTAATTTTTTAATTAGGTGAATATTTACTAATTGTTAATTAGCCGTCTGTAATTTACGGATGAATTTACCGACGGATTTACCGACGGATATATCCGTCGGTAAATTCATCTGTAAATTACCGACGGATTTATCGATCGGATATATCCGTTGGTAATTTCCATCGATAATAATTATTTACCGACGGATTTAAATCCGTCATGAATACGCGATTTTCTTGTAGTGATTTAAGGACAATTTTTAATAAAAAGACAACAATAAAGATATGTTTGACCACAATAACAAAAAACAATTTTTAATAAAAAAATAATTGAAAACAAGTAAGAATTTAATTCTAATTCTATGTTAAAAGTTTCAATATAAAATTAATTAATAATATATAAAATAGTGTAACAAATATTTAAATCATACCAAGTATAATTCTTTTAATAGATCATAATACCCAATTTTATTATTTAGCCATATCACCAATTTATTTATTGTTAAAAATGTTATAGCGTGGTTTTAATACCTTGATCAAGTCCTCCCACAATTCATTCTCCGTCTCAAACCTTTTTTTTTTTCCTTTACTCTAAGCAAATATACTTCATCCACTAAACAAATCATGGACTTCGTACCATTTATTTTTTAAACACTTTATTTTCATCCACCATGTTTCCATTTCTTGCTTCATCAACTTCATATGCAGTGATCAATAAATGGAAATCCATGAAGGATCATCATATGGCAAGAATCATGACTCCTTAAAATTTTCTTAAATTATTTGTATAATTATAATTTTGATCCTTATAAATTTTTTGATATTTAAATTTAATGATCCATTAAATTTATATGAATAAAGACAAAATATTATATAGTTTTTTAGTCCACTTAATTTTCTTCAAACAATTAAAAATATTAAATAAAAAGTTTATAAAATGTTTTATATTCTTTTATCTTTTCTTTTTTTTTCTTTTTTTTTTCTTTTTTTTCATATTCTCTAATTCCATATTATTGGACACAATCAATCATCCACGTGGTAAATTCATGAATCTGCTTTTACTAAAGTTAGTTAATTGCCTCATGCCCTTATAAAAACTTAATTCTAATAAAAGTTCAAAACGTACGACAACATAATAAAATCAAAACTTAATATAGGATGGTAGTATACACGTATTATATCTATATAAACATCAATAATGTCACATATTTAATTAAAAAAATCTTCAAAGACTAATAGCAGATTAAACGTTAATCGCATTCTATATTTTTCTTTTTTTACAAATATTAAAACCCTAATGTCATATTAAACACATGGATATATAATGGTAAATTAATCTTACCCCATATTTCGTCCAAATACATAATTTGATTCTATATTATATAAACGAATAATTCGTATATAATATAAAAACAATAAAAATTCCTCTCATAAATGATTCACGTTATTGTTTAAGATTATCATAAAAGACAAAATAACTTATTTTTTTCATATAATCGATCATCAATTTATTTTACATTCTCGTCTAAAGCTAACAAATATTACTGTACAAAATGATACTAACAATTTTTAGAAAAAGTATTTATCAAGTTATTGTTAATTGAGCCTACTTGAAAGTGTAATAGTTGCTTTAGTTAATGATTCACTCCCTCTTTCACAACCAAAACACAATAGTTATGCTTCTTTATACTTTACTAACTCTTCTTTGCTCGACGAGAGTTTTCTCATATACTTATATTTGGATGAAGAATGATTGAGTCACGAGTTATGAACAATGAAATTGTAAAAATAGTCGGTTTTAGTTCAGTCTAATCTATATTTTAAAATTTATTATAATTTATAATATATTTTACTCCTGTAATAGGTCAATGAGCTAATAAATCAAAATTGGTTTGATTGAATTTTTTATTTATTAATGTATATGTATCAAAACAATTAATTAAAAAAAATAAAAATAAAAAAATTGTTAAAATTTAAATTTGTTTTTGTTGAAAAGAAAATGATAATATTACAGTTTAATGAACTAGGACTTTTATAACAAGACTAACATAAATGAAAGTCTCATTCTATTGTCAAATACGATCGATCAAAGAGGACCGGAAACCTACGAGGGCGAATTATAGAAATATGGGATCAATGTGGTTGAATTTGGACCTACGAAGACACACTACTGCTTAAGTGTGTGTGTGTGTATATATATATATATATATATATATATATATATATATTTTTTTTTTTTTTTTTTTGTGTGTGTGTGAAAAAGTAATCTTCAATGTTTACTTCAAATGTTTTAAAATTTGTTCTTCAAAATAAAATATGCTCGAAGGATAAAGACGATATTAAATGTTGGGCGTTCATGTCACAAGACCTTTCTTCTAGCCAAGAATCCCATTATTGATCGAATTTGGGGCAGATCCAATTCATCGGTAAATGAAAAATCGATTGTTTTATTTTCTTAGAAAAAAAAACCTAGAAAAGAAGAAGAGTCACTAAGACAAGAGCTAGGTAAGCAAGAAGGAGAGTCTAGAAAAGGCAGGGGAAGGGGATCTCCATCTCTAGGAAGATTGTGTCCAGGATCTGGTAATCTAAGTTATGGTTGGCTTGTATTAACCTGTGTTTTATTACAGGTAGTCATTCCCTCGTTCCTTTAGTCTTTTCAACGGTACTTGAATCTTAAGTTGCGGTCATGTCTCGTCCCCACAGTATAGTGACGGATTCCATGTTTCCCCCAATTTCATCAGTTCTAGGCTTTCCTCTCCCAATAAGAAAGAGGATGCACGTCTTAAATTAAAAGAGCTAACGCACTTGACTTTACTTTACCAAGGCTTTCTCTGATAGGGGCTCGTTAGCCGTTGTTTGGGTTGAGATCAAACCTCTGCTCATCCATCTTCATTCCAAAGGCAAACATTTCCATTGAGTGACTCTAACTGCTATGGTTTACACAATTTCAAGTTCTTAACCAACCCTTTCTTGTCGAGCTTTAGAAAGCTTTAAGAGAGAAGAGTAAGGGGGACCTTCTTTTTATCCTACGGAGCCCCTCAAAAAGTAACTGGCGACTAGTAGCTCTACTAAGCAAAGAACCGCTCGCTGCCTTTTCTTCGCAAATAACATGTGCAGGTAGCTGCCTAAGAGAAGAGAAGCAAGCTACTTTCCATCTATATCTATAGGTGGCAATGGTAAGAGCTGGTAAGCATGGTAGCTGTATTAGCGGCTGGGGCCGGTGCTCCGCGTTCTATCTCGGTTCCACTCTTATGTACGCCCCACCTCACATAGAAGAAGGGGAACCCCTTCCATAAAAGAACGTGTGTGGGTTAAAGGGAATTGAATCATTCATTCATTCATTATATATGTCTTCTTCCGTGATCCATTTCATGTCAACTCTTATTATTTATCAAAAGGCCTACTTTAAAAACAAAGAGAAGGTCATTTCCCAGGAACCATGCAACCTTGCGGTTCTCGGTAATTGGCCACATTGGCTCGGTTACCTTTGTCACTATTGGTTCTTGCAACCAAGCCTTTTTTTTCTTTCTTAAGGGCTTGTGGTTCATTACACCAAAGGATTTCAGTGAACTATTGAAGCTATCGTGAGAGTACCAAATGCTGATGAAGGTTATCAACTTTCGATGGACGCGGAGCCAACTAGTTTTTAAGTGGGCGAACAACGTAACAAGTCTAAGGTTACAAAAGTGTTCGCCAACTTTGATAGGTAAACAAATTGCAAGCAAATAGAGCAGAGAGCTTACTGTCTCTTTCTTCTATTATAGTCGCGAGCTTGTTGAGTAAGCACTAGTGCAGAATAGGGCTTTTACGTCACCCAATTGTCGTCGCATGCATGTATATTCGACGTAAATAAAACGCGGTGGCAATTTTATAAATATGGGACAAAAATTTTACGTCGCACATCCCAGTATGCGACGTAAAAGCCTCTTTTACGTCGCACCTGGGAGGCGCGACGTAAAAGGCCATCTTTACGTCGCGCCTCCCAGGTGCGACGTAAAGATGGCTTTTTACGTCGCGTGCTGGGATGCGCGACGTAAAAAGTCTATTTTATTTCCCTCCAGACCCACTTCCTTGTCTCGCGCAACCAGGGTTTTTGAGAACGACGACGAGAACGACGACAACAGCTACCTCTGCGCACCATTTTCGAGCAGTTTTACAGTGAAAAACATCTACATTATCGTGTCATTTGACGAACTTGATCTTTCTGCCCGATTGGAATCGAGTTTGAAATCAGTTTTCGTCTACACTCGAGGTTAGTGTTCTATGTCCCGTGATTGTTTTGGGGGATCTCAATCACGTTATAGTATGAATGTCTCCACTGCATTGTTATTGGAATGTAATTATTTGTTTATTTGTTTGAGTGCATTCGGTTTACACACTCCATTGTTGTTGGAACGTGATTTGTTGTTTGTATATTAATTTTTTTTACATATAATTTGTAAATCTTTAGGAGTGACGAAACTTTATAACATAATATGAATCGAAGTTGGATGAATGCACGTCGTATTAGTGAAGAATACGAAAAGGGAGTTGAGGAATTTTTGAAATATGCTAGTGAGAATGGAAAAGCTATGAAAGGGACATATTATTGTCCATGTGTTCGTTGTTTGAATCAAATTCGTCATAAACTAGAGGATATACGTGATCACTTGTTTGTTTATGGTATTATTAAGAGTTATACAATATGGACATGGCATGGAGAAATATTAGACATCCCAACCGTGTCAACTACGTGACAATTTTGATGAAGGGATGGATGATAATCTAGAGGATATGATACGTGATATTGGTGAAGAAAATTTTATGAAAGCACATCTATATGATTCTTTGAAATCTGATTTTGCGCAACAATTGTACATAGGATGTAGTTTTACAAGATTATCAGCAACTTTAAAATTGTTTACTTTAAAAGCAAGAAATGGATGGACCGATAAAAGTTTCACCGAATTATTGGAGTTGTTGAAGGAGATGCTTCCTGAAGATAATACATTACCTATTCGTAACTATGAGGCAAAGAAGATATTATGTCCAATGGGTTTAGAGTACAAGAAAATACATGCATGTCCTAATGATTGTATATTGTACGTAAAGGATTTTGCTAAATTAAAGATGTGTCCGACATGTGGTTTGTCGAGGTTCAAAAACAAAGTTGAGGAAAGTAGTGGTGAGGAAGAAGTAGATGGTCTCCCTGCTAAGGTGTTATGGTATTTGCCAATTATACCTATGTTTAAAAGATTATTTGCCATAAAAGAAGATGCAAGAAACTTGACATGGCATGCAAATGGTAGAAAATGTGACAATCTTCTTCGACATCCAAGTGATTCTCCACAATGGAAAAGGATTGATGAAACCTTTCCGAATTTGGTGCAGAGCCAAGAAACTTGAGAATTGGATTAGCTACAGATGGGATGAATCCTTATGGAAATTTAAGTAGTAAACATAGTTCATGGCCAGTTATGTTGATCATTTACAATTTGCCTCCTTGGTTATGCATGAAGAGAAAATATATGATGTTATCTATGATGATTTCAGGACCTCGACAACCAGGAAATGACATAGATGTATATCTTAGTCCTTTAATTGATGATTTGAAAATGTTGTGGGAAACAGGAGTGGATGTATTTGATTCATATCACGAAGTGAATTTCAGGTTGCGTGCAATGTTATTTTGTACTATAAATGATTTTCCAGCATATGGTAATTTGAGCGGTTATAGTGTGAAAGGTCATTTAGCGTGTCCTATATGTCAAGAAGACACAAGTTATATCCAATTGAAACATGGACAAAAAACTGCGTACAATAGGCATAGAAAGTTTCTAGTTGCTAATCATCCATATCGTAAAATGAAAAAAACATTTAATGGATGTCAGGAGAATGCAGTTGCATCAGTACCACGCAATGGTGAACAAGTATATGAACAAGTGAAAAATATTAATATTGTGTGGTGCTGGTGGAACCTGGGGCCTTCGTGATTACTTTGGTCCAACATCACGAAGGACCACTGCTGACTCTTGCAGCCAGGAGGCCTTGCATAAAATGGAGATGCAGTTTGAAGAAAAGTTAAATCAAATAAGGCAGTCCTTGCAGCAAGAGTTTGATGAGAAAATTGAATCTCTCGCCCGCTCTCAGCAACAGACTCAAGGAACACCTCAAACAATTGAACATGATATTGTTCGAGTCAGCACTAAAGAGAGTTGTGATGCTACTACTGTTGATCCTTCAGGAGAATATACTCGGATCGATGCATCACACCAAGTGTGAGTTATATGTTGAAGATGACCCCCGCGTCTAGTGGTCGTTGGTCGAGTTTTTGAGGGTGGCTTAACCATCCATGGTGTCCCTCTACAGACCGGATCGGACACGAGTAGTAGTTGATGAAGTTCATGATGCTAATGCTCCAAGTGCCTTTTCCTAATGAAGAGATTCAATTAGTGGGGCAGTGCAAGCGGGACATTCTTGGCTTGGCCAAGACGTTTGGTTATGCCACTATCAGCACGTGACCAAGGTATATATATATATATATATATATATATATATATATATATATATATATACATATTGTCTATTTACTCTTTTCTAGTATTATAATTATATAAATGTTTAATTAATTGTTATCATTTGTTTAGGAGGACTTGCGTCGTGCAAAGCATAAAAAACAACCTATTATTGATGAGGATCTCGACGTAATGTGATGATGATCCCATCTCTATGTTGTTAGCCGTATTACCACGGTTGAGGAAGAGACCGTGTCGGATACAATGGGATGTTAGAGTGTTTGGAATTGACAATTCCAGTGTTCCATTGTACATTTCCTTGCCCGATGCTTTAGAAATTGCTCGGGGAAATTGCATGTTAAACATTTCCATCATACAATTGTGGGCAATGTAAGTCATTTTCATTTATGTTTCTAAGATTATAATAATTATATTCAACTTATAATTAATTGTTTTAGGTACCTTGACAATTTGAGTGTGGAACAAGAAAAATCCGAAGTGTACGGATTTATTGAGCCTCAATCCATCCAAAAATCTGGAAATACAAAGGTTGGAATCCAACAATATATGCAAACATGGATGAGTGACTCAAGAAGACATATATATTTGGCTCCATACATTGAAGGGTTAGTATTTTAATTTGTATTTTAATTTATATTTTTGTAACTAATTTTTATGTCATACAATGTAGGTCCCATTGGCAGCTAATTGTAATCATGCCCGGGATTACACTGTCGTGTGGTTTTGTTCATTACATCGGAAACCGAGTCAAGAAATGAAAAGCTTATTACAAGGGTAAGTTTATCTTTTATTCATTAATTATGTTTTTAAATTGTGAATACATATTAAATAATATATGACTTTTTTTCACTTAGAATCGTGTCTCGGAACTAATGTTCTAAGTGGAAAACCTAGAACAAAGACTTTGCAGTTCATTTATCCTAAGGTTAGAAACTTATTTATATAAGTGAATACCATAATTATTGTTTGTATTTCAATTTTGAAAATAATATTATGTTTTTTTCATCATTTCAGTGTAATAAGCAAACTGACTCGTTTGAATGTGGTTATTATGTAATGTATTGGATGAGAGCCATAGTTTGTGCGGGTTTAATTGATTCTTGGACTGGAGGTAATTACTTTTAACATTAGTTAAGTTTATTTAACTTTATTCATGTTGCATGCTTACAAGAGTCAAATTCATGTTTCGGTATTTCAAGATCCATCTCCATTACGAGAATCCGAGATTACGTAAATTAGAGAACAATGGGCAAAATTTTTTGTTCAACAATTCTAGTACATTATTTTTTAAGTTCTTGTTCATATTATATTGTGTGTATTATGTAGTTTAGTTTAGTTTGTATAGGTAGCTTAGTTTGTATAGGTAGCTTAGTTTGTATAGGTAACTTAGTTTGTATAGGTAGCTTAGTTTGTAATAGATTTTTTAGTTTGTATGTTTGTATTATATTGTTTTATTATGTAGTTTGAATTATATAATATTATATTTTTAATTTACTAGCTAAAGAAAACTGAACCTCGGACTGCCTGGATTACTATTTGCAGGTTTTAGTTGTAAAACAGAATAAATAAACCGAATTTAAAAAAAAACAGTAAATTTACGTCGCATATTGGTATATGCGACGTAAATTTACGTCGCATATGGTATACGCGACGTAAATTTACGTCGCATATGGTATACGCGACGTAAATTTTCTCGTTTTTTTTAAAATTGAAAAGGTTTTTATTGTAAATCTACGTCGGATCTTGATAACTGACGTAAATCTACGTCGGGCAAAAGGGTCCGACGTAAATTTACGTCTCCCGCTTTAACGTCGGACTTAAATACGACGTAAAAAGCCCTGAATACCTGACGTAAAAGCCCCTTTTTGCACTAGTGAAGGCTGTGAAGGGAGAACTTGCTGCTTACTTGTTATATCCCCGTGTTCTTGCACGACTCGTTCTTCGAGCCTTGCTTCTCCCTTCTCCCTTCTCCTTCTCCCCGTTCGTTCTACCATGCAAAACAAGGTCATATGGTGTATAACCAAGTGGTAAGGCATCGGTTTTTGGTACCGACATGCAAAGGTTCGAATCCTTTTACTCCAGATTATGAACACCTGATTAGATCTATCAAGAACGAGCTGATGACTACAGGGGAAGCGGTTGATTGTAGTCCCTGAGCCCAACCGGGGATGGAAGAATGCAATGTTCCCTGGCGCTTCATATTCCTTAATCCTAACCATTCTCCTCCTTTTCTTTTATACTAGCAGGTTCCTCACAAATTTAAATCCCGAGTCGAGCATATTTTATCTATCAAGGATATAAGTACGATATCAAAATAGTGACAAGTCTTCCTTGTCCTATCCACTATCGGCAACTTCTCTCTGTCCCATTTGTTGAGGACCCAAGAGCTTGCTTCTTAGGTACAGTTAGGAATACTTTGGTTTATTTAAAATATTTTCCTTAATTGTATGCTTTATAACCATTACATGTTGTTCTGCAAAAATTATAGGTCCAAAATTTGATTACCATTGGACTCGAGACACGAGGACATCCCATCTTGTTAGAAAAGGAGACTGAGATCAAGAGAGGGCTAAATTGATCTTTGAAAAATTTTTGCAATTTACATATTATCTATTTCAAAGATTAAGAGTTCTGACCTATTCTTGAATCAAACAAATCAAACAAATCAAACAATCAAAATAAAGGCAGCACCATAATTAAAGAGAGAAAGGTTTAGAGAGATATAACCAATATTTATATTGGTTTACCCAATCACAGGGCTACGTCCAGTTCTCAGCCAAATTCCAGCTGAGTTCCACTAGATTAAATGTTTTACAGATTACAACTCCAATCACACACCCAATCTACCACAAGAACCAAAATTCCAGTCCTTGTACCTAAACCTTCACCAAGAACCAACTTCCAGTTCTTGAACCACCTTGCAGCCAAATTCCAGCCACAGAAACCAGTGCCCACACTTCCAAACACTCAACATACAATAATGAAATGTAAAAGAACAAAATAGAAGAAACTAGAACACTCAAACCCGGATTATGCTGCTCTGCAAAATGAGTTTCTTCACAAAAGAAATGCAGAAAATGCCTTAAGAAAGAACTTTGAAAAACTTCACAAAACTTATGTGATTCTTTCTTGAAAGTAGCTCTTATGATTGCTTGATTGATTGCTCAAAGGTATATTTTAAAAGACTCAAGCAATCCTGTTTATATAGAAAATTGTTCAAACTGCTGGTTTAATTAATCTGTTAAAATAATTTTTTAATCTGTTAAAAGTCTTGATTTAATCTGTTAAAACTTCTTTTAATCTGTTAAAATATTCTTGTTCATTTTCCAGATTTTTTTTAATTGATGCGACATCGTTTCAATCGATTAAAACACTTTGTAAAAAATCTCTTAAGTTGTCTTAATCGATTAATTCGCCTTTTAATCGATTAAAATACTGCCAAATATTTTCATAAAACTTTCTAAGTAATTTTAACTGATAACAATCTATTTTAATCGATTAAAACACTTTGGAAAAAGTCTCTTAGTTGTTTTAATCGATTAATTTGCATTTTAATCGATTAAAATCCTGCCAAATAGTTTCATAAAACTTTCTAAGTCATTTTAACTGATAACACATCGATTAAAATCCTGACACAACTTCTTTCAAAACACTTCAAGTTATTTTAATCGATTATTTCGAGTTTGTATCGATTAAAATACTGCCAGAACACTTTTCAAAACATCTTAAGTCATTTTAATCGATTATTTAGATTCTACATCAGTTAAAATACTGACAGAAGGTTTTCAAAAACTCTTTTAATGAAAACAATCGATTAATTCAAAGATATATCGATTAAAATAGTTTCAATGTATATTTTAAAAGGTTTTAATCGATTATTTCAAAAACCTATCAGTTAAAAACATGTTATGTAAGTGTTAAGAACATTTTAACTGATAAAGCTCATATAATATCAGTTAAAACAATTACTTAAAAACCATTTAACCGATTACTTTGGTTTTTAACAGATTAAACATGTTTAGAGGCATTTTTCAAAATCTTTTAAATGATGAAACATCATGCAACAGAGAGATATGAATGATTATACCTATGTATAGATGCAGACTCACTAATCACTCTACCCTTTTATCCAAGTAACCTTTGACTTCACCAGAATAGCCTTTGGCTTCATTTTGACTTCATCAAATCAATAAGATCTTCGTTTAATCAAATGATTCAATAAGATTTTCATCACTTTCAGTCTCCCCCTATTTGATGAAGACAAACACCTCTTTGAATAATATCTCTGCAGAAGAAGTCACTTGAATATACAGATTAGTGAGTATTAAAAAATTAATCATTTCTCCCCCTAGATTACTACTCCCCCCTAAAATAGTGAGTATAAAAACAATCATTATCAAAAACATACTACTCCTCCTAAAATAGTGAGTAAAAAAAATCATAACAATCATTTCTCCCCCTTTGACTTCATCAAAATAGGGAAGAGAGAAGCAAAACAAACAATATGGATGGCATAAAACAAAATTTATTTTGAAAATAGTATTTAAAAAAAATTATGACACCATTGAGATGTATTACTCTTTTAAGAACCAATTAAAGTTGATTCAAACTTATCTTCATTAACATGTTTGTAATGAATACAATAGACACATGTAAAGATAAGGGAACCATGCTTTAGTAGCATGTTATAAGAACAACCATTAACTAAAAGCCTTTAACTTTCTTTCCAGAGTAATAATCTATTAAAAACAGGGCATAATCGATTAAATTGTTTTTGTTACTGATTTTAATTGATACAAATAATATTTTAATCAATTAAAATAGTAATGAAAGTTGAAATTTAAAAACTTGAGTTCATTTAATCGATTAAATCGACATTTAATCGATTAAAATTGTATGAAAAAGTTTTATAAAGTTCTTTTAATCGATTAAAGCTTGTTTTTATCAACTAAAACAACCAGATTTGGAAACTAATTGATGTTTGATGCATCTAAAATGCCTAATTCAGTTCGGATTTTATAAAATCTATCACGAGCAAGAGGTTTTGTGAATATATCGGCTAATTGTTTTTCAGTTTCTATAAAGAAAATTTCACAATCACCTTTTAAAACATGATCTCTAATGAAATGATGTCTAATTTCTATATGTTTTGTCCTAGAATGTTGAATTAGATTTTTTGTTAATATAATGACACTGGTATTATCACATAAAGGAGGGATTTTATTGAGAATTAAACCATAATCCTCAAGTTGTTGTTTGACCCACAGGGATTGAGCACAACAACTTCTGACTGCAATGTACTCGGTTTCAGCTATAGAAAGAGCAACACACGATTGCTTTTTACTATGCCATGAGATTAGACTACTTCCTAGGAAATGATAAGTGTCACTGGTGCTTTTTCTATCAAGCTTACACCCTGCAAAATTTGAGTCAGAGTATCCAATTAAATTTAGTTTGGACTCACCAGGATACCACAACCCAACATTTAAAGTTCCTTTGAGATATTTGAGGATCCTTTTTGCAGTAGTAAGATGAGATTCTTTAGGTGCAGATTGAAACCTGACACACATACAAACACTAAACATAATGTCAGGTCTACTTGTTGTGAGATATAATAAATAACCAATAAGCCCTCTATATTTAGTTTGATCTACTAATTTTCCTTTTTCATCAACATCAAGATAGCAATTGGTGGACATTGGTGTTGATGCCTCTTTGCAATGCTGCATCTCAAATTTCTTTAAAAGCTCTGTGCAGTATTTAGATTGATGAAGAAAACTTCCTCCTTGAAGTTGTTTAACTTGTAATCCAAGAAAGTAATTGAGTTCCCCCATCATAGGCATCTCAAATTCCCCCTGCATATCTTTGATAAATTCTTCACACAAAGACTCATTAGTGGCTCCAAATATGATGTCATCAACATATACTTGAACTAGAATAATATCATTATTTAATTTCTTCAGAAATAAAGTTTTATCAACCAATCCTCTTTGATAGCCCTTTGATAAGAGAAAATTACTTAACCTTTCATACCATTCATTGTCTTGGGGCTTGCTTGAGACCATACAATGCTTTCTTTAATCTTTAGACATATTCTGGATGAATATGATCTTCAAAGCCAGGTGGTTGTGTAACAAAACCTTCTTCATTCAAGTAGCCATTTAAGAAAGCGTTTTTGACATCCATTTGAAATAAGCTGAAATTCTTTATTGAAGCATAAGCAAGTAGAAGTATAACAACCTCTAATCTAGCAACAGGAGCATATGTTTCATCAAAATCAATTCCTTCTTGCTGATTATACCCTTTATCAACTAATCTAGCCTTGTTTCTTGTAATTATACCATTTTCATCCATTTTATTTCTAAAAACCCATTTAGTTCCTACAATATTGACATCATCTGGTTTTGGAATTAATTCCCATACTTCATTTCTTGTAAATTGATTTAATTCATCATGCATAGCATTAATCCAGTCATTATCCTTTAATGCATTAGATGTGGTTTTTGGTTCTATTTGTGATACAAATGTCATGTGATTGCAAAATTTGTTTTAAGATCGTCTAGTAGAAACTCCCTGATTTATTTCACCAATGATGTTGTCTATTGAAATATTTCTTGGAGTCTTCCATTCTTTAGGCAACTGCTCCTCAGATTCTTCAATAGATTCTTCCTGTTTTTGAAAAATTGTTGATTATGGTAATTTTAACTGATACATTTTATCAGCTAAAATATCATCTTCTATACTACACTCAGAATTAATCTGCATACTTGGGTTAGTCTCATCAAACACAACATGAACAGATTCTTCTACAATATTTAATCCTTTGTTAAAGATTCTATAAGCATGGTTATTCAATGAATAACCCAAGAAAATACCTTCATCTGATTCGGAATCAAACTTTCCAAGGTTTTCCTTTCCATTGTTTAAGACAAAAACCTTACATCCAAATACTCTAAAATAGTTTATGTTAGGCTTTTTACCTTTGTATAATTCATAGGGAGTCTTTTTAAGAAAATGTCTAATTAAAACACGGTTTAATACATGACAAGCAGTACTAACGGCATCAGCCAAAAAATATTTTGGAAATGTTTTCTTATTAAGCATTGTCCTCGCTAACTCTTCAAGAGAATGATTTTTCCTCTTAACTACACCATTTTGTTGAGGAGTTCTAGGAGCAGAAAAATTATGCTTAATACCATGTTTTCACAAAATTTATTAAAATTTTCATTTGAAAACTCTCCCCCATGATCACTTTGAATACAAGAGATGAAATAGTCTTTTTCATTTTGAATTTGTTTCGCAAATTTCTTAAACATATGGAAAGTATCAGATTTTAATTTTAAAAACATTGTCCAGGTAAATCTTGAGTAATCATCTACTATAACCAATGCATATAGATTTCCCCCTAAACTCATAGTTCTAGAAGGACCAAAGAGATCCATGTGCAAAAGTTCAAGTGGTCTTGATGTTGAAACAATATTTATCTAGGAAAAGGAATTCTTTACTTGCTTGCCCTTTTGACATGCATCACATACTTTGTCGTTCACAAACTTAAATTTAGGTAAGCCAATTACAAGATCTTTAGAAATCAATTTATTAAGATGATTCATATGAATATGAGCTAACCTTCTATGCTACAACCAGGAATCATTCTCTTTAGAAATTAAACAACAGTTTTTAGCAGAATTAGTATCTAACATGTAAATATTGTTGATCCTCTTACCAGTGATCAGTACCTGGTCTGAATCTGATTTGATAATTTGACATTGTTCTTGACCAAAGATAACTTTGTGTCCTTTATCACACAGCTGACTAATACTGATCAAATTATGTTTCAAGCCCTCAACATATAATACATTGTTAATATAACCTGATTCTGTGCATTTGATATCACCTATTCCAATAATTCTTCCTTTGTTATTATCCCCATAGATGACAGTCCCACCATTCTTAGGTTTTAAATTGAGAAACTTTGTAATATCTCCTGTCATGTGTTTAGAACAACCACTATCAAGGTACCAAAGATCTTCTGTTTGTTGTGCCTGAAAGAGAAATTAGTGTAGTTGCAGTACTAACAGATTAAATGAAGAAGTAATCGATTAATTCTGTACTGGAAGCAAAATATTAATCGATTAATTTGATATTGAATCGATTAATCTTGTTCTGGAAAAAATATATCAGAATAATAATCGATTAAATCGAGAAATAATCGATTAAATTTGACCTTTTAATGATTTTAACTGATGTAAATCCTTTTTAATTGATTAAAACAACTAACATAAAAATCCTGAGAACATTTTAATCGATTAATTCGTATTTTAATCGATTAAAACAGTACAGACAACTTTTCTGGTATTCACTGTAAGTGAAATTAATCGATTAAAACAGTTTTATATCAATTAAAATACTCAGTCCATGAATCCAAAATCAAAATTTGTTGATTGGGTACCAAAGAACTTCCAGATTTTGTTCCTGCAAAACAGATTTAACAAATATCTGGTACCCGTTTTATAATCATTGGGTCCAATCAAGTTATTTGAAATGAATTCTTGGGAATCCACTTCATTCTACCTCTTAGTATAGCATACTTTTTTATTATATAAAACTTAACAGAATGACCTCTTTTCATACAATAGAAGCATGTAATAAATGGTGACGAAACAGATTTACTATATGCAAAATAGTTTTTAAATGCTCTAGTTTTCTTTCCAACAAGAGGTGTAAAACCAATACCACCACGATCAATAACCAACTTTTGAGAATCAAGTATAATATCAAGACTGGTTTTTCCTTGTGCAAGTTTAGATGCAACTTTTATTAAATATGCTAATTTCTTTTGTAACTCAGGACAATTTTTACAATCTTTTTTATCATTACACATGCAATCAGAATTGTTACCTATTTCCTGATTTTCATTCTTAGTTTCTTTATCAAGAATTTCCTTTTCAAGAAGAATGATTTTGTTTTCTAATAGACTATTCATGTTTTAATCTTTTGTTTTCAATTTCTAATTTCTTAGCTACTGCATGCATTTCATAAAAAGCATCTTGTAATGAACTGTAATTTATAGTAGTTTTTGAAGAATCAGAACTTACACTGGACATGGGAGAATTCGAATTGACCATCAAACACATCTCTGTTGTTTCTTCATAAGCCATTTCAAGATTTTTCCACATCTGTGCAGTAGTCTGGCAATGAGATACCCTGAAAAATTCATTTCTGTTAAGTGCGGATGTGATGATATTCTTAGCAGTACAATCATCTTGAATTTGTTTCTTTTCATAATCATTCAAACTATATCATTCTCTGTTTAAAACATAAGAGCCTTGTTCAATAATATTCCAAACATTTATATCAACAGATTCAATAAAGATCTTCATTCTTATCTTCCAAAATGAATAATCTGTACCACAAAACAGTGGAGGTCTATCAATACAAGCACCCTCCAAAAAGTTTATTTTCAGCCATTTGGATCGAAAGACTTGAGTAAATTTCAAGAACCTTGCTCTTGATATCAATTGTTAGAAAAGGAAGCTGAGATTAAGAGGGGGGGTGAATTGATCTTTGAAAGATTTTCGCAATTTACAGATTATCTATTTCAAAGATTAAGAGTTCTGACCAATTCTTGAATCAAACAAAACAAATAATCAAAATAAAGGCAGCAACAGAATTAAAGAGAGAAAGGTTTAGAGAGATACAACCAAGATTTATACTGGTTCACCTAATCCCAGGGCTATGTCCAGTTCTCAGCCAAATTCCAGCTGAGTTCCACTAGATTGAATGTTTTACATATTACAACTCCAATCACACACCCAATCTACCACAAGAACCAAAATTCCAGTCCTTGCACCTAAACCTTCACCAAGAACTAATTTCCAGTTCTTGAACCACCCTGCAGCCAAATTCCAGCCACAGAAACCAATGCCCACACTTCCAGACACTCACAATACAGTAATGAAATGTAAAAGAACAAAAGAGAAGAAACTAGAACACTCAAACCCGGATTATGCTGCTCTGCAGAATGAGTTTCTTCACAAAAGAAATGCAGGAAATGCCTCAAGAAAGAACTCTGAAAAACTTCACAAAACTTGCGTGATTCTTTCTTGAAAGTACGTCTTATGATTGCTTGATTGATTGCTCAAAGGTATATTTTAAAAGACTCAAGCAATCCTGTTTATATAGAAGATTGTTCAAACTACTGGTTTAATTAATTTATTAAAATAATCTTTTATTATGTTAAAAGTCTTGATTTAATATGTTAAAACTTCTTTTAATCTGTTAAAATGTTCTTGATCATTTTCCAGATTTGTTTTAACTGATGCGACATCGTTTCAATCGATTAAAACACTTTGTAAAAAATCCTTTAAGTTGTTTTAATCAATTAATTCGTCTTTTAATCGATTAAAATATTGTCAAATGTTTTCATAAAACTTTATAAGTAATTTTAACCGATAACAATCTGTTTTAATCGATTAAAACACTTTGGAAAAAGTCTCTTAGTTGTTTTAATCAATTAATTCGTATTTTAATCAATTAAAATCCTGCCAAATAGTTTCATAAAACTTTCTAAGTCATTTTAACTGATAACACATCGATTAAAATCCTGACACAACTTCTTTCAAAACACTTCAAGTTATTTTAATCGATTATTTCAAGTTTGTATCGATTAAAATACTGCCAAAACACTTTTCAAAACATCTTAAGTCATTTTAATCGATTATTTCGATTCTACATCAGTTAAAATACTGACAGAAGGTTTTCAAAAACTCATTTAATGAAAACAATCGAATAATTTGAAGATATATCGATTAAAACAATTTCAGTGTATGTTTTAAAAGGTTTTTATCGATTATTTCAAAAACCTATCAGTTAAAAACATGTTATGTAAGTGTTAAAAACATTTTAACTGATAAAGCTCATATAATATCAGTTAAAACAATTACTTAAAAACCATTTAACCGATTACTTTGGTTTTTAACAGATTAAACATGTTTAGAGGCATTTTGCAAAATCTTTTAAATGATGAAACCTCATGCAGCAGAGAGATATGAATGATTATACCTATGTATAGATGCAGACTCACTAATCACTCTACCATTTTATCCAAGTAACCTTTGACTTCACCAGAATAGCCTTTGACTTCATTTTGACTTCATCAAATCAATAAGATCTTCGTTTAATCAAATAATTCAATAAGATCTTCATCACTTTCACATCTAACCAACCTGTGGAGGAGAGGAGGGAGTAACTCCTCAAAAGAGACAAAGGATGGAAAACTCAACCACTATTAAGCCTGAGTAACCTAAGACAAGAATAGATAGAGAAACCTCAATCGTTGCTTAGGTTCCAACGTGTCTTCGAAGTCCACCAAACTTCTCCAAAGATCCCATGTATTTCTCGTGAAGCCCTTCCTCATCCGCTGACTTATTGATGACAAGGGTTAGAGCAAGGGAAGCAAAGGAAGCTCTTCAACAAGTATTGTTCATATTATTTGAATACAAGCCCATATTTCAAGGAGAAAAGACCAACGTTGTAAATTACATCATCACCTAAATGGAGGAAGACTAATGTGTCACTTTATTTCAGTGTTTAAGTTTGTTTAAATAATGACCCAATCCTTTGTAAAATTGGCTAACCAAAATATGTTTTGGGTTAATCAACTAATGGGCTTTAGCTTGGTTTTGTTACAAGTTGTAATAAGGGTCCAATTGAAAACTTAGGTATCAACCTTTGGGAGACCAAGATGGTGTATAATGGATTGACTTTTGGTTGCACAATTTCAGTTACAATCAACCATTAAGTAGTTTTCAATTCCTAGGTTAATGGATCATTATTAGCATTTATTTGCCTCCATTAAGTAGTTTTAAATTCCTAGATTAATGGATCATTATTAGGATTTATTTTATTTTATTTAATATTTGTAATTCTAATGGCAAAACTTTTATACCAGCTGAACCATTTTTATCAAAAATACAAGTTGAGTTTTATTTAGAAATATTAGAGTTTAGTTCTTTTATCTTAGTGAGAGTGATTCTCCTAAGTTCTTGAGTGATTCAAGAACCCTTTGCTATATCAAAGGACTTTCACATCCTTTGTGAGTTGCCTCCCTTGGGAATAATGATTCTTTCCTTCAACCTTTCACATTCACCTCTTGTCCTTTCTTCACCAGAACAAAAAAAAACTCAATTCTATGCATTTTTTTCGTGGTAATAACTTTCGTTCTACTCGTTCAAATTGAGTTTTTCTTGAGCCTAAATTGAAATTCAGAAAGAGAACTTTCACCTTGTTTTTGAATCACCTCAATCGGAGTTTTATAGCTTGAGATATCGACGTTTTAATAATTCTGCCCAACCTTGAAACTTTCACACTTTCTAATCTATCTTCTCACTAATTTCCTAAATTTCCTATAAAGTTCTATTCCTAAAGATCCTAAATCAACCATTGTGCAAATGAGGTTCATATCACTTGGTATCGGAGCTCTGGCTTAAATGTTTGAACGTCAAATTGCCATTCTTGTCTACCTAGCTTTACCGCACACAAATATAGGAGGATTGTCCTTTGATGTGACCATAATCTCTTGAATTGCCTAAGAACCTAAGGAGAATTTGAGTGGTAAAGGCAAGAGTGTTTTCATTAGAGGAAAAACCATAATTGTGTGATAACTTGAGTGTGGTGCGACTACAATATTTTTTTTATTATTGCTTTTGATTTATTTGTTATGATGGCAGAGGAGGAAAATTTCAATCAGGAGCATGAATTAATCCATTCTAAATGAGGGAATTGATACAACATTAAGAAGGATTAATGATATGACATAACAATGAGCTCCATGAAAGATTGAACCGGTTAGAGAATAAAGATCCTTGAAGATGAAGAAGAAAGGAGAAATAGGAGAAGGAATGATGGGGTAGCAAGACCAAGTAGGCTTGAAGGAGTTAAGCTTAACATTCCTCTGTTCAAAGGAAAAAGTGATCCAGAGGCATACTTGGAGTGGGAGATGAAAATATAGCATGTTTTCTCATGCAACAATTATGAGAAGACCCAAAAGGCGAGGCTTGCAGCCATGGAATTTTCTGACTATGCTCTTGTTTGGTGGAACAAGCTACAAAAGGAGAGAGGTAGAAATGAAGAGCCAACAGTTAATATATGGATTGAGATAAAAAGGATCATGAGGAAGTGGTATGTACCGGCTAGTTACTCAATGGACTTGAAATTCAAACTTCAAAAACTTACTCAAGGAAACAAGGGGGTTGATGAGTATTTCAAGGAAATGGACATGCTCATTATTCAAGCAAAGATTGAAGAAGAAGAAGAAGAAGAAGAGGTAACTATGACCCGATTTATTGGTGGTTTGAATATTGGTATACATGATATTGTTGAGTTGTAGGAGTTTGTTGATCTGTAGGAGCAACAATTCGAGTGGAGCAATAATTCAAAAGAAAAAGAGTGGCCAAGAAGAGTTCTACCAACTTTGAATCTTCAAGTTGGAAGGATAAAGGCAAGAAAGATGGGGATGCTACTTCTAGTAGTTCCACACATATTCCTTCAAAGATTCATACAAAGTCCCAATAACAACCCTCTAAAAGAAGTAGAGATGTGAAGTGTTTCTAGTGTCAAGGTCTAGGACATTATGCTTATGAGTGCCTTAACAAAAGGTCCATGATTCTTAGAGAGGGAGAATATATAAGTGAATCTGAGGTTGAAGAGGGAGAGGAGAATGATGACATTGAGGAGGAGGAGACTCTAAAGGGAGATTTATTGATGATTAGGTGATTACTTGGTAGCCAATTGAAGCCTGCGGAAGAAAGCCAAAGAAAAAACATCTTCCACACTAGATGTTTAATCAATGGCAAGATGTACATGATGATCATAAATGGAGGTAGTTGCACCAATGTGGCTAGTGCTAGATTAGTGTCAAAGCTAAATTTAGCTACTAAACCACATCTTAGGCCTTATAAACTTCAATGACTTAGTAAGGATGAAGAGGTGCAAGTGAGACAACAAGTTGAAGTGGACATTTTCATTGGAAAAATACAATGATAAGGTGTTTTGTGATGTTGTTCCTATGGAGGCCAACCACTTAATTTTAGGGAGACTGTGACAATTTGATAAAAATGTCAATCATAACGGGTTGACCAACAAGATCTCTTTCATACACCAAGACAAGAAGATTGTGCTCAAACCTTTGAGTTCACAAGAAGTGTGTGAGGATAAAAAGAAAATGAGAGAAAAACTTCTTCAAGAGAAGGGAGAAAAAGAAAGTGTTAGTGAAACACTTGAGAAGTAAAAGAGTGAAACACTTGAAGTGAGAGAGAGTTATTTAGCCACAAAAAGTGGGTATAGTGTTAGTTTCACATTCAATGTGTCTGACTAATCTCTTTTTGATGTAAATGGTGGATCCGATTTGAGGACAAATCCTTCTCAAGAGGGAGAGAATGATGGAGACATGACCATGAGTAAGGACAAGGATCCACTTGAAGGACTTGGAGGACCTATGACAAGAGCTAGAGCAAGGGAAACAAAAGAAGCTCTTTAATAAGTGTTATTCATATTATTTGAATACAAGCCCACATTTCAAGGAGAAAATACCAAAGTTGTAAATTTCATAATGACCCAAATGGAGGAAGATTAATGAGTGAATTTTTATTAATTGGGCTTAAATTTCTGTTATTAGTGAATTTTGTTAATTGGGTTTCATTGGGCAATAATTCAGATTTTAATTACTTTAAATCTATTTGATCTAATTTTTGTTCATTATTATTTTCAGGACAGTTTAAAGCAATTTTGGGCCTAGAAGATTGGGTCAGATGCCATATTACAGTTTAAAGCAATTTTGGGCTTGGAAAATTGGGTCAAATGTCATATTTTATTCTATACGTGAACTAACATTGGTTCACTGTTTTATTTATCATTTTTTCTATAGAGCTCCAAAAATCATAATTCTGGAAGTATTATAAACTAGACACATTCATCTTTCCAGAGGATCTAGAATAATTCAATTCAGATCTAAATTGGATTTTATATAAATTATCCAAAATAGGTCAAGCGCACTAGGCCGGTCCAATGGACATACTTTAGTAATTTAAGTCTCCTAAATTCATTAGACCTACGAAAGTAGTACAAACGGTGACGTTTTAAAGCTAACTCATTCGAAAAATGTTAGTGCCATCACTTTGAGATCTAGTAAGTAGGTTGATATCCAGTAGCTGCACCTATACCAGAAATTGTGCCTGCACCTCAGATAGAGAACCTTGCTGCATCAAATACAAAGCGTCCTGAGCAAGGGGAGCCTATAGATGACAATACAAGATCCTCCAGTTCTATTGCACAAAGTAGTCAGCAGTTGTATCAGCCTCCTATTCCTCTTCCATTCCCACCAAAAATTCCTCCAAGTAAAAGGATGGAAGAAGTGGACAAAGAGATTCTAGAAACATTCAGGAAGGTGGAGGTGAACATTCCTCTTTTGGATGCCATCAAGCAAATTCCTAGATATGCCAAATTTCTGAAGGAGTTGTGTACATACAAGAGGAAGCTAAAGGGAAATGAGCAGATTAGCATGGGCAGAAATGTATTAGCACTAATAGGTAAATCTGTTCCTCAAATTCCTGAGAAGCGCAAGGACCCAGGTACTTTCTGTGTGCCTTGTATCATAGGTAATTATAAATTTGAAAATGATATGCTTGATCTGGGTGCTTCAATTAATGTCATGCCTCTGTCTATATTTAAATCTGTTTCTCTTGGACCCCTGCAACCTACGAGTATAGTTATTCAGTTGGAAAATAAGAGTGTTACTCACCCTACAGGTTTCATTGAGGATATCTCAGTTAGGGTTGGTGAGTTGATTTTACCTGCTGATTTTTATATTCTTGATATGGATGAGGGATTTTCACGTGGTTCTGCACCCATCATTTTAGGTAGACAATTTTTAAAGACCACACGAACCAAAATTGATGTGCATGCAGGGACTTTATCCATGGAATTTGATGACATTGTGGTGTATTTTAATATTCTAAATGCCATGAAACACCCATCTGAGGGTCATTCTACCTTTCATGTTGATTTGATTGATGAATTAATTGATGAACATGTACTTGAATTCTTTCATGTTGTTGACTTCTCATCTCTACATAATTCCTTCACCTGTCTTGTGTGTACTGATTCTGAAGTGTGTAGTTCTTGCATTGATCAATTTCTAAATATTGATACTGATACAACTGCTGACATGACTGATACAAATGTTGATACACATTCTGATCATGCACATGAATCTAATGCTTTCAGTGTTATACCTCTTCATTTTGATTTTATAGAGTCAGAATGCACTAACCCTGTTGCAGGAAGTACACATGAATCTGACTTGCAGGTTGAGGTACAGGCTGTGGAACCCATTCCTTCCCTTTCTCCGGTTCCTTCTATTGTTCAGCCAACACCCATACCAGAGTTAATACCCCTACTGAAGAACCTCAAGTATGCTTACTTGGAGGATGATGATAGACTTTCGGTGATCATTTTCACCTCCGTCACTGATGATGAAGAGGAAAGGTTGTTGCAAGTGCTTAAATTGCGGAAAAGGCCATTAGATGGACATTGGAATACATTCCAAGTATTAGCCCGTCCAAATGCATGAATAGGATTTTGTTGGAGGATGGAGCCAAACCAGTTAGACAACCACAAAGGAGGCTCAACTCAGTGATTCTAGACGTCGTGAAGAAGGAGGTGACCAAGCTTCTACAAGCTAGGATCATATACCCCAATCTCTGATAGTCAATGGGTGAGTCTACTTCAGGTTGTCCCAAAGAAAATAGGCATCACTGTGGCGAAGAATGAGAAAGATGAGTTGATTCCATCAAGAGTGCAAAACGATTAGAGGGTCTGCATTGATTATAAGAAATTCCCACCATGATCAGGGAGTTCTTCTTTCCCCTTCAACTCTTTTATCTTGCTTGTCCTATTTGTTTAGTGGATATGATTGTGTTTACATTTAGGACAATGTCTGATTTAAGTGTGGGGTGAGAGATGTAGGATTGTAGGTTTTTATTCTATGTTTTGTGTACAATTTTGCATATTTTTCTTTTATTTCTGGGTTTTGTATAGGTAGCAGGCACTTACTTCACTCTTAGATATGAAGAAATTCCCACCATGATCTGGGAGTTCTTCTTTCCCCTTCAACTCTTTTATCTTGCTTGTCCTATTTGTTTAGTGGATATTATTGTGTTTACATTGAGGACAATGTCTGATTTAAGTGTGGGGTGAGAGATGTAGGATTGTAGGTTTTTATTCTATGTTTTGTGTACAATTTTGCATATTTTTCTTTGATTTCTGGGTTTTGTATAGGTAGCAGGCACTTACTTCACTCTTAGATATGAGTTGCTTGATATTCTATGGATTGAAATCCTTGTTCTTCTTTTCATGTCAAGTGGATTTTCAGGTTTGAGAGGTTGATTTGGAAGTGATAGATTTACCCTGTGTGAGGTTTTGAGTCACTCTCTATTCTTTTTGCATTGATTAGAGGGTCTGCATTGATTATAAGAAATTCCCACCATGATCAGGGAGTTCTTCTTTCCCCTTCAACTCTTTTATCTTGCTTGTCCTATTTGTTTAGTGGATATGATTGTGTTTACATTGAGGACAATGTCTGATTTAAGTGTGGGGTGAGAGATGTAGGATTGTAGGTTTTTATTCTATGTTTTGTGTACAATTTTGCATATTTTTCTTTGATTTATGGGTTTTGTATAAGTAGCAAACACTTACTTCTCTCTTATATATGAGCTGCTTGATATTATATGGATTGAAATCCTTGTTCTTCTTTTCATGTCAAGTGGATTTTCAGGTTTGAGAGGTTGATTTGGAAGTGACAGATTTACCCTGTGTGAGTTTTGAGCCACTCTCTATTCTTTCTTTCTTGTGTGTTATACCTCTTGATTGCTTGCATAGTGGTCTTGACTTGACCCTTTTTTATGCTTCTTGATTCACATGCATGGTTGGAGATGAATTAGACATTTTTATTCTTATAAGCCTCTAGCCAAATGAGCTTACCTTGAATCATTTCCTTTGATAACCCCTTTGAGCCCATGGCCCTTTTTCATTTTTTTATAACTCATTACAAGCCATTAGCCTGAAAAACCATGATTACCCTACCTTATGAAATTTTGGAGCTTTGGAATTGTTTTGGGAATGGGTGCTAAAAAAGTGGAGGTTGTAACTAGTTGTGTTGGTTCTTGGATTCTTCAATTATGACTATCTCATTTTCTTTTGTTTTTTATTCTAAAAATAAGGAGAAAAGAAAAGAAAAATTATATATATATATATATATATATATATATATATATATAAGAAAGCAAAGAAATATGTTTGGACATTGTGTGAGGATTGAAATTGGTGGATTTACTTTCATGTGTATTTTTAACTCATTCCCCATTGCTTCTCTATTTTTTTTGGTCTTTAAGCTACTTATCCATACATTCCATACCTTGTCCTTAGCCCCATTACAACCTTTGAAAGTCCTTTTCATCTTTATGTGCGTGTGTTTTTGGTTGTTGATTTTAGAGGCTTGCCAAGTCTATGTGGTGCTTATTTTTCATGGGTGTTTTGAGAGTAAATAGTAGCCTAAATACTTGAGTGATACAGTGCATATCTTGTGAGGTTTTGTTGATTTTCATTCACCTCTTGAGTGATACATGTTTTGAATTGTTTGGACAATGTCCATAGGTGTCGGGTTTCTTTGACTCTTTGAATGTTGAAGGTTGTCTATTCATTTCGTTTCCCAGGTTTCATTGAGGAGTATGTATATCTGTTTATGTTTTTGTTTGTCTTTGTTTTTGTTTTTGTCCTTTGCATGATTTTCTTTAATGTTTTTGAATTTATTTCCTTGCTTTGCTTCTTGATTTTTCCCAGGAGTGCAAAAGGCAAAGTGTGGGGTTCTTTGATGAGTTATTATATTCTCATATTTTCTTCCCTTTTTGAACTTATTTTAATCAGTGTTTTGGGTTTAACTTTCTGTTATTAGTGAATTTTTTATTAATTGGGCTTTATTGGGCCAATAATTCAGATTTTAATTAATTTGAATCTATTTAATCTAATTTTTGCTCACTATTATTTTCAGGACAGTTTAAAGCAATTTTGGGCCTAGAAGATTGGGCCATATGTCATATTACAGTTTAAAGCAATTTTGGGTTTGAAAAATTGGGTCAAATATTATATTTTATTCTATACGGGAACTAACATTGGTTCACTGTTTTATTTATCATTTTTTTTCTACAAAGCTCCAAAAATCATAATTCTGGAAGTATTATAAACTAGACACATTTAGATTTTCAGAGGATCCAAAATCATTCAATTCGGAGCTAAATTGGATTTTACATAAATTATCCAAAACGGGTCAAGCGCACTAGGCTGGCCCAATGGACATGATTTAGTAATTTAAGTCTCCTAAATTCATTAGACCTTTGAAAATAGTAGAAACAATGATGTTTTAAAGCTAACTCAAAAGGCTTTCAAAGAAGACTAAAATCACTTAATTTGGATAAATATTGAAAATATTGCACGTGTTTGAAGTTGGCGGACCTGCACTGAAGCCAACTTATAATGTGTTTTGTCAACCAGTTGGGCCCAAAACCTAGATTAAGATTAGGGTTAGGGTTATTTATGTGTTAGAGATGTAGGGTTAAGGTAGAACGACACCATGCAACAGCTACATAGCCGCCTTTCATCTTCTGCAATTTGTATTCAAGTTTGTTTACTCTTTTGTCATTATTTTAAATTCTTGTTTCGATTTTAATTATGTCTCTTCTTCTATGTTTTCGATTTTCCATGGATAGATAAATCTTTGTATTGATTTTCTGAGGAGAATGCAAGTAGATCTTTGAGGTTTTCTTCTTCAATTTCATTTCATTTATTATCTTAAATCTTCATCTTCTAATCTTAATGTTGAATTATAATATGTTTATGCTTAATAAACCGAAACTAATATCATAGTTTGCTTAATTCTGTGTTAGAGATGAGATTATGTGATGTATGCAATACTTAATTGTATAAGGATAATTTGGAGTTAATCTTCACTTAGTTGATTAATTTCATGTTGGAATAAGGGTTAAGGAAAATTTGGGATTAATCTTCGTTTAGTTGGTTAATTTCATATTGGAATAAGGGTTAAAGCTAATTTGGGATTAATCTTCACTTAGTTGATTAATTTTGGATTGGAATATAATTTGGGATTTATCTTCGCTTAGTTGGTTAATTTCGAATTAATTTCGTAACCTAGGATAAGTGACACTGCATTGGAATCAGGAAATCAATTACATTCTAATATGTTTTTATTCCGCATTTTTATAATCTGTTTTTGTTCTGTTTCATCTAATATTTTAAATCTGAAAATTTCCCCTTTTTGTTGCTATTCTAATTCAAAAAATTGATAAGCTTTGATAGAAATTCGTGGTCTTTGGGAGACGACCTAGGAAAGCTTCCTAGTACTACATTTATCTATTTTAATTATTTGACTGAGTATGACATTGATCATTAATCAATTAATGGGCTTTAGTTTGGTTTTGTTTCAAGTTGTAATAAGGGCCCAATTGGAAATTTAGGTATTTGCCTTTGGGAGACCAATAGGGTGCATAGCTGATTGACTTTTGGTTGCCACAATTTCAGTTATAATAAACCATTAAGTAGTTTTCAATTCTTAGGTTAATGGATCATTATTAGCATTTATTTGCCTCCATTAAATAGTTTTAAATTCCTAGATTAATGGATCATTATTAGGATTTATTTTCCTTTATTGAATCTTTATAATTTTGATGACAAAAATTCTATATTAGCTGAACCATTTTTATCAAAAATACAAGTTGAGTTTTATTCACAAATATTAAAGTTTAGCTCTTTTATCGTAGTGACAGTGATTCTCCTAAGTTCTTAAGTGGTTCAAGAACACTTGGCTGTATCAAAGGACTTGCACATCCTTTGTGAGTTACCTCCCTTAGGAAGAATGATTATTTCCTTCAACCTTTCACATTGACCTCTTGTCCTTTCTTTACAAGAACAAAAAAAAAACTCAATTTTATGCAGATTTATTTCGTGATCATAAATTTCGTTCTACTTATTCAAATTGGGTGTTTCTTGAGCCTAAATTGAAATTTAGAAAGATAAATTTCATCTCGTTTTTTAATCACCTCAATCGAAGTTTTATAGCTTGAAATATTGACGTTTCAATAATTCTACCCAACCTTGAAACTTTCACACTTTCTAATCCACCTTCTCACTAATTTCCTAAATTTCTTACAAAATCTTAACCCTAAAGATCCTAAATCAACCCTTGTGCAAATGAGGTTCATATCACCTACATCCTTCGTGGCTCAAAGGGACCCCTTATACGCCTCGATCATGTTTCAGTCAACAATCCAGAGCCGAGTCCGTGACACTTGAGCATGACAGTTACAAGATGATGACAGGTATTTAATTTCCACTGTCTCAAGATATTAGGATGATTCATTCTAATGGACCTCGACATAGCCTAGATTCAGCCAAAGTACTATTAGACCGCTGTTTATTAATAATTCACAAGTATAAAAACACCATGGTTAGCAATCATAAAGGAGAAGGTCATCGGATGAGAGAGTTGAACACTCTATGTAAGGAAAAAGAATAATTCCTTACAAATGTGACGAATTTTGAAGTTGTCTTCTTGGCCAAGACAAAAGAAAATGAAGTTCTTGTCTAAAAGAATAATGCTTTGCCATTGGAAAAGAATTCTTTAATAGAAATGGTTGAGAAGGCAGAGAGCTCGACTAAAGTTGTTGAATTGGCCTAAGAAAAAACTGAAGTTGACATTCAAGTGGCCATAGAGAAAATTGAGCTACTTGAGGTGAAGGCCACCGACCTCGAACAAACATGTGATAACATGTGGGCGAGTTCCAAATAACTGAGGAGTAGCTGATGGAAGTGTATGAGGATGGGTTTAAGAAGGTTGTGGAACAGAGAATTGTTATTAGGCCTGGTATTAATACCAAACTTTTTTATATGGAGAAGATAGTGATAGATTGCCAACTTGTATTAAAACCCCTTTAGATATCTTGTACTTTGAATATTTTATATATACTAAATGTCATTCTATTTATGTTTTAAATATATATTTTCATGATTTAAATGATGTTCAAATCGATGATTTTTTTTTTTAATATTTTACCTTTTAACCATAACATGCTTTAATATGAGTGGTTCCATGTCCGAATATCATCTTATCGAACAATTCTTGTAATTTGTACACCCCGTTGTGAAATGAGCCTATAATTTGGTAAGGGTCATCCCAATTTGAAGTTTATTTTCCATCTACCCGGTCTTTACAAGCTTCACCAACTTTCCTCCATACCATATCACCTTTCTAAAAACTTCTCTCTCTTACCCGTGTAGTGTATATTTCATCTACTCTCTTCTTGATTTCTGGGTCTTGTCTCCTACTTCGAGTAGGCATGGCAATGGGATGGAGCGGAGGTGGGTTTTGCCTCCCCAATCCTCACCTCCGACTTTTTTAACCATCCCGTCTCCACTTCGATCTCCGTCAGGGTTAGAAATTAAGTCATCATTCTCGTTCCCATTGGATATCAAGTTTTTCTCGCCCCCACCTCGTCCTTAATTTATATTATTTTTAAAAAATAATTATATTTATAATAAATTAATTTTAATTTTTATATATTTTTATACATAAATAAATATTTTTAATTTTACAATTTCTAATTATTATTAATTAAATATATATTTTAGTTTATTATATTTATATTAAAATATTTACGTAAAAGAAACATTTTATATTTTTCTTTATACGTATCAACACCTAATTTCATGTAGATATAAAATAATAAATAGATAACAACTTATTTAAAAAAAAGATAAAAAATTATTTTTTTTTAAACATTTTAAAATAAAAAAATAAATATAATATAATAATATTATTTTAACATTTCTACAATTTTTAAGAGAAGAAAAATGAAAAAAAAAGTTTTATTTATAAAAAAAACCAAAGAAATTAAGTAATAAGAAAAATAAAATGCAAACTTTTATTTTTGGGGCTAGCCATCAAATCATCTACCCTAATTTTGGTTTATACTAATTTTTTTTTGTTTTAAAAATGCCACCGAACGCTATTTTCCTTGTCCTCCACAACCCCATTCCAATCGCACTCACCAACACTCCTTTCATTCCCTTCTTCTTCACCCAGCCCGAGACTCATTCACTTCATCTCGTCCCTTCAGTTCACTCCACGCTCCTTCCCATTTTTTTCTCCCAATCTCCTCCCTCTCCAGTTACCGCTCACCCTCAACCCCAATCCTAACCTCCACCCTCAACTCCGGCCATCGCCAATCCACTGCGCGGTCAGCCACCACGAGCCGTGGCCGCGCCCCTAACCACTCAGCCAGCTCCCACCACCATCGAATTAGCCGCAGGCTAGCCGCACCTCCACGGAACACCCCCACTTTCCCTTCTCCCTCTCGGCCTCTCTCTCTTCTTGACACCGCACCCTGTCCCTCAATCCCCACCTTCAACCACCTCAATCGCGCCCCATAGTCGCCTCCTCGCACACCGCTCCAGCCACCACTGTGAACCCGCAAAAGCTCCGCGTCAGAATCTCGCCCAAACCGCCGCACCTCCGTCTTGCCTCCCAGCCTTCGCCGTGAGCCCTAGCTGCGGTCGGTACCGCACCCCAACCCCTCGGTGCCTCACTCTCCACCCAGCACCAGACTAACCCTAACCGCCGCCACCGCACCAGCCTTAGCTACCTCCGCGACTGCCTACTCCCTAATCCACTCATACTTAATGTTTGTTCCTTTTTTCTATTTTGATCCATTTACTCTGTTGATTATGTTTTCATATTAGTCCTGGATTGGTTCAATTCTGGGTATATTAGTGGATTTTGATTTGTTGTTTTTGATTGTTGTACGTAAGATATGTGAAATTTGGCACTGTGGGTTCTAATCTGTTCTTACCTGTGTTGAGTTTGGTTTTAGTCGAGCACCGATGATCTGATTGGGCCAACTAGCATGGCAATGGGACGGGATTTAATTTTTTTAATCATATTCGTTCCTTGTCCTGATTTCGCAGAATTAGAAATCAACTCCTCATGGTTTTGGACTTTTTTTTCTCGTTTTCGATTTGTATTATATAAAAAATAATAATTATATTTATAATAAATTACTTATATTATATATTTTTTTATATATAAATAAATATTTATAATTTTATAATTTATAATTATAATTAATTAAATATATATTTTTTAATTTATTATATTTATATTAAAATATGTATGTAAAAAATATATTTAATCATTATATATATATATATATATATATATATATATAATATTTATAATATTGTTATTATTATTATAATATTATATTTAAATATTTATAATATTATTAATATATTATTATTATAATATTATATTTAAATATTTAATTATATATATAAGATAATTAATTTTTAAATTTTTATTTAAAAATAAGAAATATATAATTTATAAAAAATATTTAATAAATTAATTTTTATTTAATTAGTTTAAAGTAATAAAAGTTTAAATTATTAATTTTTTTAACATTTTGAAATATAATTATTTTATTAAGATAGAATTTGATATATGATAAATAAAAATAATAAGATAAAAAATTATGATATAATAAAATCTAATAAATATAAATTATAAATAAAATAATATTAGTTATTACAAAAATTTATGTAAAATATTTAAAAAAAATTAAAAAAAGTTTTGTGTTTATCAAATTAATTAAAAAGATTAAAAAAAATTTATGGAAGATATTAAGGAAATGTGAAAAATAGAAAGATAAAATAAAAAATAATATAATAAATTAATTGATATAAAAGATTACAAAAGATAAAAAAATTAAAAAGTGGGTAGAAGAAAAATAAAAATAATAAAATATAAAAAAATGAAACAGAAAAGGAAATACTTTTAAATTATTAATATTTTAAAATTTAAATTTAAATATATAGTCGGGGTGAGATGAGATTCGGGTGGGAATTGCATTACCCATCCCCGTCCTCGTCCTTGACTTTTTAAAGTGGAGAAAATCCAAACCCGTCCCCACCCTTAGTCAACTCGGATTTTGTAACGACCCTAGAAATCGCTAGTATAATGATGTCTTCGCAAAGTAGTAAATAACATATATTTTACATTATATTATCGTAATTGTAACATATATTGAAATTCCGGTTCACTAACGAAACTTCAAAATATAATAACATAATTTATTTATATATTATACATGTAAAAGTAGCTCTTCGAAGCTATCCCACTCGAACTATCCATGTTGTCCAAGTAGTCACATCTCCATCTCTCAACTCCTGATCTGCTCCCACATAAGAGTGATCATCGCAGTCCCATCCACATAGAAAAATAGGGGTAAGTATTAAATCATTCGATATAATAAAACATATATAAAAGTAATAATTATATATTATGATCAATTACAAAATCATCAACACATTAAGATACCTTTCAGAAGTATACCCTAACTATACCCGAACTCAGAGGCTATCATCTGTGGGCACATTATGATCGGCATCCGCAGTACCATTCTGACCACCCTTCACACAGAGTAGGATTACTGGCGTCCTTCATCACTCATACTGGAGTACCCCTCCGGGCGCGCCACCAGTCATCCCCCATCGACTTCTCACCACCTGATCTCGTAGTCTACATGACCCGACCAATCAGTGAAGTCTGGGACCTCATTCAGAATCTTCTGACATAGTTATTACACTAAAGTACTCTGTACCACCCCGGGTACCATTCAAACATAACAAAAATTATTCACATTTGCCGGATTCTGGATCACCTGTCCTCACGGCTCATTCGGGTCAATAAAAATAGGATTTGACTGATTCTGGCACCAACCCGCCGGGCTTAGTCTAGCCAATATATAACGTCTTAGGACTGATTCTGGGCATCAGCCCTCAGGCTCAGTCTGACTCACACACGTCACAACACACTACTTTCATTATCTCTCTCTCTTTATATATATATTTTCCTAAAATTATTTCCGAAATCATTTTCGAAACTATTTCCGAAACTATTTTCGAAATCATTTTCAAAATCATTAAATTACTATTTTACCCTTAATCTTTTCTTAAAATTCCATGTATGTCCCTAAATGACTATTTTATCCTTAGTCATTTTTTAAAATTCCTTCCATGTCCCGAAAATGACTATTTTGCCCTCGGACATTTTCAAAAATTTCTTCCATGTCCCGAAAATGACTATTTTACCCTTGAACAATTTCAAAAATTCCATTTATGTCCCTAGGATATAAAATGACTATTTTGTCCTTGAACATTTTCAAAAATTACATTTATGTCCCTAGGATGTAAAATGACTATTTTACCCTTGATCTTTTTAAAAAATCTCCACCATATCCTTTTCTTCTTCCTTCGCCCAGTAACAGTGTCGAATTTTGCAGATTTTGTCAGATTTCAAATTACTCAGTTTTAGACAACCAAACTAGTCCAAAATCGGAATTAAACATGAATTATATCTAATTTAAGTTGAAAACAACAATTTTACCATATAATTCATCCTTAATTTCAAGAATTTAATCAATATTTAAAACTTTGGAAAATATGAATAGTAATCACCTCTAGTACGCCATTTTCAAAATCTAGGTTTCAAATTTCTCAGCTTCAATCACCCAAATTAGTTCCAAATCAAAATTAAACCATAAATATGTTCAATTTAAGTTAAAAACAACAATTTTATTATATATTTCATCCTTAATTTCAAGAATTTCAAAAACTTTCAAACGGTGAACAGTTCATCAGAATCAGAATTTCTTCAAAATCAGACATTCAAATAATTCATATCTCTACTCCTATTCCTTATTCACACGATATTCACAGAGTACCCAACAATTCAATTTTATATATTGAATGAATTAAACTTCCCCTTACCTGGTATGGTATTTCTACCGAAGCTTTCCCACTTAATTCAAGCTCTCTCCCGTTTCACCAGATCCTGCACGAATAGAGTCTCATTGCTTGAAATTTAGACTGTTGAATATAGAGAAAAATAGGGTTTGGAATTAATTTCCCTTGTGTATAAATCACACATAGGGTGGTCTATTTATAGTAGAGATACAACTAAAAGAGTAACTGAAAGTAACAGAATAAACAAAAGATATTGTTTGATATTGTGGTTACCAATATCTAACAATATCTTAACAATATTAAATAATATCTAAACAATATCTAACACTCCCCCTCAAGTCTGGAGCATACAAATCGTATGTGCCAAGCTTGTTACAAATATAATCAATTCTAGGACCTCGTAAAGATTTAGTAAAAATATCTCGCTAACTGATCACTTGAGTTAACAAACTCGGTCTTGATATCTCCGGACATAATATTTTCTCGAATAAAATGACAATCGAGTCTCAATGTGTTTGGTCCTCTCATGAAAGACAGGATTAGAACTAATATGAAGAAGCGACTGATTGTCACACACAAGTGTCATTTGAGTGACATCTCCAAATTGTAACTCTCTAAGCAATTGCTTGAGCCAAACAAGTTCACAGGAAGCCGAGGCCATAGCTCTATATTCCGCTTCGCACTCGGATCTTGCCACAACACTTTGTTTCTTACTTTTCCATGAGATCAAGTTACCACCAATGGAGACACAATATCCAGATGTAGATCTTCTATCCAAAGGAGATCCTGCCCAATCAGCATCTGAGTAGCAAACAACTCTTGTATGGTTATTAGAACCATATAACAATCCTTTTCCAGGAGATCCTTTAATATACTTGAAGATACGAATGACTGCATTCCAATGATCTTCACATGGTGAATTAAGAAATTGACTTACCACACTGAATGCAAAGGAAATGTCAGGATGAGTAACTATAAGATAATTCAATTTTCCAACCAATCTTCTATACTGCTCAGGATCAGATATGGGCTCCCCCTGATTTGGTAGAAGTTTAGTATTGGGATACATGGGTGTATCAACAGACTTTGAACTCATCAACCCAGTTTCCTCCAAAATATCTATGGTATACTTCCTCTAAGATATAACAATACCATCATTGGATTGTGCCACCTCAATACCCAAGAAATATCTAAGTTTGCCAAGATCTTTGGTTTGAAAATGGTGACAGAGATGTTGTTTCAACTGAGAGATGCCATGGTTGTCACTACCTGTAAGAACGATGTCATCAACATATACTATCAAGTAAACACATCCAGCACTCGAGTGTCGATAAAAGACAGAATGATCTGATTCACACCGAGTCATACCAAATTGTTGAACAACCTTGCTAAACTTTCCAAACCAAGCCCTAGGAGACTGTTTTAGGCCATATAGGGATTTGCGAAGACGACATACCATCCCAGAAGACTCCCCTTGAGCAATAAACCCAGGAGGTTGCTCCATATATATTTCTTCTTGCAAATCACCATTGAGGAAAGCATTTTTAACATCTAGTTGATAAAGAGGTCATTGTTGAAGAGTAGCCATGGCGATAAACAAACGAACAGAAGCCATCTTTGCCACAGGGGAAAAGGTATCTCCATAATCCAACCCAAAAATTTGAGTATAACCTTTGGCCACAAGACAAGCTTTGAGGCGATCAATAGTACCATCAGGTCCAACTTTGATAGCAAACATCCACCTGCAACCAACAACAAATTTCCCAGACGGTAACGGGACCAATTCCCAAGTTCCACTATTATGAAGAGCACTTAGTTCATCTAACATGGCCTGACGCCAACCAGGATGGGCTAAAGCTTCACGGATAGTTTTTGGAATGGTCACAGAAGAAATAGAGGAAAGACATGTATAAAAAGATAATGACAGTCGATGATAACTCAAAGCAATATAATGGGGAGAGAGATTATGTGTAGAACGAATACCTTTTTGGAGGGTAATGGGAAGGTCAGACTCATGTGTCAGATCCGGAAGAGACAGAGTAGTTGGCACTTGAGTAGAGTCACATGGTGGTGGTTGTGATTGGTTTCGAGAACTATAAATCTAAAGAGGCAGTGGAGAAGAAGCTGACTACGGAGCAGGAACTAATGGTGAAGAAGACACAGTTAGAGGGTCACAAACAACAGGAACATTAAATGTATTAGGAGTGTTGATAAAATAAAGAGGTGAAGTTTGACTTTTAAAATAAAGAGACAACTCATCAAAGGTGAAATCTTTTGACACAAAATAACGGTTAAGAGAAGGAGAAAAACATTTGTATCCTTTTTGTGATCTTGTAAACCCTAAGAAAACACATTTATGTGATCTAGGAGAAAGATTGTCAAGACCAGAACTGAAATTATGAACAAAACATGTAGATCTGAAAACTTTCAGAGGTAAAGGATGAAGTGGTTCATGAGGGAATAAAATGGAATGAGGTATTTTATTATATGCGATTAATGAGATAACATGCAGTAAGAAGAGCATCACCCCAAAAATGTTGAGGAACATCTCCATGAATTAAAAGTGTGCGAGTTGTTTCAATAATATGTCTATTTTTACATTCAGCTACACCATTTTGTTGAGGTGTATAAGCACAAGAAGTTTGATGCAAAATACCATGAGCAGCCATGGATTGTTTAAAAGAATGAGAAAGATATTCACGATCATTATCACTACGCAAAACTCTAATAGAAACACCGAACTGAGTTTGAATTTCATTAAAAAAAGTTTGAAAGATATGAAATAATTCAGAATGATTTTTCATCAAAAATAACCAAGTGCATCTGGAATAATCATCAATGAAAGTAATAAAGTATTGAAAACCTAAAGTAGACTTAACGCGACTAGGTCCCCAAATGTCAGAGTGAACCACAGCAAAAGGGGACGAAGCACCACGTGTGAAACTACGAGGAAAGAAAGTACGACTATGCTTGCCTAATTGACATGAGTCACACGCCAAACTAGATAAGTTGGACAAAGCAGAGACAAGTTTCTGTAACTTGGCAAGACTTGGATGACCTAACTGAGCATGAAGAAGAGAGGGAAACTCCATAACTATACTAACATGTGTAGAGGGACGGAGATAATAAAGACCATGAGACTCACATCTTGTGCCAATCACCTGTTTCGAACTCTGGTCCTATAAACACACAGAATTGTTGGTAAAAGTAATAACACAATCAAGAGAACGAGTTAGACGACCGATGGACAACAGAGTTAAAAGGAGACTCGGGGACATAAAGAACATTATCAATGGTTAAAGAAGGAAAAAGTTTAACCGTTCCAACACCATGAGATGATACTCTAGAGCCATCGACCAGATGTAATGTAAGGTAAATGATTAGGAGAGGATAAAGAGGAGAACAAAGATTTGTTACCAGTAATATAATCAGTGGCTCCCGAATCAAAAACCCAAGGACCAGGAGAAAATGATTGGGTCAGACCAGTAAAATATGTATTTGTATGTGTGACAGATATAGTGGAACTAGAAGACTGTTGATCCTTATACCATTCGAGAAATTTGTTGAACATAGCAGGCAAGTCAGATGCAACAGAAGAAGGAAGATCCCCTACAGATAAAGGTGGGGAAAGATTGGTCTGAACAACTACAGCAGATTGAGGAGGACGACCATGTAATGTATAACACTTGTTAATCTTGTGACCTAGCTTGCCACAATGTTCACCCTTAGGACGCCTTTTTTCCTGTTTGTGAGGGCGAGCCCGGTCATCACGATGGGATGTCAACACAAAAGAATCGTTAACAAAATTGGAAATAGTGGAAGAAGTGGAAGAAGTCATGAAGAGCGGGAGAACAAACCCTAAAACAATCCAAAGTAATCCAATTAACCCACGAAGCACAAATCCAAAATGAGAATACTAAAAATAAGTTCGTCAAGACTAAACGGCGCAGGAGACAATGGGACGACCAACTCCGATAGTGGTGATCTCAATGGCACGGTGGTCACCTGATAGAGACAAACAAAATCATATGTCACCAGTAAAAAAAATGAAACTCCGGCGAATTCTCCGGCAGCGGCAGATCCGGTGATTGCTCCAGCGACAGCGGTGACAACAACATGAACTAGTACACCAGGTAAGTTCCCAGGAAAGAGAGGTGTGTCACTAATGGACACACTTAAATACCAAGTCTTTCCTTGCCAGAACTTTCCTAAACATGCACTTTCACACTACCAAATAAAATTCAGTGACAAAGATAATTCTTTTCTGATGTGGAGGATCAGTTTACCAGCAGCGGTGGGGCGGCTCTAGCAGCGGTGGCGCGGCTCCAACAGTGGACAAAAGGCGGAAAAAAAATTCAAGATAACCTTAAGCTCTAGATACCATGTTGAATATAGAGAAAAATAGGGTTTGGAATTAATTTCCCTTGTGTATAAATCACACATAGGGTGGTCTATTTATAGTAGAGAGATACAACTAAAAGAGTAACTGAAAGTAACAGAATAAACAAATGATATTGTTTGATATTGTGGTTACCAATATCTAACAATATCATAACAATATCAAATAATATCTAAACAATATCTAACATAGACAATAGAAGAAGAAGAATGAGGAACATGTGATATGGGAGGAAGAATTTCCCGCAGAAACCATTCCTCCCCCCTTCGAACATATAAAAAAAATTTACTGTGTATGAGGAAAACTTCGTTACAAAATTTTCTTGCACAGTAAAAAACATACGTCACAATCTCCCCTCCACAAAAATTTTCGTCCTCGAAAATGAACTTACTTGGAAATAGATATGGATAGGACTCCGGCATCTGATCCTCCATCTCCCAAAGTGAAGTCTCCGGATTTATAATCCCATACTACCTTCACCATTGAGATGGTTCTACCTCTAAGTCACTTCAGCTGAGAATCCTCTATCCTCACTGGTCTCACATCCACGGAGAGATCGTCTCTAATCTGCACATCGTCTGACTCCAGGACATGACTGGGGTCATGCACATATTTCCTCAACTGAGATACATGAAATACATTGTGCAGATTTGCCAAATGAGGTGGCAACGCTAACTGATATGCCACTGGACCTACCTTATTCAAAATCTGATATGGGCCAATAAACTTGGGAGTCAACTTCTTAGATTTAATTGCCCTTCCTACTCCAGTAGTAGGTCTGATTCTCAAAAATACATGGTCTCCCCCCTCAAATTCCAAAGGCCTCCTCCTCTAGTCCGCATATGATTTTTGTTTACTCATAGCGGCTCTCAGCTTCTCTTGTACCTCCCGGACCTTCTCTGTAGTCTGCTGGAGTAGCTCAGGTCCGATCAACACTTTCTCCTCATCCTGATACCAACATAAAGGTGTTTGACACCTCCTCCCATAAAAAGCCTCATATGGTGTCATTCCGATACTGACATGATAGTTGTTATTATACATGAACTCTATTAATGGAAGGATATCATCCCAACTTCCTAGATTATCCAACACACAAGACCTCAACAAGTCTTCTAGTGACTGGATGGTCTTCTCTGACTGTCCATCTGTCTGGGGGTGATAGGCTGAACTCAACCTAATTCGGGTACCTAATGCCTCTTGTAAAGTTTTTCAGAATCTTGAAGTAAATCTAGGATCCCTATCTGAGATAATGCTAGATGATACCCCATGTAATCGAACAATCTCGCGAATATATAGTTGTGTCAGTTTAGCCATAGATATCTTAAGATTTACAGGGAGGAAATGTGCACTTTTCGTCAATCTGTCCACTATCACCCAGATCGAATCGTGGCCCCGAATTGTTCGTGGTAAATGGGTAACAAAATCCATGGTAATGCTATCCCACTTCCATTCAGGTATCTCCATTTGCTGTAGCATTCCTCCTGGCCTCTGGTGTTCCACCTTTGCTTTCTGACAAGTCAAACAAGCAGCCACATACTCTGCAATATCTCTCCTCATACCAAACCACCAAATAACCTTCTTTAGATCTTGATACATCTTAGTCATACCAGGGTGTAGACTTAGACGACTTCGATGACCTTCATCTAGTATTGCTCTCTTCAATTCCTGGTCAACAGGAATACAAATCCTTCCTCCAAATCGCAGAATATTATCCTCACCCATCTTGTAGTCAATGGTCTGCTCGGATCCTAACTGATTCATAACACCTTTCAATGTCATATCACCTTATTGTCTATCTCTGATCATCTCGAGAAAATCATTAGTAATGGTAATGCTACCACAACTAATACTAGTATCACGAAACTCTACATCTAGATGCAGATCCCTGAACTGCTCGAGTAATCTTAATTCATCCATCATCATTGTTGACATCTGAACTGCCTTCCTACTCAAGGCATCAGCCACCACATTCGCCTTTCCTGGATGATAAAGTAACTGAAAGTCATAATCCTTCAGAAACTCCATCCATCTTCTCTGTCTCATATTTAACTCCTTCTGATCGAATAAATACTTCAGGCTCTTGTGATCACTAAAAACTTCAAATCTGACTCCATAAAGGTAATGTCTCCACATCTTGAGAGTAAACACTACTACTGCTAGTTCTAAGTCATGAATGGGATAATTCCTCTCATGAACTCTAAGTTGTCTCGACGCATATGCCACCGCCCTTTTATCTTGCATCAAGACACAACCTAACCCCTGAATAGAAGCATCACAATATACCTGAAAAGATTGAGTCACATCTGGGATCACCAACACTGGGGAACTAGACAACCTTCTTTTCAACTCCTGGAAACTCTCCTCACATCTATCTGTCCAAGCAAAAGGCTGATCCTTACGGGTCAACTATGTCAAAGGAGCTGCTATTTTAGAGAAACTCTCTATAAATTTCCGGTAATATCCTGCAAGTCCCACAAAGCTTCGCACTTCCATCACTGTCTTGGGGGTTCCCATTTTAACACTGCATCTACCTTGGCAGGATCTACAGATATCCCTTCTACCGATATTACATGTCCCAAAAATTGCACCTGTTTTAACCAAAACTCACATTTTGAAAGCTTGACATACAATTGTTTCTCTCTTAACACAGCCAACACCGCCCTCAGATGTTCCTGGTGTTCTTCCCGAGTTCTAAAATAAATAAGAATGTCGTCTATAAAAACAACAACAAACTTATCTAAATAAGGACGGAAGATCCTGTTCATGTAGTCCATAAATACTGCAGGTGCATTTGTTACTCCAAACGGCATGACCACATATTCATAATGGGCATATCTCGACCTGAACGCCGTTTTCTGTACATCCTCTTCTTTAACCAGTATCTGATGGTATCCAAATCTCAAATCAATCTTAGAAAAGATTGATGCTCCCTGTAACTGGTCTAATAAATCATCAATCCTTGGCAACGGGTACTTGTTCTTGATAGTCACCTTGTTTAGTTGTCATTAATCAATACACAACCTGGAGCTCCCATCTTTCTTCTTTACTAGCAATACAGGAGCGCCCCAGGGAGATACACTCGGGCGAATGAACTTCTTTTCCAGCAAATCCTCTACCTGTTTCTTCAATTCAGCCAATTCTGTTGGAGTCATACGATATGATGCCATAGAGATTGGGCCTAAACCAAGAATTAGATCAATCCCAAATTTGACCTCTCTTTGAGGTGGCAACCTTGGTATCTCATCTGGAAACACATTAGGAAATTCACTCACAACCGGTACCTCTTCCAGGATATTATCCTTCACTTCATCCATCTGAGTCAGGATCAAATAACACTGAGCTCCCTCTCATAGCTCTTTCTGAACCTGTCGAGCTGATGTAATAAGCTCATCTCCTAATTCCGGATGTACCAACCTCTTCTGTCCACAGTCAATCAGAATGCGATTGGTAGATAACCAATCCATCCCTAAGATCACATCCATATCCTTCAAAGGTAAACTGATTAAGTTCACCTTGTACTGTCGTCCTTCTACGACAACCGGGCACCTTAAACACACATAGGAAGACACCACCACCCACCAGCTGGTGTAGATACCCTCAATTCATAGGGTAGGTCACACACAGGTAACTTAAGTTTATCCATATAATTATCAGCAATAAAAGAATGGGTAGCACTCGAATCAAACAAAACTCGTAGAGGTATATCGTAGATAAAACACACACCTTGCACTAAATTCTCTCGACCTCGATGCCTCCGCTTCCCGACAAGGCAAATACCCGTCCTGCAGCTCTAGGTTTCGCGTCACTCCCCCTGTGTGCTAATGATGCCCCAGCTGAGACTATAGCACTGGGCTTCTGTGGAAAGTCTCTAGCCATATGTCCTGGCTTCTGGCAAGTGTAGCAAAGACCTGCCCGAGAAGTCTGGGAAGGAGTAGTGAAGACATTCTGTGGGCACTGATTCTTGTAATGAGGGCCTCCACATTGAAAACATTTCACCTCGGATACAGATCCTGATGATCGAGGTGCTGGGATAACATTGCCATTTCTGGAAGACTGGGGGCGTGAATAAGGCATCCTCCTCTCTGATCTACTACCCCCACTCGGGACCCCACTTGGGTGGGTCCTCATCACTCTGACTCCTCCCTCTTGGAGTCTCTTTATTGTCTTCACTTTCTCCATTAGCTCTGGGAATCTCCTGATAGAGAAAGGAACCACCATGAGCTTGATCTCATCCCTCAAGCCTTCCTCAAACTTTCTGCAAAACCACTGTTCTGAAGATGTACCTGTGTAGAAACGAGATAAGTGCTCAAATCGTACGGTGTAATCATGCACTGTCATATTACTCTGTCTCAGACTCAGGAACTCAATCTCCTTCTGAAATCTAACACTGTCAGGGAAGTATTTCTCCAGAAATCTCTCACGGAAGGTTTCCCAATTACACACCTCCCCACGTGCAATCATCATCCTTTGAGTCCCTAACCACCAGAACTCAGCCTCATCCACTAGTAAGTATTTCCCGAATGTCAATTTCCTGTCTTCCGGGCATAAGGTAAACTCAAAAATCTTCTCCACTTCACGCAGCCATTTCTCTGCTGCATCTGGACCTAATTCTCCTCCAAAACGAGGCAGATTATGCCTCATGAACTCAGTCAGCCCCATCTGCTCTGATTGGTGGAATCCAGCAGAGGATGATGTCATAGTTGGCCTCCACTGCGGGTAGGTAGCCTATTGCTGCTTGACAGCTACCAACATTTCCATTGCCCTGGCTAGGGCATCGGAGTAGGAGTAGGAGGTCGCGGTGCCATCCTATATCAAATGCAATCATCAATACAGAGCAAACATTCACACACACTCACATATCAGAGTATAATCACAACGGACTTATCATAGGGTCACTACCCATCCCCACAAATTTACAAGGATACTACCGCTCTGATACCACTATTGTAACGACCCTAGAAATCGCTACTATAATGATGTCTTCGCAAAGTAGTAAACAAGTAAATAACATCTATTTTACATTATATTACTGTAATTGTAACATAGATTGAAGTTCCAGCTCACTAACTGAACTTCAAAATATAGTAACATAATTTATTTATATATTATACATGTAAAAGTAGCTCCCTCGAAGCTATCCCACTCGAACTATCCCCGTCGTCCAGGAGTCACATCTCCATCTCTCAACTCCCGATCTCGCTCCCACATAAAAGTGATCATCGCAGTCCCCTCCACATGGAAAAATAGGGGTAAGTATTAAATCATTCGATATAATAAAACAGATATAGAAGTAATAATTATATATTATGATAAATTACAAAATCATCAACACATTAAGACACCTATACCCTAACTATGCCCGAACTCAGAGGCTATCATCTGTGGGCACATTGTGATCGGCACCCGCAATACCATTCTGACCACCCTCCACACAAAGTAGGATTACTGGCGCCCTTCATCACTCATACTGGAGTACCCCTTCGAGCGCGCCACCAGTCATCCCCCCATCGACTTCTCACCACCTGATCTCATAGTCTACCTGACCCGACCAATCAGTGAAGTCTGGGACCTCATTCAGAATCCTTTGACATAGTTATTACACTAAAGTACTATGTACCACCCCGGGTACCATTCAAACATAACAAAAATTATTCACATTTGCCGGATTCTGGACCACCTGTCCTCATGGCTCATTCGGGTCAATAAAATAGGATTTGACTGATTCTGGCATCAACCCTCTGGCTCAGTCTAGCCAATATATAACGTCTCAGGACTGATTCTGGGCATTAGCCCTCAGGCTCAGTCTGACCCACACACGTCACAACACACTACTTTCATTCTCTCTCTCTCTCTCTCTCTCTCTCTCTTTATATATATATTTTCCTAAAATTATTTCTGAAATCATTTCCGAAACTATTTCCGAAACTATTTTCGAAATCATTTTCGAAATCATTAAATTACTATTTTTCCCTTAATCTTTTCTTAAAATTCCATGTATGTCCCTAAATGACTATTTTACCCTTGGTCATTTTTTAAAATTCCTTCCATGTCCCGAAAATGACTATTTTGCCCTCGGACATTTTCAAAAATTTCTTCCATGTCCTGAAAATGACTATTTTACCCTTAAACAATTTCAAAAATTTCATTTATGTCCCTAGGATATAAAATGACTATTTTGCCCTTGAACATTTTTAAAAATTATATTTATGTCCCTAGGATGTAAAATGACTATTTTACCCTTGATCTTTTTAAAATATCCCCACCATATCCCTTTCTTCTTCCTTCGTCCAAGAATGAGTGTCGAATTTTGCGGATTTTGGCGGATTTCAAATTACTCAGCTTTTAGACAACCAAACTAGTCCAAAATCGAAATTAAACATGAATTATATCTAATTTAAGTTAAAAATAGCAATTTTACCATATAATTCATCCTTAATTTCAAGAATTTAATCAATATTTAAAACTTTGCAAAATATGAATAGTAATCACCTCTAGTACGCCATTTTCAAAATCCAGGTTTCAAATTTCTCAGTTTCAATCACCCAAATTAGTTCCAAATCAAAATTAAACCATAAATATGTTCAATTTAAGTTAAAAACAACAATTTTATTATATAATTCATCCTTAATTTCAAGAAATTCAAAAACTTTCAAACGATGAACAGTTCATCAGAATCAGAAATTGTTCAAAATCAGACATTCAAATAATTCATATCTCTACTCCTATTCCTTATTCACACGGTATTCACAAAGTACCTAATAATTCAATTTCATATATTGAATGAATTAAACTTCCCCTTACCTGGTATGGTATTTCTACCGAAGCTTTCCCACTTAATTCAAGCTCTCTCCTGTTTCACCAGATCCTGCACGAGTAGAGTCTCGTTGCTTAAAATTTAGACAATAGAAGAAGAAGAATGAGGAACATGTGATATGGGAGGAAGAATTTCCCACAGAAACCATTCCTCCCCCCTTCGAACATATAAAAAAAAATTTTACTGTGCATGAGGAAAACTTCGTTACGAAGTTTTCTTGCACAGTAAAAAGCATACGTCACAAATTTTCCCCGTTAGACTCGGGACGGGGATGGGTTGGTCCCCACGGGTACGAGTTTAATTGTTATCCCTAGGGCCAAGGTTGAGTGCAGTTGGTTGTGGATGGAACCAGCCAATGACAGATCTTGGTTCATCATTTGCCTGAGACTGTTTAATTGCTCTATTGTTTTCCAATGTCTGGGTTTCTCTTGAATGAAGATTTGACAAGGAATAGGAGGGATATTTATTTCACTTATGTTGGTTTAATTCTCCTTCAATCATTTGTTTGATGGCTTGCAATGATGATTTTATTTTTGTAACTGTTATTCTTTGTGTGTGGGACTATTTGAACATTGTCATGTTTCTTTGGATGTGCTGGTCTGATGCCTGGTCTCTGATTGAGTTGGTTGTTGAAGCCTAAATGGTTCATGTTTAAGTCTAGGAATTCTTGATTCTGATTATTTAACCATGCTCGGTTGTAACATTGGTTTTATTGTGTATTTCAATCTTGTTGATTGCATTCATTCTTGGTATTTTTGTTGATTGCAAGTTTGGGTTGTATATTACCAGATTGGGTTGTTGGTCCCGCGTACCAACCTAGGGTCGTCGGCCCCGCGTATTAGGTCATTTATGACTGTTTTAAATAAACTTTGAGGTACGGGTATGACCGATCGCGTATTTATGTCCTCTCTTTTTTAATAAATTTCGAGGTACGGGTACGACCTGCTTCGTTGTCATGTCCTCTCCCTTTAAACGAACTTCGAGGTACGGGTATGATCATTCGCGTCATCATGTTCTCTCTTTTTAAATAAACTTTGAAACACGGGTGGTCGCATGCGTCATCATGTGTCTTCAAAACGTCAAAAATAATTTTTTTTTTTTTTCAAAAATAGCAAAATTTTCAAAACATTAAGCAAACACATAAACCTTTTTCTTTAAAGAACTACGTAACCCTGATTTCTCATTTTGAATGAGAATACGTAGGAGCAAGGTCTATCCTTGTCGGGCCCCGAAAAACTAAAAAATATTTTTGTCCATTCTCTTCTTTTTCTACTTTTATTCCTTTACTCTCTATTTTGGAGGAAAATAAATATTTTTTAAAATGACATTTAATTTTGCATATTCAACTAAGGGTAATTGTTTTAGGTCGGACGTTGTAGGGTGCTAATATCTTCCCTACTCGTAACCAACTCCCGATCCCCGAATCTGGTTTTTGTAGACCTTGTCTTATCTTTATGATTTTTTCATAGTTTTCTTTAATAAACTATGGTGACGACTCCAAAACTCGATTCCGATTTTTTTAAATCATTTTAAAATTTTTTGGTTTGTCGTCCCATTGCGATTTCAGTTCAGACAATACGGATATAAAATATTTATAATATTATTGTTATTATTATTTAAATATTTGATTACATATATAAGTTAATTCTTTTTTAAGTTGTCAATTAAAAATATAAAATATATAGTTTTTAAGATAATATTTAATAAGTTATTTATTATTTAATTAATTTAAAGTAATAAAAGTTTAAATTATCAATTTTTTAATCTTTTAAAATATAATTATTTTATTAAGATAAAATTTGATATATGACAAGTAAGAATAATAAGATCTAAAAAAAATGATATAATAAAACCTAATAAAGATAATTTATAAATAAAATAATATTAGTTACTACTAAGATTTATGTAAAATATTCATAAAAAGATAAATAAGAAAAAAAATTAACTTTGTGTTTGTCAGATTGGTTGAAAAGATTGAAAAAAACAAATTGATCAGAGAAATTAAAGAAATGTGAAAAAGTGAAAGATAAGAGAAAGAAAATAATGTAATGAACTAAATTATATAAAAAAGATTAAAAAAATTTAAAAGATGGTAGAAAAAAAGTAAAAACGGAAATATAAAATAATAATATAATAAAAAAAGAAAAGAAAATACTTTTAAAATATTAATATTTAAAATTAAAATTAAAATATAAAGTTATAGCAGGAATGTAGACAAGGATGAGATGTGGATAAGGGTGTGGGCGGAACATGGTAAGAATTGTAGTACCGCCCCCTTGACTTTTTAAAGTGAAAAAAATCCAAATCTAAACCTAAATGATCCCAATTCTATCGATTCATTCTTTCCTAATCAAACTTGATACGAATTTAATTATCATACTAATGCCATGTTAAATTCAAATCTTAAATTTTCATTATTTGTGTTCTTTATTAAAATTTGTTCTTCTCCATGGCTATAATCAATTTCAACGGCTATATAAACTCCCTCATATATATATATATATATATATATATATATATAATCAATACGTTAGCCAATGTACTGAGAACTATAAGAGAGGAATCAAATTTGTTTGTTTACAACTAATAAAGGAAACTCTAATAACTACACACATTATTCTCATTCATGCTTTGAAATAAAATGGTATTTGCCAAATCAATTTATTCCAAGCATGTCTAAATCATGCAGTAGATACTTGAAAAAAATTACCACTCATAATATTTTGTGGCGTTCTTTAGAAAAAAAAAATAAAATTGGCAAGAGAATTTGAAGTTTTAAATTATTCTTATTTTTTAGTATCTAACACATACCACCTTTCATTTCCAAGAATTGTTGGTTTTACAACGCACTCACCCTTTCAGATTCGTTCTCTCTGTTCTGCTTTCGGACCAGTGACTCGTGTGACTTGCATTCACTCCCCTCACATTCTATCTCTTCTCTTTCCACAGTGATTCTCAAATTACGTCACGCAACCATGGCGTCACTTTGCCGGCGCTCCCCCGCTGCCGGCGCTGCCTCGTCTTGCGGTCAACTCCACCTCCGCTGTCCGCCGAGAACCGCCGCGGTCCGCTACGGCTGCTCGCCTAAGCGGCCGAGAATCGCGCTGCGGCTTCCGCTGGCGCTGCACGCGGCAAAGTACGGCGGCGCGTGGACGAGATCGGGATTAGAAGAGGATGGCGAGAAGGCGGGACCGCGCTTGTGCGCGGTTGAGGAGTTTGCTGCGGAGAGTGGCCGGAAGAGTGGGAATCGTTCAGCGGAGGTGATTGCCGCCGCCGTGGTGACGGTGGTGATGGGCGTCGGAAACAGAGTACTGTACAAGCTCGCGTTGGTTCCTCTCAAGAACTACCCGTTCTTCCTGGCTCAGCTTGCGACCTTCGGGTACTTCATTTTGCTCAATGTTTCTGTTTCTTCATTCTTGTTGAATTGATGAAGTCGGTGCTTAGTTTTTAATTTAATTACGTATTTGGTTATTTATGATATAATGTTGAATATGTTCTTATTTGTTTTTGAGAGCGCCGAATATGTATTTGGCGTTAAATATATTTAATAGAACTCTCAAATTTTAATTGAGAAACAAGCAACTCATTCTATCTTGTTTGTTGAGTTATACAAGATTATTATTGTTTTTTTTTAATTATTATTATCATATATTGCAAAATTGAAAATTAGGGGAGAAATATTGAATAGAAAATGGAACCATATTCACTGGTAAGAAGCAAGGGAACAAAAATTGTATAGAAAACAGGAAAAATAAGACCAGTTGTGTGCAGATAGAAGCTACGATAGTTAGAAGTGTTTAAAACAAAATGGGTTTTGTCTTTATTATTATTGTTATAATTATAGATTACAAATTCTTATTATATGAAGGTGGTATTAACTTTGAATGGTCATGTTTATCACTCTTTTACCCTATTTTGCTGACTAATTACGACTGATTTTGTAGCAGTGTTAAATTATTGTTTGTTCTCATCTTTCTAATTTTAACAAGAAATAAAAAATGTGGAAAGACATGACGATACGTGTTTTTCTATTTTGGTTTGGGGCTTGTGGTTTGTGCATCGTTTCGCAAATATCAATTTGATGGGTCCTACCCGAACCTTTTCGTGTGGGTCAAAGCATCACTTATGGCTCCCCACTTTCTTTTCTAGTTTGGGGTGAATCTTCTTAATCATCAGGAGTGGGTTTTAGTTTCTAGTGCTGAATATTTGCTAGAAAAGGGAATTATTTGATGGTGTAAGGTTGGGTAAGAATTCGGAATCATTCTGTAATCTCTCGTTAGATAAAAGTGTAAAGCAACGACTTTATGTTTTGTTTGGAGTATGGATGAAATAAAATACAGATTAAGAAACTAGAAAAAGAAATAGAAGATATGTGATCTTATTTTTCTGTTGTTTGGATAAATTTAAAAAGTTGAAAGAAAATAAAGAATTATTTGAAAAATATTTGTATATTAATTGATAATTTTTAAAGACTGAAGTGACACCAAGTTAGTTGGACATATTAACATCTTGATGGTTGGAACTTATTTTAAATTTCTTTACTTTTGGGATTAATATAAGAACGCTTTACGCATTCAGAACCAAAATGGTGTTTATCCATTTTTTAGTCTGACCAATAGCATGAAATGCAGTCTGTCTTGAAGGTTTTATTGTTTACTAGAGTTATTATAACTGACTCTAATGATATTTTCTTTCTTTCTTTCAGATACGTAATTGTATACTTCTCTATTTTGTATATTCGGTACCATGCGGGCATTGTCACCGACGAGATGTTATCAATGCCAAAAACTCCATTTATAGTTGTTGGTCTCTTGGAGGCACTGGGTGCTGCCACAGGAATGGCAGCAGGAGGTAATATTTGTTCTAAATTATTTTTCCCTTTTGCATGTCAAATACTTCTGCCTTCTCCATATAATCAAAATGCTCATGGGCTACATTTTTTTCTTGTTTTAGTCGATTAATAAAATTTCATATTTTCATTTGTGAACTATAAGGATTATTAAGACCAAGAAAATAAAAGAGAAAAAACAGCTGTAGACATATTGATAATGACCATTTTTTTAAGAGTGAATCAATGCATACAACAGCTCCAGTGATATCAAAACTTATGCTCTTGAACAAGAAAAGTTTAGCATAAAATACATTATCTTTACTATCAGCTGTTTTGTTTAAAATGCAAATGCTTTATGGGGATTTAGTTTTACCAATTTTAGATTTTCTGGATGAATTAAGCACATGGTTTTTAGGAGACTTTTGTTTGGGACAGCAAGTGTATTGCTGTACTGTGTGTGATATGTATTCAGTATTATATTTTATTAGTTTATGGATTGGGTTTGTATTAGGATAAATATAAACAACTACAATCTTGATGATATATAGGTTTTGCAAAAAGCATCATATGAGATATAAATTTTTACCAGAAGAGATGTGATGTATTTTGAAGATTTTTGTTTTCATTGTTATACATATTTTATGTTTTCTGCTTAAACTAAAATTTATGATTGATCTTTTCCTTCTGATTCTTCCATATCTTGTAAATATTATTGAAGGTAGTAAAATAAATAATTGGATGGTAAAATTTAGGTTAGTTTATAAAATAATCATGTCTGAATTTCATTAATTATTTGTTTTCCTCTATTATATCAGCAATGCTATCTGGAGCATCAATTCCAATTTTGTCTCAGGTAAAAACCATCAGAAGTCAATGCTCTTTGCCATGTGTTCTTATATTCTGTTACTTCTGCATTTACATTGATGAAATATAAAATTTCAGAATTATTAATACTTTAGCTGTTGACCTTGGAGTACTTCCCACCTACAGAAGCATGATCCATTCCCTTGAATATGTAACCTGGTTGATGGCTGGTCAGATGTCCGAAGCGTAAGACAGCTTGAAAACATGGTGAATGTAACCATCCTGATCTAACCAGTCAAAATTGGTTAAAATTAAAAATTTAGGGTATAATAGCTTATTTACCATGTATTTTCTATCTCATTTATTTGCAACTTGCATTATCATAACATGTAAACTAAAGGTGAATAGTTAACTTATTCCAATTCTCTTGCAGGCTTTTCTTGTGTGGCAAATTCTCCTCTCATTTATTTTTCTTGGGAGGCGATACAAGCTCAACCAACTACTTGGATGCTTTCTTGTGGCAGTTGGTGTGATTCTCACCGTAGCAAGGTCAGTTCATTTTAATTTTGTAGATGCTAAGTTTCGGGTCATATTTGACTAGACTCTTGAATCCTGAGCCTTTGGGCAAAAGAACCTGGTCTACAATGATATTGAACAGGAATCAATATATAAATCTGAGTGGTCATATACATTCTACCACCATTAATAGTTGCTTATGTTTTGTTTTGTCAAATTGATTCAAGTTCATTCATCACTTGCAGTATTGCATGTTACTTCACCCTCTCTCTGTGCCTTGCTTTTAACATGAGAGTTTAAGGGGACGTGGATTATAAAAGTAAAAACCTACTTAATGATTTCAAATTTTATTGACAGATTTCATACTGAACCGCAAACTCAAACTTCTTGAATAAATCTTAGTGATTCCATTAGTACATTCACTCGTATAATTTTTAAAACTATGTCTCAAAAGCAATTTTATCTAGTATTGTAGCATTTTTTTTTAAATTTCGTTCTTTTGAAATTAGAACATTGACATAACATCTTGTAACGTCACACACACACACACACACACACACACATATATATATATATATATATATATATTGCAATTTTGTAATGTAGCTATGTCATGTACAAACTATGTAAACTTTGTGTTTATGCTTGAGCTTTTCTGATTTTACACCTTATTTATTTATTGTAGTGGATCTGGTGCTGGACATTCATTGAAAGAAGCTGGTATATTTTGGAGTCTTTTAATGATAGTTTCATTTTTATTCCAAGCAGCTGATACTGTTCTGAAGGTGGTTGTCTATTTTAATGATTGTTGCATTTATGAGATTTTGGATTTTCTCTATGGTGACTCATGACCTTTTCATACTTTGTAGGAAGTAATTTTTTTGAATGCAACCCGGACACTAAAGGTGTGTGTTGAGACATGTTTGTTTGTCTATTATTACTTATACTCTTTGTATCTTCCTTAGGCTAGGTTAGTTTGGACTAAGGCCCATATCCTCTCTCTTGTATCTCTTTTGCTATAAATACAATTGTATCAGTGACTATGGACATAGTATTGAATCCTAAATAGTTTTTCTCAAGTTGGTATTAGAACGGGTAAGATCCCACACTGATTTTCTGGTACCCTTGTCATCTCCGGCCATCGTGAGCCAACGGCCGCCATTTGCCATTGTCGCCATTGGCCACTACCTCTGTTTGGTCCGGTGAAGGTGGGGTTTTGTGTGCCTCGACGAGCACGACCCACCCCTCACAAATCGCTCCTCCATCTATTACCTCAAGCGTAGTCACGTGTGACTTCTCTAGGAGGTGCTCTCAGGCGCATGTCCCACGCATTGCCTTCAAGTGATCGGAATCAAGGCCGATCACTACTGGTCGACTTGTCGGCGTCTTCCGAGTCTAGTGATGCCCTAACTTTTCTGTTTTGGGAACTTTGGGAGCTAGGCCTCGTGGGTGCTCCTATTGGTTAGTTTTATTTGTCATCTCTGGTTGAGATGGCTTCATCAAGTGCTTTTTCCTTCTTTGCCACTCCCACTAACCAGTACCAGACTCAGTTGGAGAAATTATCTATGCTGGTCTGCATCTGTTGAATTATGGTTTCTAGGTCAGGGGTATCATGACCATCTGGAGAAGGATGTAAACTTTATTTCTACTTCAAAAAGGTCTTAGTGAGAGAAAATAGACTTCCATTTTTGTGCAATCTTATGGTAGTATGTGGAACCTAAAGTTCTTGAGCTTCTCAGGTCATTCAAAACCTGTTCTTCGTTAAGGAAAAATGCTCAAGATATTTTTGCTAACAATATTCAATCTCTTTGATGCAACTCAAAGAGTGACATCTCTCAACTAAACAAGTCATGTCATGATGTCTCACATTGCAAAAGCTAGGGTTGTTGTGGAGGAATTAAAAAGGTTTCTTGTGACAAATTCCTTAGAGGAGTTAAACTCAAAATTGGATAAACTGTATATGGTTCTAATTTTGAGGAGAATGCATTCTGATTTTAATCATGTACGTGATCAAATCTTAGCTGGCGATTAGGTTTCGTCAATAGACAATCTTGTCATGAGGTTGATTCGAGTTCTCAATTTTATGACTGATGAGAATTAGGTAGAGACAGTTGAAACTTCAATTATGGTTGCTCCTCGTGGTCGAGGGGGAGGACACAACAGTCAAGGAGGATGTGGTAGTACAAAAGGTCGTCCACAATGCTCCTATTGCAAGAAGATGGGGTACACACAGGAAAATTACTATTCCTTACACGATTTTCCTGACAAGAATATTGCTGCCGATGTCTCTAAATTTGAAAAACCGTATATGAAGATCTCTGATGAGGAGTATCAGTAGTGTTTGAAGTTCAAATCTGGAAAATTCAGCCGCCAGACTCAATCTTGTTCAATGCCAAGTGTTTCAACAACATGCATTTCTCAATTTGTGGAAGGTCAAAATTCATGGATTCTTGATTCAGATGCCTTTGATTATATATCTGGTAATAGTTCCTCATTTTCTTCCTTCTCCTATCATAACATTCCTCGCTTGATTACTGTGGCTAATGGATCTAAAGTGAAGTCTCAAGGAGTTGACCAAGTTCCTTTAAGTCTTTCTCTAAATTTAAATTTTGTTTTTTTCATTTCTAATTGCCCTTATAACTTGATTTCTCTAAGTCAATTGATTCGCTCTTTGAATTGTTCTATAACCTTTAATTCCAATCTTTTTGTTATTCAAGAACATGGTACGAGTCGTTTGATTGGAAAAGGACATGAATCATGTGGTATGTACTGTTTGAATCCAAGTCATTCGGTGTCATGTCTTGCTTCTCCTGTTCCTAAACTTTTGCATGATCGTCTGGGTCACCCAAGTTTATCTAAGTTGATAGTGATGACTTCTAATCTCAAACATCTTTGGGTTTTAGAATGTGAATCTTGTCAATTAGGAAAGCATGTTAGGTTTATTTAATAACACTCTGAAACTCGATGTAATTTTCCTTTTCAAATATTCATTCTGATGTTTGGGGACCGAGTTGTGTCTCTTCATATGGCTTTCGATATTTTGTAACCTTTAATGATGAATTTTCTAGATGTACTTGGGTTTACTTAATGAAAGACAGATATGGACTTTTATCCATTTTTATGTCCTTTTTCAATGAAATTAAAAATTAATTTGGGAAGATAATTAAAGTTCTCAGAAGTGATAATGTTAAAGAATATTTTTTTTGCCTCCTCTTTTTTTTTTATCTTCTCAAGGAATTTTACATCAATCAACTTGTCCTTACACCCCACAGCAAAATGGTATTTCAAAAAGAAAAATGGGCATCTTATTGAAACTACATGCTCTCTAATGTTGAATGCTAATGTCCTTGTTCTTCATTGGGGAGATTTAGTTCTCACTGCTTGTTTTTTGATTAATCAAATTCTGCATTCCTTTATCTTTCCAGATGATCCTCTTTATTATGTATCTCCTCGTGTATGTGATTGTACCTGTTTTGTAGATAATGTCTCTCTAGGTCTTGATAAGCTAAGTGCTAAGGCCATTAAATGTGTTTTCTTGGGATACACTCGCCTCCAAAATGGGTACAAATGTTATTCTTTATCTACCAAAAGATATTATATGTCTGCTGATGTTACCTTCTTTGAGGAGACACCTTTTTTTTTTTTTTTTTTTTTTCCATGAAGGATAGTTCCTCTATTCATCATGTGCTCCCTATACCTTCATGTGATCCACTTATAATACTTGATTCTTCTCTAATTCAGTCTATAGGTCATACTGATTCTCCTCCTCTTCTCATATATTACCGTAGGATCCATCTTACCCCTTTACCAGTCTCTGTAGATAATCGTGATTCAAACCTTCTATCATGGATCCTTCAACTTCCTCTTCCACTTCTGATTCTGAATGGTCTATTGCACTCAGAAAAGGTATTCGTTTCACTCATAATCCCTTTCCTATTTATAATTTTTGAAGTTATCATCGTCTGTCTCCCTCGTATTCTTCTTTTGTTGTCTCTTTTACTAATACTTTTATTCCTAATATTGTTCATGAGGCTCTTGATCACGTTGGATGATGACAAACCATGATTGATGAAATGTAGGTTCTTGAGCACAATGACACTTGGGAGCTTGTCCCTTTTCCTCTTGGCAAAAAGGTTGTGGGTTGTAGATGGGTCTATGCAATTAAGGTTGATAACAATGGGTCTATGCAGTTAAGGTTGATAACAATGGTAAGGTGGATCGTCTCAAAGCTCATTTAGTGGCTAAAGACTATACTCAGATTTATGGCCTTGACTATTGTGATACCTTCTCTTCAGTAGCTAAGATTTTCACTATTCGTTTTTTCCTTGCTATGACTGCTATTCATCATTGGCCCCTTCACCAACTAGACATTAAAAATGCGTTTCTTCATGTTAAGCTTGGGGAAGAGATTTATATGGAGCAACCTCTTGGCTTTGTTGCTTGAAGCAACAAAGCTACACTGATCTCTTTATAGCTTGAAGCAGTCACCCCGAACTTGGTTTGGGAAATTCAATCATGTAGTGCAATTATTTGGCTTGAAAAGGAGTGAAGTAGACTACTCAGTGTTTTATTGTCATTCCTCTTTAGACAAGTGTGTTTATCTTATGGTTTATGTTGATGATATTGTCATTACAAGCAATGATTATACTAGGATTAGTCAATTGAAGAATCATCTGTTTGGTCACTTCCAAACCGAATATCTTAGTCAATTGAAATATTTTCTTGGTATTGAAATGGCCCAACCAAAGGAAGGTATGATCATTTCTCAAAGGAAGTATGCTCTTGATCTTCTGAAGGAGACAAGTTTAACAAATTGTAAGCCCATTGATAACCCAATGGATCCTAATCAGAAATTGATGGGAGATAAAGGAGAAAGGTTGTTAGATTCAGAGAGATATAAGAGATTGGTTGGTAAACTCATTTATCTCACTATTACCAGATCGAATCTCTCTTATGCAGTTGGAGTAGTTAGTCAATTCATGCAAAATCTTTGTTCTTATCACTGGGATGCTTTATGTTAAAGGGGCCCCAGGACAAGGATTGTTATATGAAGATAAAGGTAATTCTCAAATCCTAAGCTATTGTGATGCAGATTGGCCTGGTTGTCGCATTGATAGAAGATCTACTATTGGGTATTGTATCTTTATTAGAGGGAATTTGATCTCTTGGAAGAGTAAAAACTAAAGTATTATTGCTCGATCTAGTGTAGAGGTTGAGTATAGATTTATGGTGCTTGCTACATATGAACTTGTGTGGATCAAACAACTTCAAGAATTAAAATTATGTGATAATGAGCAAATGAAGTTGTTTTGTGATAATCAAATGGCTCTCCACATTGTATCCAACTTTCATGAAAAAACAAAGCATATCGAGATTGATTGTTACTTTATTAGAGAGAAGTTATTGTCTAAGAAACTTGTAACTGAATTTGTAAGCTTTAATGAACAACTGACAGACATTTTAACTAAGTCTTTGAGAGGATCTAGGATTCAGGTCATATGTTCCAAGCTTTGGTGCATATAATCTATATGCTCCAGCTTGAGGGGGAGTGTTGAGACATGTTTGTTTGTCTATTATTACTTATTCTCTTTGTATGTTCTTTAGGCTAGGTTAAGGGTTTGGACTGAGGTTCATATCCTCTCTATTGTATCTCTTTTGCTATAAATACAATTGTATTTATTAGAATTACTATAGTTAGGTGGCTGTTAGGAGTATTATAGGTAGCTGTTAGAATTAATACAAATTGGTAGTTGTTGAAAGAGTTGTACCTATCTGAATCTATATATATGAGATCATGAGTGGTGTGATTAACCCTCTAAAAATACTTATCTCTTTTTAATATTAAGTGTATCAGTGTCTATGGACACATTATTGAACCCTAAATATTTTTTTCAAGGGTGTGTACACTGATGAATTTTTTTAGCTCATATGTAATGTATATGACTCAGGAAAGGCATAGCATAGGGCCATTTTAGACTAATTGATTATACTTCTAGTGAACTTGGTAGCCTAAGACATCTGCCGCAAACTTCACATTTAGGAAAAACCTTCACATAAATGACTGAAAATTATTGGCTAATTCTTTTAAAACTTCATAAAAATCACTAGTCACCATACTCATGCTTCATAGATTCATTTATATTGTGAAGTTAAACAATAAATCTTTTTGTCATTCAAGATTCTTAAGTGAAAATCATCCCTTTTTGTATGATTATTGTTAATTATTTTAGTTTTTACTTTATGATACGATAATGTTGTAATCAATATTCAATGTTTGCTGAAACAGGGGGGTTCTTTGGATATGTTTGTTGTAAATTCATTTGGGTCTGCATTCCAGGTGCACTGCCATTGTCATGAAATTTGTACTTCTTTTTATTTAGGATATAAATAAAAATGGAGGCCTAAATGCATGAGACCATACTGACTGTAGGCACTATTCATATGCCTTCTCCTCCCCTTCTTATCAAAATTATGGGGCATCCCCTTTGGTCAACTACCAAACTATCTTAAAGATGGCGCTGCCTGCTTTCTGAATGTTGGGACACTGTCAAGAGGTAAGCAACTATATTCTCTCTTCCATATTGGCATTTCTTACAGAAGGTGATAACCAAAGATAGTCTTTGGCTATTAAATGTGTTATAGCTTAGAGTCAAATTCATCAATGATATTTATGACCTAGATCTACCCTCAAGTTACCTGGAAAGATTATTTTAAGTGTAAAATTTCATGTATATAAAATGCCTGACATAGAACCATATCCTGCTTCATGAGCGAAACCCCAATAAGAAAATAAAATAGAAATAGAATCTTGCTGAGCTTAAGAGATAGGTTTTTTTTTTTTTTTTCCCTTCAAATATCTTAGTATTTTGGTTATCATTATTTTTGCAGCTGTTATTAAATGTGACATTCTTCGAAAAACATAAAGTTGTGGTAGCTTGCTTGCATTTTGCTAATCTTATAGTCCTTGTAGAATATTTTAACCTGCATGGTTTCTGTTCAAGTAGATGTAAAACAGAGTACATGGGATGTAAGTTCAATGTGCTGACATTTGTTGGGGTTGAAAATGGAGAATTGTATATTTGACCATACCACAAGTTGCACGATTTAGATGTTTTGGATCCATCTTACAAAATAGTATGGAGGAGTGGTTCAAGTGTTATTTGTGTTGCTCATTCTCTATAGGAAGATTTTATTGCATAGCCATAAGAGCAACAATACTTAATTGTACAACATGTTGGGCTGTAATATGCTAACAAGTGCCAAAGATGAGTGTCGCGAATATGCACTTGATCTACAAGAACAAGATTAGATTGGGAATGATTCAAATGAAGATATTAGAGGGAATGTAGAAGAGACACAGGTTAAGGAGACATGGTGATGGTGTGGCCATGTTATAAGAAGACATATAGAAGCCGAAAGATGGAAAATAGTCCAATAATTTTAAGTGAAGGGGAAAAAACAAAAACTAATTGAAACAATTAAAAGAATTAGATGCCTTTACAAAGATTTGTCTTTGATAGAACTTAATGGCATCATTTGATCCATGTAACAGAATCCAGCTAGTGGGAAAAAGTTTTTGTTGATCCTTCAAACATCTAAATAAACAAAACATTTCAAATTCTTTTTTCCCTTTTCTTTGTGTTTCATTCTTTTTGTTAAAAGCTCCACTACATTTTTCAACCTACTTTATGGAAAGTCTGGCAGCTTTTGAGTGTTATTTATGTGAACTGGTTCGGTTAATTTCCTATTCTGATTACAAACACAGACCAACCAAACATTTGGCATATATAATTATTGATAGGGTTCTGCCTTGTCATTAACAATGCTGACAGTGGTAGGTGGCTAATTAAATAAAATGTTATTATATTCACATAGTTTATGAGTATCGAAAACTGTTCTTGGCCAGCTTGGTTCCAAATCCAATTTTTTTAATTTATTTTTTGTAACTCTAGTGTAGAACTTGCAGAGAGTAATTTTGCATTGGATTCGGTTTGCAGGTTGTGTTGGAGCTCCCCTGCTCCCGTTGTTGTTTATTATTGTCAACATGGGCTTCAATATCTCATTGCTTCATCTCATCAAGATCTCTTCAGCTGTTGTCTCTAGTATAGCCTCCACATTTTCAGGTATTTAATTTGTTTCTTTCAAAGTATATATACGTAAATGAGGAAATTATTCCTGAGATAAAGTGAATAACAGTAATGTCTCTGGAGGAAAATGGACATCTGTAACCGGTTACAATTTGTTAATCATGGGTAACATATTTGCAGTTTTAGAAATATTGACTAAAGTCAGAAGGAAAGGTTAATCAATGCAATGATTAATAGTGTTACCCAAACCTAGCTCTACTAACCACTTTTCCATGTCAGAAAGCTTCTATCACATTAAGACTTATGCTATAAATTTTACCATAAAATACACCTAGAAGCTTATTGAGGCTTTATGGAAGTCATAAATTTTCATAGCTGAAATAAGCTCCCCGTGATTGAGTTATCAAAGACTTCCACTATGTTGGCATGAATTTGAATACATGTATATATATATATATATATATGCGAATTTTCTTGCTTTTGGAGAGGGATTTGCTGAAATATTAAAGTTTTATTTTCTTGGTTATTGAAAATTCTGAGGAAAATCCAACTGAACTGATTCAATTTGGGTTGTGGCAGTTCCAATTGCAATCTATGTGTTCACGCTGCCATTGCCATACCTTGGTGTTGGGGCTTCTCTTCCAGCAGGCTTTGTTGCAGGGGCCACTATTCTTATCATGGGATTACTCATTTATGCATGGACCCCTTCAAGTGGTTCTTCCAGTGCATCCATCACAGGATCCAACTAGAGAAGCTTGGAGTTTCCCCTAGTCCAAAAGGATGTATAGGTATAGGTTGCCCCAATTCTCATTACAGCAAATGGTACAATGTACAATGGAAGCAGTGGTCCACTTTGTGATTGATGATCATCACAAGATATACTCTTTTCTTTTAATAAAGTGATAGATAGTCCCAACAGAAATTAGGAAACGAAAAGTGAAATGTTCCTCAGTGCTCCCTGGTCAATAACAAACCATTTAGGTTTTTTATCACTCGCATCTTATGGATAGGTCTAAATCAAATTTTGTTTACAGTTTTTAAATAATAATCATTAAAAGAAATTGAGGGGTTAGGATATTTCATTAAGAGGAAATATAGATGAGAATGTCATTATGTGATTGCAGGAGTTTGGGTTTTTGTATTGGTTACATCACGCTTTTGTTTAAATACACTTAACTAGAGTTAATTCTGCTCACGGTCGCAAACCTGCATTCTCTATTGAACACAGACAGGATTTGAACTTGTGATTTTTGTACTTATACTGTCGGGATTTGAACCCGAGTCAACTTGGTTAAACGGTGAATCATGCTAACCCAACTTGGTCAAATCTTTATATCTAGAAGATTAAGCATGAAGTTACAGTTTAAAATGTAAATTAATTGTTCAATTTATAAAGATATACTAAAAAAAATAAATCAATTTTTAAAAATTAAAATAGTGCAATGTTAAAAATGATTTAATTTCAAATCAACAGGAGTGAATTTAATTGAAAAATTGTCTCGGATGTAAATCATAATGAAAAATAAAAATACTTGAAATAAAAAAGAAATACACATAATATTAAAATAAAAAAACGTTGAAAGCCAATCAACAAAAATTGAATAATATTAGAGAGTGGGTCATATATTAAATGAAATAATGTTTTATTATAAGAGATGAGAGGGATTAATAATCAAACACATATTAAAATAAACTATTTAAATTAAAATATTTATTTAAAGGTTATTGCTAAATATTTTATTTCTTTCTTTTTAATATAGAAATTTCTAAATGATCACAAAATAAAAATAATTTTTTTCTAAAACATTTTAATGATTTAATTTTGAAATATCGTAATTATTAACGTATCACCTTTCACTCGATGTTTTTGCATGACCACCAGAATACCTATCATGTCACCAATGTTTGTCATTGTGGGTTTTACCATAACCATTCCCTTTTACTAGTGTGGTGGTTTTGATGAGAACAACAACTAACGCTGGTGATTTAGTGGTCATGACAATTGTTTAGGTAGAAATATAGTGGACATGATAGTGTCAAAAGTAATAGAAATAACAATAACAATTATGATTATGATAGTTTTATTGACATGATAATGATATCAATAAATGGGAATTTTGTTATTGTAGAAGATTGCGTATTGTAATTATTTTTTGTGGTTGGAGATTGATGTAATTAATGTTTATGGAAGCCATTGAAAAACGAGGAAGAAGATAAAGAGGTCGTAGAAAAAGCTATATACTTAGAGGTTGAAAATAAAATATGTTATGATTAGTGTGGTAGTTAGTTCGATGATAGATATAATAATTACATTTGGTTATGTTGAAAAATGTAATAAGATTTAGGGTTTATTATATGAAATGTAATAGAATTTTGTGGATTATTTTAAAGAATAATTGTAATTTTTTTTCATCAATCTTTACTATTTTTATTGGCATATGAATATAATGAATAATGGAGGATTAACATGTGAATTAAATTATCTTAGCACAAAATAACAACAAAAGAAAATTAACTTAATAACTTTTTTAAAAAATGAAACAAAGTTTAAATCTTTATTATTGAACAAAAATTTTTTTATATTGGTTATTTTGAATATTTTATGTCAATTTTTGAACCGACATTAATATAAAAGACATAGAAAGTCTTCATTATTTATGTCAATTCTTGGAATAACATTAAAAAATAACTTTCTACGTGGATTGCACATATAATCTTAATAGAAAGTTTGAAAAAGAGGATGAGAAATGAATATGGCGTAAACACATTCTATAACGGTGTTATTATTTTAATCGTCATAATAACATTTTTATGTTAGTTCATTTGATGAACTAATATGAAAAATTTACTTTTTATGACGGTTAAGATAACAACTGTTATAGAAAATTTATTTTTGTTTAACGGTTTTGGTATCACTTGTTATAAAAAAGTGCACTTTTTATGTTGGTTATACTTGTAATTGACATAAAAATTTATAGTTTTTTAATAAAATTTTTGATTTTATACATCAACCTTCCTACGTAATAATAAATACATATATTTTGGGAAAATTATACTCAATAAATTTATAATATATTTAATAATAACATACAAAATACATAAAAACATTAAGTGTACATATGATGTTGCTTAATTTACATCATTCTAAGTTAAAACAATTTATAAATTATAAAAAATACTTAAAAAATGGGAAGTTTATTGCATTCTCATGTCTTGTATAACTTCTTCTTTCAATAATTAAAAACAAAAAAAGTAACAAATAAACCTCTTCCAACCAATCAAACATCTCCACAAAGAAAAATGTTAATAATGATCATTGCTATAACAACTAGATTCCAAGTTTAAGAAATTTTTTCTACAGTAGCACGTATTCGTTTTTTAATTACTCAAATAGCATACTGTACGTTTTATTTACCTAGATAGCACAGTTTTTTGTAAGTTGAGAATTCGATTTTCCGGAATACTGAAACCTAAACGTAATTGTATTTGATAATTTTTTCAAACAATTTAGAATTCGATTTTCCGACAACTGAATTTCGAATAGTTTTCGTTTTATTTTGTTAAGAAAAAAAACTAACTAAAATATATATATATATATATATATATATATATATATATATATATATAATATGTTATAATATTTTATTTAACATTTACGAGTTTTAAATTAGGTATTTAAAAAGATTTGTATATTTCTAAAATTAATAATATATTTAGATTTATTGTTGAAAGTAGTAAAATAATATTTTTAAAATATATTATTAAATATTATATTTAAATTTATTTGTATGATTAAACTTTTTTTATTTTTTTATTTATTTGATCTTATAATTTTTTTAGAAATTAATAATAAATTAGGAGGATAATAAAAATCTTAAAAATTATATGTATATAAGAAGAAATAATATTTTGATGTAAAATTATATATATATATATATATATATATATATATTCTAAAATATAATTTATATTAATTACTATAATATAAAATATATATTCTAAAATATAACTTATTTTCATTTATATATATTATAGAAATTAAAATAAATTATATTTTAGAATATATATATATATATATATATATATATATTAAATATAAATTATTTTCAAGTTGATAATTATTATTCTAATTTATGCAAAATATATATATGATAGCGGTTCCAGTTTAACCGCTCTTAAAAATGATCTGTATGATAGCGGTTCCAGGCTTAACCGCTCTTAAAAGTGATTGTATGATAGCGGTTCAGTTTAACTCGCTATTATATGTTAAAAACTAATCGATTATTTCAAAAAGTAATCGATTAGTTTTTCATACTAAGAACCGGTTATTTTTTTAAATAATTGATTAATTTTTAAATAATCAATTAGTTTTTCAAATATATATTAAATAATTATAAATAAAAAAATATATCAAATTAAAATTAAAAAAAAATATTTTTAAATTATATATATTATATAAATTATAAATATAAAGTTAAAAAAATTATATTTAAAATTATAACCTTAAAAAATATAATTTAAAAATATTATATAATTATATATAAGAAGAAATAATATTTTGATGTAAAATTATATATATATATATATATATATATATATATATTCTAAAATATAATTTATATTAATTACTATAATATAAAATATATATTCCAAAATATAATTTATTTTCATTTATATATATATATATATATATTATAGAAATTAAAATAAATTATATTTTAGAATATATATATATATATATTAAATATAAATTATTTTTAAGTTGATAATTATTATTCTAATTTATGCAAAATATATATGATAGTGGATCCAGTTTAACCGCTCTTAAAAGTGATCTGTATGATAGCGGTTCCGAGTATAACCGCTCTTATAAGTGACTGTATGATAGCGGTTCCACGTTAATCGCTATTATAGTTAAAAAACTAATCGATTATTTGTAAAAGTGATCGATTAGTTTTTGATACTGAGAACCAGTTATTTTTTTTAAATAATTGATTAATTTTTAAATAATCAATTAGTTTTTCAAATATATATTAAATAATTATAAATAAAAAATATATCAAATTTAAATTAAAAACAATTATTTTTAAATTATATATATTATATAAATTATAAATATAAAGTTAAAAAAATTATATTTAAAATTATAACCTTAAAAGGTATAGTTAAAAAAATTATATAATTGTATATAAGAAGAAATAATATTTTGATGTAAAATTATATATATATATATATATATATATATATATATATATTCTAAAATATAATTTATATTAATTACTATAATATAAAATATATATTCCAAAATATAACTTATTTTCATTTATATATATATATATATATATATAGAAATCAAAATAAATTATATTTTACAATATATATATATATATATATATATATATTAAATATAAATTATTTTTAAGTTGATAATTATTATTCTAATTTATGCAAAATATATATGATAGCGGTTCCAGTATAACCGCTCTTATAAGTGACTCGTATGATAGCCGTTCCACGTTAACCGCTATTATAGTTAAAAAATTAATCGATTATTTCAAAAAGTGATCGATTAGTTTTTCATACTCGAGAACCTAGGTTATTTTTTTAAATAATTGATTAATTTTTAAATAATCAATTAGTTTTTCAAATATATATTAAATATTTATAAATAAAAAAATATATCAAATTAAAATTAAAAAAAATTATTTTTAAATTATATAAATTATAAATATAAAGTTAAAAAAATTATATTTAAAATTATAACCTTAAAAATTATAGTTAAAAAAACTATATAATTGTATATAAGAAGAAATAATATTTTGATGTAAAATTATATATATATATATATATATATATATATATATATTCTAAAATATAATTTATATTAATTACTATAATATAAAATATATATTCCAAAATATAACTTAATTTCATTTATATATATATTATAGAAAATAAAATAAATTATATTTTACAATATATATATATATATATATATATATATATATATATATTAAATATAAATTATTTTCAAGTTGATAATTATTATTCTAATTTATGCAAAATATATATGATAGCGGTTCCAGTTCAACCGCTCTTAAAAGTGACTCGTATGATAGCGGTTTCAGGTTAACCGCTATTATAATTAAAAAACTAATCGATTAATTCAAAATGTAATCGATTAGTTTTTCATACTGAGAACCAATTATTTTTTTTAAATAATTGATTAATTTTTAAATAATCAATTAGTTTTTCAAATATATATTAAATATTTATAAATAAAAAAATATATCAAATTAAAATTAAAAAAAATTATTTTTAAATTATATATATTATATAAATTATAAATATCAAGTTAAAAAAATTATATTTAAAATTATAACCTAAATTTTTTTATTATTATTTGGTATTGTAATATTTTTTTTAGAAATTAATAATAAATTAGGAGGATAATAAAAATAATTATTATTTTTAAATTTTAATTTGATATATTTTTTATTTATAATTATTTAATATATATTTGAAAAACTAATTGATTATTTAAAAATTAATCAATTATTTAAAAAAATAACTGGTTGTCGCATGAAAATACTAATCGATTATTTCAAAAATAATCGATTAGTTTTTTGAATAGTTTAAAAATATATATATATATATATATATATATATATATATATATATATATTTTTTTATAGAAATGAAATAAGTTTTACTTTGGAGAATAAATATATATATATATATATATATATATATATATATATATATATATATATTAAAATATAATTTATTTATAATTTGATAATTTTTATTTATGTAAATTTTATATATAAAATTAATTTAGAGTTCAGATATGTAATTTTAATTTATGTAATATATATATATATATATATATATATATATATAATTTATATAATATATAAAATTTATTAAACATTAAAAATAGTTATATTTTTATTAATTTTATAATCATAATTTTTTTAAGGTTATAATTTTAAATATAATTTTTTAACTTTATATTTATAATATATATAATATATATATTTTAAAAATATTTTTTTTTAATTTTAAGTTGCTATATTTTTTTATTTTTAATTATTTAATATATATTTGAAAAACTAATTGATTATTTAAAATTTAATTAATTATTTAAAAAAATAATTGATTTTCATCAAGTATGAAAAAATGAAGTATGAAAAAACTAATCAATTACTTTTTGAAATAATCGATTAATTTTTTAAATAGTTAATATATATATATATATATATATATATATATATATATATTTTACATATTATAGAAATGAAAATAATTTATACTTTGGAGTATATATATATATATATATATATATATATATATATATATATATATATATATATATATATAAATATAATTTATTTTTAAGTTGATAATTTTTATTTTTATTTATGTAAATTTTATATATAAAATTAATTTAGAATTCATATATATAATTTTAATTTATGTAATATATATATATATATATATATATAATTTATATAATATATATAATTTATTTAACATTAAAAATAGTTATATTTTTATTAATTTTATAATCATAATTTTTTTAAGGTTATAATTTTAAATATAATTTTTTTAACTTTATATTTATAATTTATATAATATATATAATTTAAAAATAATTTTTTTTAATTTTAATTTGATATATTTTTTATTTATAATTATTTAATATATATTTGAAAAACTAATTGATTATTTAAAAATTAATCAATTATTTAAAAAAATAACCTAGGTTCTCAGTATGGAAAACTAATTCATTACTTTTTGAAATAATCGATTAGTTTTCTAACTATAAGAGGGGTTAACGTTTTCTATCATCCAGATCACTTTTAAGAGCGGTTATACTTGGAACCGCTATCATATATATATATTTTGCATAAATTAGAATAATAATGATCAACTTGAAAATAATTTATATTTAATATATATACATATACATATATATATATATATATATATATATATATATATATATATATATATATTCTAAAATATAATTTATTTTAATTTCTATAATACATATATAAATGAAAATAAGTTATATTTTGAAATATATTTTATATTATAGTAATTAATATAAATTATATTTTAGAATATATATATATATATATATATATAATTTTACATCAAAATATTATTTCTTCTTATATACAATTATATAATTTTTTTAACTATAATTTTTAAGGTTATAATTTTAAATATAATTTTTTTAACTTTATATTTATAATTTATATAATATATATAATTTCAAAATAATTTTTTTAATTTAAATTTGATATATTTTTTTATTTATAATTATTTAATATATATTTGAAAAACTAATTGATTATTTAAAAATTAATCAATTATTTTAAAAAAATAATCGGTTCTCAAGTATGAAAAACTAATCGATTACATTTTGAAATAATCGATTCGTTTTCTAACTATAATAGCGGCTAACGTGGAACCGCTTATCATCCAGATCACTTTTAAGAGCGGTTATACTTGATACCGCTATCATATATATATTTTGCATAAATTAGAATAATAATTATTAACTTGAAAATAATTTATATTTAATATATATATATATATACTAAAATATAATTTATTTTAATTTCTATAATATATATATAAATGAAAATAAGTTATATTTTGGAATATATTTTATATTATAGTAATTAATATAAATTATATTTTAGAATATATATATATATATATATATATATATATATAATTTTACATCAAAATATTATTTCTTCTTATATACAATTATATAATTTTTTTAACTATAATTTTTAAGGTTATAATTTTAAATATAAAATTTTTAACTTTATATTTATAATTTATATAATATATATAATTTAAAAATATTTGTTTTTAATTTAAATTTGATATATTTTTTTATTTATAATTATTTAATATATATTTGAAAAACTAATTGATTATTTAAAAATTAATCAATTATTTAAAAAAATAACCGATTCTCAGTATGAAAAGCTAATCGATTACTTTTTGAAATAATCGATTAGTTTTCTAACTATAATAGCGGTTAAGGTGAGACCGCTATCATACAGATCACTTTTAAGAGCGTTATACGAGTCACTTTTAAGAGTGGTTAATCTGGAACCACTATCATATATATATTTTGCATAAATTAGAATAATAATTATCAACTTGAAAATAATTTATATTAAATATATATATATATATATATATATATATTCTAAAATATAATTTATTTTAATTTCTATAATATATATAAATGAAAATAAGTTATATTTTGGAATATATTTTATATTATAGTAATTAATATAAATTATATTTTAGAATATATATATATATATATATATATAATTTTACATCAAAATATTATTTCTTCTTATATACAATTATATAATTTTTTTAACTATAATTTTTAAGGTTATAATTTTAAATATAATTTTTTTAACTTTATATTTATAATTTATATAATATATATAATTTAAAAATATTTTTTTTAATTTTTATTTGATATATTTTTTTATTTACAATTATTTAATATATATTTGAAAAACTAATTGATTATTTAAAAATTAATCAATTATTTAAAAAAATAACCGATTCTCATTATGAAAAACTAATCGATTACTTTTTGAAATAATCGATTAGTTTTCTAACTATAATAGCTAGTTAAGGTGAGACCGCTATCATACGAGTCACTTTAAAGAGCGTTTAAAGCTGGAATCGCTATCATACAGTCACTTTTAAGAGAGGTTAATCTGGAACTGCTATCATATATATTTTACATAAATTAGAATAATAATTATCAACTTGAAAATAATTTATATTTAATATATATATATATATATATATATATATATATATCTAAAATATAATTTATTTTAATTTCTATAATATATATATAAATGAAAATAAGTTATATTTTGGAATATATATTTTATATTATAGTAATTAATATAAATTATATTTTAGAATATATATATATATATATATATATATATATATAATTTTACATCAAAAGATTATTTTTTCTTATATACATATAATTTTTAAGATTTTTATTATCCTCCTAATTTATTATTAATTTCTAAAAAAGTTATAATATCAAATAAATCAAAAAATTAAAAAAAGTTTAATCATACAAATAAATTTAAATATAATATTTAATAATATATTTTAAAAATATTATTTTACTACTTTCAACAATAAATCTAAATATATTATTAATTTTAGAAATATACAAATCTTTTTAAATACCTAATTTAAAACTATAAATATTAAATAAAATATTATAAATATTATATATATATATATATATATATATATATTTTAGTTAGTTTTTTTTAACAAAATAAAAAGAAAACTATTCAGAATTCGGTTGTCGAAAAATCGAATTCTAAATTGTTTGGAAAAATTATAAAATACAATTACGTTTAGGTTTCGTATTCAGAAAAATCGAATTCTCAACTTAACAATAAACTGTGCTATCTAGGTAAATAAAATCTACAAGTATGCTATCTCGAGTAATTAAAAAACGAATACGTACTACTGTAGAAAAAATTTCCCAAAGTTTAAAAAGAAAAAAAAAATAGAAAGTGGCATATTATAGAATATGAGTGGTTTTTGTTTGTAAATTGCCTTACAACTTTTGGTAACATGTTTCCTTTTTATTTTTCTGAAAATGCTGCTAATTTTAGCATAAAGCATACAATCTTATACCACCTTCTACGTAATACACATGCAAAACAAGTTTCATACAAAGAGAAAGCAAACTTTTCAATGATAAGTTGTTGAAATATTTGTTATAGGTCATTGGAATTGATTAGTTATCTCAATCTTTGTTACCAAACATTGTTGAAGCACCTAGCTAAAGTATTTGGTCCTGAGTGGGCTATGCTACGCATAATTCCACAGGTTTATGTCTTGACTTTAGATTATTATTTTACTGTAATATACCGTACCACAACCTAGTTTGTTTTTGTAAGGTCATCAGGTCACTGAAAAAATAAATTCTTTTTAAATTTATAAGGTTAGAAAGTATAGTGTTTTTTTTTTCATAGACGAATAATGCCTAAATCATTTGGAGTGTCAAATAATTATGAGGGCCAGTTAGAATTGGAAACCACTAATGAGCACATGGTGAATATCTTCCTATGTCATTATTATTCTAGATTGAGATCAAAGATGTTTGCATTCATCCTATGTTAAAAATGGAAGATTTTGTAGCCTATGGCAGAAATATGGAAGAAGCTACATAATAAGCATATAACAAGTATAGTAAACTAGAAACTTTGCAAGATATAATACTAATGAGTTCTTAAGTACCCCTAAGGAGGGAGAGACTATCCCTAAGGGGATTATTAGAAACATGACTAGAAGGGAAACCTCCTCCTCATCCTTGTCCTTTAATTAATTAGCATTTTTCCATCTCCTTAATTTTCTAGACTTATGTTTAATATTTTTTTTTGTAGGATTACTTAAGGACACCTCTCTTTTGAAGTCCACCACCTTTTTTTGGAGGAAAGGAGCATTGGACCCAAATTTTGGAGCATGGAGGGCCGATGAAGGGAGAGAAGGTCAATCTTTAACCTCGTAGAAGAGAAAGGCCACAGTTTTGGTGAGAAAACAAAGGGAATCACCCTAATGTAATTCCCTTTTAGAACCCCTTGAAGCACTTGGTGGATTTGATGAAGACATAGATATAGCTTAGGTTGTGGGTGTGTAGATGATTAGGTTTTTAGTTTAAGCACTTAATCTCTTGATAGTCCATTATATTTTGTGATAAGCACCTTAAAACATTGCATCTCATTGAAAATCATTTTACGCATGAAAAACTCACATTCAAGTATTAAAAGAACAAACTAAGTTTTTTTAATCTGTTGAAAAAGATTTTCAATCTGTTAAAATCACTTAACGAGAATAAGTGGTCATACATAATCGTATTTTCAATTGATTGATTCGCGAGAATCAACAAGTTAAAATAACTTAGTGAATTTTTTCAAATATCATGGTTTCGCATTTTCAATCTTGTTGAAATGATTTTCAATCGATTAAAGCAGAGAGAGCTATCATTTTTTCTAAAGTCTGTTTCAATCCATTGAAAACTTCGAAACAATCGATTGAATGAACTTTTAAATGAAATCAATCGATTGAATCGTGGTTTCAATCGATTGAAATGTAATCTGATCGATCATAGTTTCATTCGATCGATCATAACTTCGATACGATCGATCATACTTGATTCTAATCGATCAGAGTCTCTTCTAACTTGTTATACTTCAAACTAATCGATCTTGTGACTCTACGAAGCAGTTTTTGACGGATGAAACGTTCGATTCTTTGTTTTACTCTATATATACGAAATTGATCTATCTTTTGAAATATACAACACACTACTTGAGAAAACTTGTGAAATCAATCTGTGAAACTTTCATATACGTGACTTTCTCGCATTCAAGAATCTTTTCATATCATAAGGTCTTTGTGATCAGAATTGTGGTCAATCAAAGAGAGAAAGTCTTGTTAGAATTTGTTACGGACAATTAGAACTTCAAGTCCAGGTTTTTTCTTTCCATACTCTTTTGTAAAAGTGTGATTGTGCAGGTTGGATTGTGATCTGCACTTGGTACGATGCTTGGATTTGGTTCTTGGGTGGTTTTCAAGATTCTATCTTGTGGGTTTGCAAGATAGTTCTTGGGGTAGATTGGTGAGTATCTACTTGGTTGTAATTTTCACTTGGAATTAGTGGAACTTGACGGGTTTGTCAAGAAGCTGGATGTAGCTACTGGATTAGAGTGAACCGGTATAAATTTGTGTGTTAAATTTCTTCTTTCATCTCTTTTATTTTACGTCTATAAACTTGCTTGTGTTTAAACCAAATTACCTTTGCAAAAATTGAATAAAGATAACTCATTCTTCCAAAAGAAAGTAAGTTTTGCGAAAAAGTTTTAAAGTTCAATTCACCCCCCTCTTGAACTCAACCATTAATTCTTTCAATTGGTACCGAGCTGGTTCTTGTAAGCTACTCAAGAAATCGGTCCAATGGGTGAGGGAAAGATGAATTTTTCGGAAGGAGCCTCCATAAACGGGCCTCCACTTTTTACGGTGTGAATTATTCTTTACGGAAGGTTAGAATGAAAATCTTTATTGAATCTCTTGATAGAGGCATTTGGGAAACAATTGTTAATGGTCCTTACAAACCAACTCATACGGTAGATGGTAAAGTAGTTGAAAAAGATTGGGCTGAATTAAGCTGATGTAGAAAATAGGAGAGTCCAATATGATTATCTTGCAAAAAATATTATTACCTCTGCTTTAAATCTTGATGAGTTTTTCGGGGTGTCTCGGTGTGCCTCGCCAAAGAGATGTGGGAAATTTTAGAGGTCACACATGAAGGAACATCGATGTGAAAAGGGCAAGAAAGCATGAGTTAATCGGGGACTATGAATTGTTTAAAATGCGGCAAGGAGAAACAATTGCGGATGTGCGAGAAAAGGTTCACGCACATAGTCAATCATCTAATTGGGTTAGGAAAGATTTTTGACAAAGAAGAGTTGAACATCAAAATCTTAAAGTGTTTGGACAGAACGTGGCAACCAAAGGTGACGGCTATATCGAGAATCAAGAGACTTGGTTGAAATGTCTACCGCTTCACTTTTTGGTAAGTTAAGGGAACATGAGTTGGAAATCAATCGGTTCAAAGAACAAGAGAATGCAGAAAAGAAAAGTAGAAATATTGTTCTCAAGACGATTGAAGAAAACAGTGGATCTGAAGAAGATGAATCGAGAGAACTGACTTTGTTGGTTAAGAAATTTGGGAAATTTCTTAGAAGAAAGAACAGAGCTGGCCAAGTAAAAAGGTACAATGATAAAAAGACTAAATACTGTTCAAAATACTATTACTTGTTATTCTTGTGGTAAACGGGGTCACATAAAGAGTGATTGTCAGGAAAAGACCAAGAATCAGAACAAGAAAGAATCAAGATACAAAGGGAAAAAGGCCTATATAGCCTGGCAAGACAATGATTCATCTTCCGACTACTGAATCAGAAAGTGAAGAGGTGAACACTGTGTTTGATGGTAGGCTGTGAATCCTCTTCATCACATGTAAGTTCAACTCCTACGAGAGAATGAAATGAATTACAACACATTACTAAATGCTTTCAATGAAATGCATAGTGAAGCCAGAAATTTATCTCATACAAATAATCGGTTGAAAGGTTTAAATAAGCTGGTTAGAAAATAGAGTTAAAGTTACGGAAAAAGAACTATTAGAAAGCAAAAGCAGATTTAGAACATCTAGATATTATCTATTCATCTGCGGATAATGTTGCTGTTAATAAGAATTGTGAAAAGTGTATTGTTTTACAAAATAAGGTTGATTACTTGACTAAAACCTTGACAAAATTTACTCAAGGTAAAGAGAATTTAGATGCACTTCTTGGGTCTCAAAGCTGTGTGTTTGAACATTACTGGAATCGGGTACAAACCTAAGAATGGGGTAAAAACTAAAAAATATTTGAACTTCTTTTCATACGGAAAAACAACGGCATCCCCTTTCTCATCTTGTCATTACTTGCATGAAGAAAGGACATACTATAAAATTCTGTCATGCTAGAAAATATTTTGTGCCGCAAGGTAGGAAGAGATGGGTTCCAAAACATGTTAAACGAGAAAATTTGACTCCTAAGGACCCAAAATACGTAAGGGTACCAAATACTTGATGTTTGATCTTTCGGGAACAGCAACAAGAGTCCCTTTGGTACCTAGACGGCGGATGCTCAAGGCACATGACAGGTGACATTTCAAAATTCCAGAAAGTTGAAATTGAAGAATGGAGGTCATGTGACTTATGGAGACAACAACAAGGGAAGAATTCTAGGTTACTGGAGATATTGGAGATAGTGAATCGGTAACCATTCACAATGTTCTTCTTGTTGAAGGTCTCAAGCACAATACGATAAGCATAAGTCGGTTATGTGATCTTGGTCACAAAGTCATTTTCAAACCGAGAAAAGTGCCTTATCGTGAGCCGAGAATCGACACGGTAATGTTGGTAGGTAAGAGGTTAAATAACATATACATGTTAGATATCAAGCAGTCTATATCATCTCAAAGTTGTCTTCTTACTAAAGAAGAAGAATCTTGGTTGTGGCATAGAAGGCTTGCTCATATACATCTTAACCATCTTGACAAAGCTGATTTCAAAAGAATTAGTTTATAGGCTGCCTAAGCTTCAAATCTTGAAAGACAAAATCTGTGAAGCTTGTTTGAAAGGCAAACAAACTAGAAAATCTTTTTCAAACAAAAACATTGTTTCAACTTCTAGACCTTTGGAACTGCTTCACATGGATTTGGTTGGTCCTTCAAGGAATAAAAGCCTAGGTGGTAATCTTTATATCATGGTAATTGTTGATGACTTTTCGAGTTACACGGACTATTTTTCTTAAAGCCAAATCTGATTCTTACAAATCTTTCAAAAAGCTTGCCAAGGTTTTACATAATGAAAAAGGGTATTTCATTACATCTATTCAAAGTGACAATGGTGGAGAATTTGTAAATGAAAAGTTTGAATCATTTTGTGAAAAGTTTGGCATAAAACACAATTTTTACTGCTCCAAGAACTCCTCAGCAGAGCGGTGTTGTGGAAAGAAAGAACAGATCCATTGTGGAACTTGCTAGAACAATGTTGTGTGAAAATTCTTTACCTAAATACTTTTGGGCGGATGCGATAAACACTTGCTTGTCATGTTTTGAATAGAGTCTTGATTAGATCCATGCTAAAGAAAACCCCATATGAACTGTACAAAGGAAGAAAACCCAACATAAACTATTTCGGGGTTTTTGGATGTACATGTTTTGTTTTAAACAATGGGAAAGAAAATATTGGCAAGTTTGATGAAAAATCGACAAAGGAATTTTTCTTGGTTACTCAACTCACGGCCATGCATATAGAGTTTACAATTTAAGATTGAAATCGGTTGAAGAATCGGTACATGTTGTGTTTAATGAGTCTCCTCTAGTGGTGCGAGAATAGAACAACGAGTGCTGTAGATGAAGAAGAATTAGCTGATAATTCTTATCGGTTGAAACATGCCGAAACACGAGATCGATGTACTTGTTGAAGAAGATGATCCATCGGTGGACCACTGCAAAGGCTGAGTCACCAACAATTGCGAAGAACGGGAAGAAGATGTTACGGAAGAGCTTCCTAAAGAGTGGATTGTCCCAAGAGATCTCTCTCTAGACAATGTCATCGGGCAAATCAATAAGGGAGTATCTACTAGACATTCTCTTAACCAATTCTGTAATCATATGGCATTCATTTCACAAATAGAGCCTAAGGCAGTTAAAGAAGCATTAAATGATGAATCTTGGGTTAGTGCCATGCATGATGAGCTTAATCAATTTGAAAGAAATAAAGTGTGGGAATTAGTTCCTAAAATCAAAGATATCAATGTAATTGGTACTAAGTGGGTATTCAAAAACAAGCTAGATGAACACGGCATTATTACTAGAAATAAAGCTAGGTTGGTAGCCAAAGGGTATAACCAACAAGAGGGTATCGATTTTGATGAAACCTTTGCACCTGTAGCTAGACTTGAAGGCTGTTAGATTATTATTAGCTTATGCACTGTATAAGTGGTTTCAGATTACTACGAGATGGATGTAAAGAGTGCCTTTCTTAATGGACTCATCAATGAAGAAGTATATGTTTCTCAACCTCCTGGGTTTGAAGATCACAAGCATCCTGACCATGTCTACAAATTGAAAAAGGCCCTTTATGGTTTAAAGCAAGCACCTAGACAATGGTATGAGAGGTTAAGTAACTTCCTAATTGATCAAGGGTACAAGCGAGGTGAGGTTGATAAAACTCTATTCATTAAGAAATGCAGGCCTGACATTATTACAGTGCGGGTGTATGTGGATGATATCATTTTCGGTTCCACTAATAATGCCATGTGTAATAAGTTTGTAAAAGAAATGCAAAGTGAATTTGAAATGTCTATGATGGGAGAATTGAATTTCTTCCTTGGTCTCCAGGTTAAACAATTAAGAAATGGCATTTTTCTTAGTCAATCTAAATACTGCAATGAATTGTTAAAGAAATTTGATATGCAAAATTGCAAGAGTCCTCTACACCCATGTCTACTAAGCTGTTGTCTAGACTTAGATGAAAAAGGAAAACACTGTTGATCAAACTAAATATAGAGGTTTGATTGGTTCACTACTATATCTAGCTGCTAGTAGACACGACATTATGTTTAGTGTGTGCCTTTGTGCAAGATTTCGAGGCAAATCCAAAGGAATCACATCTTACGCATTGCCAAAAGGATTACGAAGTACCTTAAGGGAGCAGTTAATGTTGGACTATGGTATCCTGAAGGTGCATCCCTTAAACTTGTTGGATTTTACGATTCGACTTTGCGGGATGTAGATTGGACGAGAAAAAGTACCTCCGGTACTTGTCATTTCTTGGAGAGCGATCTTATATCGTGGCACGGCAAAAAGCAAGCGTGTGTTGCTCTGTCAGCTGCAGAAGGCTGAATACATTGCAGGTGGGAGTTGTTGTGCTCAAATCATCTACCTCAAGCAACAAGCTGACAGATTATGGAGTGACTCTAAACAAGGTACCTCTGGTTTGTGACAATACTAGTGCAATAAACTTAACTAAGAATCCTATTCAACACTCTAGAACTAAGCATATTGAAATTAGACATCACTTTATTAGAGAACACGTATCTAGGGGTGATTGTGAGATATTATTCATTGAATCTGAAAAACAGTTAGCTGATTTATTCACTAAACCACTTCCTAGAGATAGACTTAATATGCTTAGGACTGAATTAGGAATTCTAGATATATCTAGTATTGCATAAGCGATTCTTTACGGTGATTGTATGCTTTTTAACGGTGATAACAAGTTCAATCGATTAATAATTGCATGAATAACTTGATATTATTTGTTTCAATCGATTGAAATTGCGAAATAATCTGTTGATTTCTGATTCTTACTCTACGGTATTGATATGTTATCAGTTCAATCGATTAGATAAGCTTTTAATCGATTTATTTCATTAACCTTGTAGCTCTGCATACTTTCTTCTATAAATCAATCGATTAAATCTTCGATTCAATCGATTGAATTTACTATGATACTACTGCATGATTGTTTCTTACAATAACAATCGATTTAATTCTCGATTCAATCGGTTTATTTTACTTCGAGTATCTGCGATTACAAAATCAATTGGTTTCACGGAATATCAATTGATTATTTTTTTGGGCTAGTTGTATGTACTTTGTCTCTAAACAATTTACTGCGAGTAAATTGAAAGCATTTACAACAAGATAAACTTGACTACTCTCTTTAATATCTAAGATTTCCAATAAAAGGCTGATTGACCACGATTGGATATCTACTGTAAGGGTAATTAAAGTGTACGGTAGCAATTCTCTCTCCTCTTTTATCATCAACTTGCAATAAAGACAAAGCTGTAAAGTTGAAGAGTTCGTGTGCTCTCATTTCTAAAGAAAACGGTAGTATTTTTTCTTCTTGAATCATCCTTTCTTCTCGGTTCTTTTCTGTTCATTCCAAAAATTCAAGCATGCTCAAACGTACTAAATCCGGTAGGAAGAAGTCCAGCGAGGCGAGTCTTCTAATGCAAGGCAAGAACCAAATGTTGGAGGTCGAATTGAAACTTGGTTCAATGGGGACCAAGAGAAAATGGATTTGTTTATCCATGAATTGAGCGGGAAGCAAGTCAACATTCAGAAGATGTTAAAGTTCTCCTGGTTTGATGCAGAAGGATTGGAGGCATTCGAAAGCTACTTGCAACACCAAAAGCTTCGAAGTTTACGGAGTTAAATGGTAGGATTTATCTGATTTGATTAAAGTTTTCTTCACAAATTTATCCTTTGAAGGTTCCACTTTGAAAACCCAAGTTAAAGGTGTAGACATTGAAATTTCACCCAACATGCGGAAGGAGGTTCTTTGGAATAAAGGATGTTGGTGTAAAAGTCACCAAAGGATACACTTCGAGATGTGGACGAATTTAATAAAGTTCGGTACTTTCGGTCATGCATGAAGAATACTCGTGATTACGTTAGCTCTTTCAATGCTGGGAAGCTAAAAGCTGGAAGAAAGAATTCTCGCTTTCATTGTGTCGTGGCAGCTCACACCCGGGGGAGCAATCATGCGGTGCTAAACGAAGGAGATTTAGTGCTGATGTCTTGCATTCACCACGGGATACGGGTGAAGCTGGGTCTTCGTCATCAAGGACCACATGATCAAAGCCAAGAGACTTAGTGATTTCGGGTATCCTTATGCTATTCGATTTCTAAGTTTTTAACACATTTTGGTGTCAATGTAGAAGGAGAACTTGTTGAAACCGTCCAGACCAACGAATGAAATAAATAATTACTGTGCTTCACAAAATGGGATTCATTAAAATTGATGGTGAATGGATCTCGAAAGAAGATCTTGGGAGAAGTGAAGAAAGTGAAGAAGAAGAGCAAGAGGAAGGAATCAACAACGATATTCACTGGAACTCTGCGGCACGTCCGTCGATCCAATGGAAGAAGTGACCCCACTGGAAATGATTCCATACAATCCACTGCTGGCCAGTGGCACGCCTCTGTCTCGGTTCGAAAGAACAATGTTACATCAAATGAGCGAGCTGCATTCGAGACCAAAGGAGGCATATGCGGATGACTAGCTTGCTACGAGGGCTCGGCGGCATTATTTGGATGAAAATTTCATTGCAAGGTTCCGGCATATTGATAATCAACTAGAAGACATTTACAACGGGATTGTGGAACTACAATTCAATCAAGGCCCGGGGACGAATGAAGACTTTTTATGTTTACGTTATTACTGTTTTCTTTTCTTAGTTTTTAATGTTACGTTTTATATTCGGGGTACCCACGTGGCCCCATTGAACTGTAACTAAAACAATCTATTTGATGCGGTCAAATAGGGGAGAAGTATTTTGCTTAAAGCTGTCACTACACACACACCACAAAATATATGTCTACAGTGCATTATTTTTTATGCGGGTGCGGTGGTTATTTGTCTCCATCAAATAGGGGAGATTGAAGCACTTGGTGGATTTGATGAAGACATAGATATAGCTTAGGTTGTGGGTGTGTAGATGATTAGGTTTTTAGTTTAAGCACTTAATCTCTTGATAGTCCATTATATTTTGTGATAAGCACCTTAAAACATTGCATCTCATTGAAAATCATTTTACGCATGAAAAACTCACATTCAAGTATTAAAAGAACAAACTAAGTTTTTTTAATGCTGTTGAAAAAGATTTTCAATCTGTTAAAATCACTTAACAGAATAAGTGGTCATACATAATCGTATTTTCAATTGATTGATTCGCGAGAATCAACAAGTTAAAATAACTTAGTGAATTTTTCAAATATCATGGTTTCGCATTTTCAATCTGTTGAAATACTTTTCAATCTGTTGAAGCGAGGTTATTTTGTTTAAAAGCTGCAGGATTTCAATCTGTTGAAATGATTTTCAATCGATTAAAGCAGAGCTATCATTTTTCTAAAGCTGTTTCAATCCATTGAAAACTTCGAAACAATCGATTGAATGAACTTTTAAATGAAATCAATCGATTGAATCGTGGTTTCAATCGATTGAAATGTAATCTGATCGATCATAGTTTCATTACGATCGATCATAACTCGATACGATCGATCATACTTGATTCTAATCGATCGAGTCTCTTCTAACTTGTTATACTTCAAACTAATCGATCTTGTGACTCTACGAAGCGGTTTTTGACGAGATGAAACGTTCGATTCTTTGTTTTACTCTATATATACGAGAATTGATCTATCTTTTGAAATATACAACACACTACTTGAGAAAACTTGTGAAATCAATCTGTGAAACTTTCATATACGTGACTTTCTTTGCATTCAAGAATCTTTTCATATCATAAGGTCTTGTGATCAGAATTGTGGTCAATCAAGAGAGAAAGTCGTTGTTAGAATTTGTTACGGACAATTAGAACTTCAAGTCCAGGTTTTTCTTTCCATACTCTTTTGTAAAAGTGTGATTGTGCGAGGTTGGATTGTGATCTGCACTTGGTACGATGCTTGGATTTGGTTCTTGGGTGGTTTTCAAGATTCTATCTTGTGGGTTTGCAAGATAGTTCTTGGGGTAGATTGGTGAGTATCTACTTGGTTGTAATTTTCACTTGGAATTAGTGGAACTTGACAGGTTTGTCAAGAACTGGATGTAGCTCTGGATTAGAGTGAACCAGTATAAATTTGTGTGTTAAATTTCTTCTTTCATCTCTTTTATTTTCTGTCTATAAACTTGTTGTGTTTAAACCAAATTACCTTTGCAAAAATTGAATAAAGATAACTCATTCTTCCAAAAGAAAGTAAGTTTTGCGAAAAAGTTTTAAAGTTCAATTCAGCCCCCCTCTTGAACTCAACCATTAATTCTTTCACCCCTAATGTAATTCCCTCTAGGTCCCTCATCCTTGCCTATATATAGAAATTAAATGAAAGTTTGAGAACTCTTCTCTTTCATTGTTCATCTTCTCTTTGAGTGTTCTTCTTCTCTTAATAGTATTTTGAACCTTGAATCAAATGGCAACAACTACCACTCATCTTGGGTAGGTCCATCCGCCAAGTGACATGCCAACACTCACTTGCTCACCTCACTCCTTCTCTTCTTCATTTTTGTTTCCTTTCATTCTCTTATTTTATTGCATTGGTTTGGGTTCATGTCCAACCTTTTTCTTTGTTGTTTTATGCTTTGTTTCATTTCTTCTCCTCTCTTGAACCCTTGGAAGTGCACCTTCAAGTGATTATCTTCATGTTCAATGGGAATCTTCCTTGGGTTTTCGCTACTTAATTGTCTCAAACACCTTATATACTTAACTTCAAAGCTTCACGAATATCATTTGGTATCAAGAGCTATGGTTTATGATAAGATGTTTCTTTGTTTTATTGCTTAATTCTTCTTTTATTGTATCTATTTTTGGTTTGGTGCAAATTTGTTCAGCTTTTATTTGGTTGGTGCAAATTTTCCTAACACTTGTTTTAGCTTGGGCGTGAGGTTGGTGCTCTCCTAAATTTCTTGTGATCACATGCAAAGTGTTTGATAAAATGCCTAGTCTTAAAATGACAAAAAATGCATGATATGTTAACTACATGTTGCTTCTAGTTCATATTAATTTTAGTCTTTGTGCTTACCTTTTTTCTTGAGTCATATGTCTCACATGCTATTTTGAAGTTTCCTCTTCTTGTTTCCAATACTTGAACATGTTTGATAAAATATTTAGCTTAGCACATGCATCTTGATGATCATCTAGCAACAATTTTATTATTTTTTGTCATGTTTGGAATCAATATTTAAAAAAAAAGCAACAACTAGAAATTTTGGGCCGAGACACTCTAGGCTTTTTCAAAACAAAATAATTATGAAATTGTATGCTAATTGATTCTAGAATTGTTTATTACTAATGGTTGCATGAATGAGTATGACAAATTATTCCCAACATTGTAGGAACCATAATCTTCTTCGGGTATGTTCTTTGTTGAATTTTTTTTAATTACATGTCTAAAGTATTTCCTTGAATTTTATTCTAACTTTTCTCGTTTAGTCTTTTAAAAGTTTTGTCTCAATATCTCTCTTTAGTGTACCATCTCTTGCTTTGAGTTTTTCTTGATTGTCTTAGGATCTTAAGTTTTGTCTTTGTGGTTTTCTTTTCTTGGAATTCTTGAGTGTTTTGGTTGGCGAGCATATTTCCATTTGAATAAGGGTTGAACACTTAGAAAAAAATATATTTGAGAGTTTGAGTGACCATGCCTTGAAAATTTTGTGTGAAAGGCTATACACTCACTTCTTCTTCAAGGTAGCATCTTAGGTGTTGTTAAGAAGAAAGAAGAAGGTTTTCTTCAAGGAAGCTTGGGAAGCAAGGATCGGGGTGCAAGAAAAGTGAAACACTTGACCAAGTGAGGAATCCTAAAGTAGTGACGAAAAAAAGCTCATCAATTTTTCGTCACAAATCAAGCATTACAACAAACTTTTCGTCACAAAAAAACGTTACTACAAAAAAAAAAAATTTCGTGCTTAAATCTTTGTTGTAATTTTGTCACAGATTTTGTTGTTTTTTATAATTCTTGTTGTAAATTTTGCTTTTGTGGGTATCTTGGGAAAATGTCCTTGGTACAATCCTATCTCCTACTTTAAACATTATAATAGTTTCATGAATTAGTCTTGTGGAAGGGTCCCAAGAGGCTAATTAAGTGTCACTTAGGCTTTCACCCTAGGTTTCCAGTGCTAAAATGTCTTGACAGGTCATGGCAGCCAAAGATAACAACAATCTCAAAATCAAAAGATTTATCCATCATGACCACAACCTCTTTATTTGGAAGCTTAGAGAGCATGAAATGGAAGTAAAGAGATTCAATGAGCAAGAATTCTCAGAAAAGAAAGGGAAAAGTATAGCTTTCAAAGCCAAAGACAAAGATGAAGAAATAGAAGAAGAAAGTGAGAATCTTGGTCTGCTGGTCAAGAAATTCAACAGATTTCTTAAAAAGAGAATTAAAGACAAATCTGAACAGAAAAGGTACATAAAGAAATCTGATTCAAATTCTCTTAATTATAAATGCTATGGTTGTGGTAAACAAGGACATGTAAGAATGGAGTGTCTGGAAAGAAACAAGAATCAAGATAGGAAAGGAGAAAAGATGAAAAAGAGAGCCTATATTGCTTGGGATGATAATGATACATCATCAATAGAGAACTCAGATGAAGAAGAAGCAAAATTGTGCTTGATGGCTAATCTTGATTCTCCAACTAGTCGTGTAAGTTCTACCTCTTCTACTAATTCCATGAATTATAGTTCTTTACAAGATGCCTTTAATGAAATGCATGAAGAAGCTAAAAGGCTTGAAAAAGAAAACAATAGACTAAGAGGTATGAATAACTGGCAAGAAAACAAAGTCAATACTCTTTAAAAGAAAATTCTTGAAGAAGAAACTGATTCTGAATATTTGAAAATGATTCACAATAATTTTGACTACTTTTGTAAAGAAATCAAGACTTGTGAGAATTGTCTTGAATTGCAAAAGAAAATTGCATATCTTATAAAGATTGTCTCCAAATTTTCACAAGTTAAAGCCAATCTTGATGTTATTCTTGGTTCTCAAAAACTTGTTATTGATCGTGTTGGTATTGGTTTTACACCTATCATTGACAAAAAAACTAGAGCTTTCAAGAATTATTTTTCATATAGGAAACCAGCTTCATCACCATTTATTGTTTGTTTCTACTGTATGAAAAAAGGACATTTTGTCAAATTTTGTAAAATAAAAAAGTATGCTGTCCCAAAAGGAAGAATGAAATGGGTTCCCAAAAATTTTCTGAATATAACCTAAGTGGACCCGACCATCTTCTGAAAAAGGTACCAAGATTATGTTAAATTCTTTTATAGGAACAACAAGACCTTTGGTACCTAGACAGTGGCTGTTCAAAGCATATGACCGGGGATATTTCAAAGTTTCAAAACTTGAAACTCAAAAATGGTGGGACTTTTATCTACTGAGATAATAATAAAGGTAGAATTCTTGGAATAAGAGATGTCAAGTGTGCAAAATCAGATAGTGATGCAAATGACGAACTTTTAACTGATAAAATGTATCAGTTAAAATTGCCAGAATCAACTATTTTTCATAAATAGAAGGAAAATCTTGAACAATCGGAAGTGCAATTACCCAAAGAATGGAAGATTTCAAGAAATCTCTCAATAGACAACATTATTGGACAGATTAATCAGGGAGTTTCTACCAAAAGTTCTTTGAATAAATTCTGCAATCATATGACTTTTGTTTCTCAAATACAACCAAAATCCATAACTGATGCTTTAAAATATATTAATTGGGTAAATGCTATGCATGAAGAAACAATGTATGGGAATTAATTCCATAACCAATTGATGCAAATGTTGTTGGAACTAAATGGGTTTTAAGAAACAAATTAGATGAAAATGGTATTATCACTAGAAATAAAGCAAGATTAGTTGCTAAAGGATATAATCAACAAGAAAGAATTGATTTTGATGAAACATATGCGCCTGTTGCTAGATTAGAAGTTGTTAGAATTTTACTTGCTTATGCTTCTATGAAGAATTTTAGGTTATATCAAATGGATGTCAAGAGTGCATTCTTAAATGGCTACTTGAATGAGGAAGTCTTTGTTACTCAACCACCTGGATTTGAAGATCATGTTCATCCAGAATTTGTGTACAAATTGAAAAAGGCCTTGTATGGACTAAAACTAGTACCAAGGCCTTGTATGTTAAGGCTATCAAAGAGGTGTTGTTGACAAAACTTTATTTCTCAAGAAAATAAACAATGAATCCATTTTAGTTCAAGTATATGTTGATGATATTATATTTGGTGCAAGTAATAAATCTTTATGCAAAGATTTTATTAAAGAAATGCATGGAGAATTTGAAATGTCCATGATGAGAGACCTTAATTACTTTCTTGGACTACAAGTCAAGCAACTACAAGGAGGAAGCTCTCTTCATCAATCAAAATATTGTACGAAACTTCTGAAAAAGTTTGAAATGGAGCATTACAAGGAAGCATCCACACCAATATCTACAAACTGTTATCTTGATGCAGATGAAAAAGGGAAGTCAATTGATCAAACCAAATATAGGGGGCTTGTTGGTTCTTTGTTATATCTAACAACTAACAGACCTGATACAATGTTTAGTGTTTGCATGTGTGCAAGATTTCAGTCAACCCCTAAAGAATCCCATTTTTCTATTGCAAAGAGAATTCTCAAATATCTGAAAGGGACATTGAATGTTAGTTTGTGGTATCCTGGTGAATCAAAATTAAATCTAATTGATTATTCTGACTCAGATTTTGCAGGATGTAAACTTGACAGAAAAAGTACAAGTGGAACATGCCATCTTCTTGGAAGCAGCTTGATTTCTTGGCATAACAAAAAGCAAGCATGTGTTTCCCTTTCCACAGTAAAGGCATAATACATTTCTGTTGGAAGTTGTTGTGCCCAATCATTATGGCTCAAACAACAACTGAAAAATTATGGTTTGATTCTAGATAATATCCCTCTTCTATGTGATAATACTAGTGCCATCATATTAACAAAAAATCCAATTCAACATTCCAGAACAAAATACATTGAAATTAGACATCAATTCATTAGGGATCATGTTTCAAAAGGTGATTGTGAAATCTTTTTCATTGAAACTGAAAAACAACTAACAGATATTTTCACAAAACCTCTTGCTCGTGATCGTTTCTAAAAAAATAAGAACTGAATTAGGAATTCTTGATGCATCAAACATTACATAAATTCATACATTCAAACTATTTTAACTGATATAAAATCGTTTTAATCATTTAAATTAATGGAATCAGAAGAATCAAACTCTTTTAATCGATTAAATTCACAAAATAATCGATTAAATTCACTTATAAAGAATTTTTGAAAAATTGTCTGTACAGTTGTAGATCCCAAATCTTACCCGGCTAATCAGTAGACCTCAAAAGTCCTCCATTTCGAAGATGGTTAAGGCTCCATTAGGCTCCTAGTAACATTCACTGGGCTCCATTTAAGAAGAGGATAGATTTTTGAGAAAATAAAAATTTCAAAAAAAAATCAAAAAAATGGGACGGCCCTCCCACATGTCCAGATGTCCGTCCCACTTGTTATTTAAGCTAGGACGATCGTCCCACATTCCCAGACAACCGTCCCACCTCCATTGAACCTTGGGACGACCGTCCCACTTTCCCAGACGACCATCCCACTTTTCCTTGAGCCCGGGACGATCGTCCCACTTTTCCAGACGACTGTACCACCTAACAATTTTCCAGACGACCGTCCCGGTTTGCCTAGCGCGTTTTACTATAAATAGGGGGCTCATTCTCCAGTTTCCACACACCATTCCACTCTCATTTGCTCTGAGAACCCAGTTCTGGGATTTCTAAGCAACTTTGAATATTTTTATAGAGTATGAGTGATCTTTTTGACACTCGGGGAGTTAGTTAATAATTTTTGTTCGAGTGAGGAACGCCTTTGTAGAGTGTGGGACTGCAAAAAAACATCCTTTAGTTCAAAGATTTATAAAAGCTCGCTTTGGATGTTCTTCTTCATATCTCTTCTCCTTTATGCATTAGTTATTAGGGCCATGTAGATAGCTATTTAAATTCTGCAATAAATAAATAGGGTAGAAGCATAATTTTATTATCTTTATTTTAAGAATATTCCATCATAAGGAACCCGAAAGGGGCATTGTAGGGGGTGATAATACCTTCCCCACACGTAACTAACTCCCTTACCCAACTCCTTTTCAAATGTTTATGGTAAAAATATTGGTGGCGACTCCAGAACCCATTTACGAAAACCTCGTTCTTAGGGGTAGTTCGGTTATCGAACACCCTAAGAGCGATGACCATATTTTTAAAACAAACGCGAGTCATCAAAACCATCGCGTCATTTCGACCGCTTTTTGTGGCGGTGACAGATGGCGACTCCACTGGGGAAGCTAGAGAGTTGATCTCATTTAGTGATCAAATAATCTAAAAATATCATATTTGAAATTATGCCTCTACCCTTTTCTTTGCTTTACTGTTTGGCTTAATAACTGTTGTATGTTTATTTTCTGCAATTGTTTGAAATACAAACTGCACACAAACCCTTGCACACAACAGTCCCTCTATACCCGGGGGCAAGAGTGAATACACATAGGGAGTGGGTGGTGTTTATGGCCGACCGTGGTAATGGCCATAGTGCCAACAGGTCGTTGTCAGAAGCCACCACTCAAGGTAATTACCTTCTTCTCTTGGTCTAAGAACGTCGACAATGCCTTTTTGCCATGCATGATTCATAGACAGGGAGATTGAAGGGTCCTATAATGGGGGCACCTTGGGGACTTAGACCTTGATGAGGACAGTTAGAACCTACCTTTGCCAATGCACTTTTCTGCAGGAAACACCTACCTCATGATTTAAACGTTGTCACTCTGTTCGCGGATGAGTGAATTGTTTGTGTATTTGTTTGTTGCATTTCGTTTGTCACATTTGCATAACATAATCATACAACAACTAAAAGTAAAAAAACAATTAAAAACTCAAAAAATAAACAAAATATTTCAAACCTTTTTGCAATAAACAACCTTATCTTGGATGTAACACCCTACCTTATAAAGCCTCTATCAGAAGAATTAATAATTTTTAGCGGGAATTTTTTTTTAACTGATAATAATCTTTTCCTCATACATAATATTAATATATTAAACCAATACATTAATAGTAAAAATAAACTTTAACATGTAAATTTTCAATAACTCATTCCTGCATTTCATCATTTTAGAAAGTACTAATAGTAAACATTCATAATTACATATAGATAAAATACTAGTACAGTCCTTCATAATATTGAGGGCAACATTGGGGATAACTTCCTACAGAGCAGTAAACTACACAAAAGAGTGACTACTACCCAATACATGTAGGTTTATGTACTACAAAAGACTGCCTATAAAAGTTTAGATATGTTTATCCCAATACATGTTGCCATCATTGTGGCTCCCAACTAATGAGTATGCGTGTCATATTCATCGGGTGTGGAATCTGTTCCATCTCCCCTCTCTTCAAACAATGAGTGATCAGGTCCAATGAGTACCGCAAGTACAAAGGAAATAAAGAAAACAGAAAGACACGAGGGTGAGCAACAATTCATACATCATTTTAAAATCAACATCATAAACATTCACAAGTCAATCAAATTCCAAATAATTGATGTTAATGATGCATGATCCTAATATGTTTTCTAAAATGTTTATGCATGCGGGCTCGAATCATTTGTCAAATCAGTACTGGGGTAGCCAGGAGTTGACACTACTAGGCATGGAAAATCCACCCACGGAACTGTTGAGACCTATGCTCAAATATAAACCCAGTAGCTCACTGACCATTGATATACGGTAAGAGCACAGTCAGGTACAAGAGAGTTTGTACAGTGGGATCCTCGACAATAGGTAGCGAGCCTGGGTCTTTTAGGGCCTCCAACCACTACCCTTCCTATCCTCAAGTCCTCCCTCAGGGCCTCCCTATCGTATTCTCAAAGTCCATAATCTCTGATTCCCCAGATTTCACAAATCATCATTTTCAGATGAGTAATGTATGAGTCCCTAAGTGGTTTTTCTTAGAAATTCACATTTTTCCAAAAACTTTGACAGAGTTTCCCTTGTAATACAGACTTTCCAAAAATTTTCAATCACCTGTTACAAGAAGAAAACTTCCAATACAGTTCAAAAAGGGTTCACAACCCATCATCCAATTCTTTCAATTTAATTTTCAATGAATTTTCTCATGAAAAACCACCATGCATATAAATGCTCACTCAAAGACAATATATATTATAATAGAGTATCAAACATGTATTTTACACCATCATACACGTAAGCTATTCATTATCACTTTCACAACCAAGCATATAATGAAATCAAAATTATCAATCATAACAAATTTAGACAACTTCAACAAATAAGGTCAAACAAGTTTATGATGTAATCCTTACTATATAGCCCACCCCTTACCTGATACGTCCACACTTATTCCTTTCAAAGCTTGATGTTGTGTTTCAGCAAAATCTATATACGTAATAAAATGCTAGTTAGAATCTTATATTTCTATGATTCTATCTTATGAGAATTTAAATTCACTTTGTATTGCTAATCCAATTCTAATAATATTTTAAGCTCACATTCAGCTTACAATTAACTTAGAAAATTATCTTATTTTGTATACACTTAGGTAGGAAAAATCCTAATAGCAAACATGGACAAGGTTCAGTATTTTGGAATTTTCTAGAGTTATATAAGCTGTTTTGGCATGAGATTTGAGCCAAAATTTCAATAACTTAATTATCTACAATATTGATGAAGGAAATAAATTCAAATACCCTATAGAATAGATGCAGTTTTCAGTGGTTCTTTCCAACTGGGCTCAATTACAATAACATTCTGAACATGCCTTGGTAATTTGACTATAACTCATGATAAACATAAGCTATTGACATGAAACCAATTTCTAAATTTCGGGAATATAATTTCCTACAACTGTTATGAAGGAATCAAGTCCTAATTTCACACTTATCAATCCTAGTAATTCAAAAACCGAGGCAGTTGAAACAGGGCAACATCTTAACGTCACAGCTAGAACACTTGACAGTAAAATGAGTATAACTGGATCTACAAATATCCGTTTAATATGAAACCAATTTCTAAATTTCGACAACTTAAAGGGCTAAAACTTTCATGAAAATATCAATTCCTAATTCTGTTCACACAAGTCCCAAAAATTCAATGAATAGTACCTACGAATTAGGGCTCTTAAAGTTTTTAGCTTAACCACTTCTAATCCTCAATTTTAAACATTATTCTAGTATCCTAGGTGTAAAACCTACAATAACACTCTTCCTACTCCCATTCAATCTCAATCAAGTGAGGAGAAAAATAGGAAATGCACCGTTTTGAAAAATAAAATGGTAGAAATGTAGAGGAGATTGAGATAAACCAACTTACCTCTTGGAGCTTCTCAAGAAAATCAAGATTTTTCCGTTAAAATCAAGCTTAAAGATAAGAAAAGTTTTGAGAGAAAGAAGAAACGAGGAACCTACGAAAAACTTACACTTGCAGAGAGAAGGACACTCTTTTTAAAAGTCAAAATTCCTATTACACCTAATTTCCGCTCCGGATTTCTCGTGCACCCAGCGGATTAGAGGCCGCAAGTAATAGAGAGATTTCGAACCACAATCCGCTCAGCGGATTATATTACAAAAATTTTGTCCATTATTTTCTCCTTTTTACTCTAATCAAGATTTGAACCCACAACCCTTAAGACTCAAACATCACTCCAAACTATATCAACCATCATATGTTTCTTGTCAACTTATACACATAATAGATTTTTAATGTACACACACTCAATGCATACAAGAAAACAATAATTTCTAAATGTGACAATTAAAATTGTTAAGTCCATACTCAACGTTCAGGTACACACATGAGTATTTTCTAACAATTATAAAATAATAGAAAAATTATAATTGTTTCAATGCACATACAAAAATCAAACTCATGACCCTCAAATCTTATGATAAGGGTCTAACCAAATGATCTACTTCTCATCTCTACAATATTATTAAATTCTTAATTTAATTACTTCTCTTACTTTCAATTTCTACCTTAAAACATATAATTACTATCTGGCGCCCAGTTGCCCGCAAAACGAATCAATTTTAAGTATTTTCTAAAAATTCCAGAAAAATTCTAGAAAATCACAAATAATCTAACAAACATAAAACTCTACAGTTACTTTACCCAATTCCTAATAATTTAATTATTAAAATTTTGACAAAGATTTTGTCAAAATTTAACAAACCAAGGCTATTGAGAATCGGGATGTTACATCGGACAGTCTTCATTTAAGCTAGCCTGGTTTCAGGTTCTTTGTAAGCTAAGTAGCCACATTGATTTACAAAAGAGATAAGGGGTTATTGTTGGTATCACGCAGCGGAATGTTTGCGTGCAGGGACAAAAACCAAGAGGGGGGGGGGGTGAATTGGTTTCTTATAAAAATTAGGGTTTTAAAATTTTTTCCCAAATTTCACCGATTAAAATGATTGTAAAGTAAAGAGATAAGGGAAAGAAGATTACACAAGTAATTTATACTATTTCGGATCAAAAGACCCTACGTCCAGTTGTTAATCACTCTAAAAGAGGATTAACGCTGTCACTATAATCACAGTTTAAAACAGATTACAAATTACAAAAGATAAGGATTAGAAAACACCTCTCTTGAGTCACACAAGAGATGAACACCTCCTTTGAATCCACAAAGGATGACGACAACTTTTCCTAGAGATGACACAACACACAATCCACCAAGAAATCCACTCAGTGATTCTTATCGCTTCTAGCCCATACTAGGTTTTCAAAAACTCCTTTTTCTTCCGTACACAAATTTCTCTAGCAATCACAACTCTTAACTTTTGTATGAAAAAGGTTATGTTGTTTAGAGAGCCATAGATAACCTTAAATAGAGAGATTGAGGGTATGGGGAACACGATTTTCGAAATAGGGAATAGATGCATCGAAAATAGGTCCACAATTCGAATTTCAAAATCATAATAGACGTAGATAATCGATTATCATAAGTGATAATCGATTATCACAGAACAATTTTCGTAGAGAGTGAATTTGGATAGGATAATCGATTATCCTATGAGATAATCAATTATCACAGAACTTCGAAAACCCAAAATCAATAGGGATAATCGATTATCAACCTAGATAATCGATTATTCCAGCAAGTTTTCCAAAAACAAGTTTCAAGCAGGATAATCGATTATCCTGGGTGATAATCGATTATCACGGAGTGGTTTTGATAAAAATGAACTTTCAAAGGATGGACTATGTGCTGGCTATCTTGGACTCTAATTTTACAGACTCAAAAAGACAAAACATAGTTATTACAAGTAAATACAAATGATTATAAGTCTTGAAGTCTTGAAGTCCTTTGTTATTAAATCATCATCAAAATCTTCAGGCATCATACTCTTGTATATTCAACAATCTCCCCCTTTTTGATGATGATCAAAATCTACTTTAAAGCCTCTTTGTAAAAACCTATTTTCTGACACAACTATCATAGAAAAATATTAAAACATACTAGCTTTAAAAATTTTCTCCCCCTATTTTATCATAATAAAAAAGAATAGAAGCTCCCCCTGAATATATGCAAAAAAATAATTAACTCCCCCAAAATATATGCAAACAAAGATTATTATTTAAAAACAAGTAAATATATATTACAGAAAGAACAGACACACCACAAAATTTACAAGAATTTAGAATTCTTCGCTCTCATCACTATTAAATTGAGCATCAAATCTCCCTTCTAAATTTGATACACGCTCATCTACATCAGAAATGCGATTTAAAATTTCATGACGACGTTTAGCTGAGATAGAGAAGAAATCTTGCATTCTTTGATTCAGACTGAAGATCATGTCCTCAATGGAAGAGTGAGGTTCAGTATGAGTGCAAGATGAAGTTCCGGTGACAGGAATATCAGCACCAAGCATCTCTTCATCATTAGAATCTAGAGAGACCTCAACCATATGAGGAACATCATCTTTATGGACATAAATTCCATTAATATTAACCATCTATAGCTGAGTGAGTGTGCTGTCAAGCATTCGATTTGAGTTTAGCGTATGGGATCTTTGTTCACCTTCAAGATTAACACCCTTATATTCTAGAAAGCGAGAGATTAAAAGAGCATAAGGAATCCAGAAGGTAGGATGTCGCTTGGCCTTAAGCATTGTTAATGTAACAAGGCTAGGCCAATCAATTAACTCATTGTTCATGATTGCATGAATAATGTGAAGATCTGTAGTAGAACACTGAGCATGATTTGTGGCCGGGGAACATAAGATCCACACAATAAGATGAAGTAGCAGGCGTTCCTCTTTCTTTAGAGGACCAGTAAGAAGTTGTCTGTAGATCCGCTAGGCAGGATTGCGAAGGAATGAGCGATATGCCAGAATCCTGTTGAATTCGTCTAGATCCGCTAGAACATTAACAACATCATCTCGAATGGGAAAGTGAGCTACATTCTCCCATATATCATCATCAAGGATGATTGTTACACCCTTGACTCTGGAAGTAGCAATATGATCCCTATACTTAAAATGAGAATAGAATACCCAAACTATATCCAGATAGTACGTACCTGATATGAATCACAAGGGGTGATTTAGGATCTTTAGGGTTAGAACCTTGTAAGAAATTTAAGAATTAGAAAGAAGGTGGAAGGAAAGAATCACTCTTTCCAAGGAAGGCAACACACAAAGGATGTGAAAGTCCTTTGATACATCCAAATATTCTTGAATCACTCAAGAACTTAGGAGAATCACTCTCACTAAGATAAAAGAGATAAACTCTAATATTTCCAAAAATAAAACTCAACTTGTTATTTCTGATAAAAATGGTTCAACTTATAAAGAAGCTTTGCCATCAGAGTTACAAATATTAAGTAAAGGAAAGTAAATGCTAATAATGATTTATTAACCTAGGAATTGAAAACTACTTAATGATTGATTGTAACTGAAATTCTGGCATCCAAAAGTCAATCAGCTATGCACCCTCTTGGTCTCCCAAAGACTGATAACTAAATTTCCAATTGGGCCCTTATTACAACTTGCAATAAAACTAAACTAAAGCCCATTAATTGATTAATCCAAAACACAATTTGGTCAACCAACAATACTTGTTGAAGAGCTCCATTTGCTTCCCTTGCTCTAGCCCTTATCATAGGTCATGTTCACATCATTCTCTCTCTCTTGAAAATGATTTGTCCTCAAATCGGATTCGTCATCTACATTAAAAAGAGATAAGTCTAACAAATTGAATGTAGAACTAACATTATACTAACTTTTTATGGCTAAATAGCTCTCCTTCACTTCAAACGTTTCACTCTTCTTCTTTTTTTCTCTCTTTTCTTGAAGAAATTTTTCTCTCATTTTCTTTTTATCCTCCTCTGTCATCAATTTGATGTTCAAACCTTTAAACCGGGGCTCTGAATACCAACTGATATGAATCACAAGGGGTGATTTAGGATCTTTAGGGTTAGAACCTTGTAAGAAATTTAAGAATTAGAAATAATGTAGAAGGAAAGAATCACTCTTTCCAAGGAAGGCAACACACAAAGGATGTGAAAGTCCTTTGATACAACCAAATATTCTTGAATCACTCAAGAACTTAGGAGAATCACTCTCACTAAGATAAAAGAAATAAACTCTAATATTTCCAAAAATAAAACTCAACTTGATATTTCTGATAAAAATGGTTCAGCTTATAAAGAAGCTTTGCCATCAGAGTTACAAATATTCATTAAAGGAAAATAAATGCTAATAATGATTTATTAACCTAGGAATTGAAAACTACTTAATGATTAATTGTAACTGAAATTCTGGCATCAAAAAGTCAATCAGCTATGCACCCTCTTGGTCTCCTAAAGACTGATAACTAAATTTTCAATTGGACCCTTATTACAACTTGCAATAAAACTAAACTAAAGCCCATTGTAGACCCCAAATCTTGCCCGGCTTCAAAATAAGAACAGAAGACCTCCTATTTGAAGATGGACGAAGCCTAAGAAGCCACTAGGAGAGACTATTAGGCCCCATATTAGGATAGGAAGGATTTTCTGTATAAAAATAAGGATTTTTTCCTTCAGGGGTCGAGACCGCCATCTCGCTTTTCGGGACCGCCGTCTCGCCATTGTTGCAAGTCGAGACGGCCGTCTCGCCATTGTTGCAAGTTGAGACGGCCGTCTCGCCACTTGCCAATGGCGAGACCCCCCGTCCCGAATGGCGAGACGACCATCTCGACCTTGTCAGACGAGACGGATGTCTCGACCTGACAGGCACGAATCCCTATAAATAGTGAGCGCTCCCCCCCTCATTTCACATAGTTCTTCCACTTTCCCTTCTACAATTTCTTCAAATTCTCCTCCTAGAGTCCCTCTGAAGCATTTACGGAGTTTTTGAGAGTCTTAGAGAGCTTTTTATAGCGTTTATGAGAGATTTCCAGCATTGTAAGAGCGAATGGCTGCCAAAACGCACCCTATTTTCAAGAGTATTAATTAAAAAGCTTGCCTCGGAGGTTTCTTCACTCTCTCCCTCTCTTTTACTGTCTTTATTTTTATGATTAAATTGCATAATAGACATTAGGGCTATGTAGTCATTATTTTAAATCCGCAAATAAAAGGGTAAAAGTGCCTTTTCAAAAGTTCATTTATAAAATAGCTGGCCTATCATAGGGAACCCGAAAGGGGCGTCGTAAGGGAACTAACACTTCCCTTAAACGTAACTAACTCCTTTACCCAACTCTGGTTTTAATGACCGAAGTTGGTTTTTCGAAAAACCAACGCCTTTTTCCTCCTTTTTCGATGTTTCCGGTAAAAACATCGGTGACGACTCCATAAGAACCCCTTTAAATTAGTTCTTAGGTTAGCCCGATTATCGGACAACCTAAGAACACCCTTTCGAAAACCTCGCCCTCAGGTTCAGCCCAGTTATCGGACAACCTAAAGGCGTTGTAACATCACCCATAAAAACGCGAAAAACGGAAAGTCAGAACCATCGCATCGTTCCAACCGCCTCTTTTTGACGACGGTGACACCCATTAATTGATTAATCCAAAACACAATTTGGTCAACCAACAATACTTGTTGAAGAGCTCCATTTGCTTCCCTTACTCTAGCCCTTATCATAGGTCATGTTCACATCAGTACCCTGCATTTCAATAAAAGGAAGAACTCCTTGTTGCTCAAGAAGATTTGGAATTTGGAATCCCCTGTCTATGAATTGATCTCCAATAAGGTATTTAGGACTAATAATACCCCTTTCTTTCCAGAAATTTAGATACTCTTGCCTCCCTTGTTCATCTAAAATCCACCCTTCAATTGAGTTTGGGTGAGGTTGAGAAGCAGGAGCAGATATGCTCCTTGTCGGGATCTTTCTCCGGGAATATGAAGCCATTTAGAGTGAATAGAAAGCAAGAAAAGTGAAAGATTTGAAGTTTGGAGAGAAAAAAAAAGCTTTGAGGGAGACAAAAAGACAAGAATAAGCTTTGAATCTATGCAAAACTCTTGAAGAGAAGCTTGGAAGTGTTTGAATTCGATTTTGAGTCCTCTTATATATAGGAAATACCTCCAACGACTATAAACGACTAGTTTCACAAGAATTAAAGAAAAAAGAGTCATTGCTAAAGACTATTTTGTCTCTAACGGCACAAAATAATCAATTATTTCTTCAACTACTGCCCAGAAATATGCATGGATAATCGATTATCAGCTGAGATAATCGATTATCCCAGAGAATTTTTACTGTATTTGTGAACTGAATTACAGATAATCGATTATTAGCCCAAATAATCGATTATTCCAGACAGAATTTTCATGTATCACACATTTAAGCAACAATAATCGATTATCATCCCAAATAATCGATTATTCCAGAGAGACATGCATAATTGAAGGTCAATGAGGTACAAAATAATCGATTATTGCCTTGGATAATCGATTATTCCAGCAAGATATCATTTCATGAAAATTTTTCAAAGATAAGATATTTCTAATATCCCTAAATCTCTCCTAAGTTCATAAAATCTATCTTTGGGAAGATGTTTAGTAAAAATATCTGCTAATTGATGCTTGGTATCAACTTATTCAATTTTACAATTACCCTTACTAACATGATTGTAGACCCCAAATCTTGCTTGACCTCAAAATAAAGAGCAAAAGACTTTCGTTCGAAGATGGGCAAGGCCTTAAAGGTCCCTAGGATTGATCAATAGGCTCCATACTAGAATAGGAAGACTTTTTGTACACAAAAAATAAGAAATTCCACCCAAAGGGTTGAGACCGCCATCTCGCTGGGTGAGACCGCTGTCTCGCTGGGCGAGACCGCCGTCTTGCCGTTGGTTAAGGGCGAGACTACCGTCTCGCCACTTGCCAAAGGCAAGACTTCCATCTCGTTTGGCGAGACGATTGTCTCGCCATTTGCCAAGGGCGAGACGGCGGTCCCGAAAGTCGAGATGGCAGTCCCGACCTGACAGGTGCAAATTTCTATAAAAGGGGGACATTCTCCTCGTTTTCAACACCTTCTACAACTTCTCCAATTGCATACTCCTCAAAATACTCTTCTAGAATCCCTCTGAAGCATTTTCAGAGTTTTAAAGTTCTTAAGAGGCATTCTAAAGTGCTTTGAGAGAAGAGTGAGTTGCATTGTAGAGCGTGAGGTTTGCCAAAAAACGCCCTTTTCAAGAATATTTTATTAAAAACTTGCTTCGAAGGTTCTTTCACATCCCTTACTTTATTCTATCGCTTTTATTAGTTGCTATCTCTGTGCATTAGCTATTAAGGGCCATGTAATTAATAATTTAAATTTTGCAATGAATAAATAAGGGTAAAAAGCGTAGTTTTAATGTTCTTATTTCTTTACAAAAATGGTCCATCATAGGGAACCCGAAAGGAACGTCGTGTGGAAGCTAATACCTTCCCCACACGTAACTAACTTCCTTACCTAACTCTGGTTGTAATGACCAAAGTTGGTTTTTCTTAAAAACCATCGCCTTCTTTTCCTTTTCCAATGTTTTTGGTAAAAATGTTGGTGGCGACTCCTCGAACCTTTTCGAAAACCTCGCCTTTAGGTCCAGCCCGGTTATCGGACAACCTAAAGGCGTTGAACCATTTCTTAAAAAAAAGCGAGTCAAACAAAACCATCGCGTCGCTCCGACCGCCTCTTTTGACGGTGGCGACAGATGGCGACTCTGCTGTGAAAGCTAGAGAGTTGATTAAATAGACTAGTTTGAGAAATAAAAACTTAAAATTACACTTTACCCTTCCTTGCTTTATAACATGATTTATTGCTTGACTTTAATAACTATTGTATGTTTATTTTATGCAATTGTTTGAAATAACAACTGTACACAAACCCTTGCACACAACAGTTCCTCCTATACCCAGGGGCAAGTAGGATAACCTTAGGGAGTGGGTGGCATTGTACGATTTGCTGTAGTGAGGACCATGAGCCCACCAGTATGGTTGGAAACCACCACTCAAGGTGATAACCTTCCTCTTTTGGCCCAAAGACTGACAAGGCCCTAGTGCCATGCATGGTCTGAAGGCTGGGAGAGTGGGGACCCTATAATGGGGGCACCTTGGGGGCCTGGCCTTGGTGAGGATATTTAGAACTACATTGAATATGCACTCTTTTGTAGGATACCCCTACCTCGTGATAAAAACATCGTCCTACTATTCGCAAATGAGTGAATTATGTGTGCATTTGTTTGTTGCATAGCATAATCATATAATAGAAAAATAAAAGAAAAATCTCTCAAAAACCTTTTTACAATAAACACCTTTATCTCGGATAGTCTGCATTTTAGCTAGCCTGGTTTCAGGTTCTTTGTAAGCTAAGTAGCCACGTAGTCTGATCGAAGAGATAAAAGGTTATAAAAATCAAATAAATCAAGTAATTATAATAAAAATGGGACCCTGTTCATAAGCATCGAACTCATGAACATCCATATAGGTAGTTTCTTTTGAAAAAAAAAAACCAAACACTATCATGCATCACGTAGAAAATAAAACATGATAATGTTTAGGAAAAACAAAAACTTACATGCATGCCCGCATTAACATCATACTCATAGCATGCAGTTTGGTTTCAAGAAAAATGGAGGGGTCCAGTAGACAGTTGAAGAAAGTGGACATTCCCCGATATCATGTAGAGAAGATAGAACATCTGTGTGCATTGATGCCACCTGAGGTCCGCTCTGACTTTGAAAAATCTTGTGGACGGATTCTCGATCTATTGAAGATCTATGTCGACCCCATCTTCATTAGGGTTTTGGTCCATTTTTGGAACACCAGTTTGCACTGCTTTGAATTTCCGCAATTTGATCTGGTACCAACTTTGGAGGAATATGAAATAATGTTGAGATGACCTAAATCAGCCGGGGTCCATATCGTCACGAAGCATATATTCCTGCAGCCAAAGTCGCTGCCATCATCCAATTGCCACTTCATCAGGCTGCCCTGATAATAAAAGGGAATATCCAGGGTTGGAAAGTTGCGATGTTAGAAGACCATCTATCCTCTTTGGCTGATAAGGCAGATTGGTTTACTTTTAACAAAACCCTGACTCTGATTGTGTTTGGGACCATATTTTTTCCCTTTCACCTCGACACAGTAGATTAAGCCGTTATAGACGCCTTTTTCGCCTGGGACATGCACTCGAAGAGTCCCTTGCCTGCACTTCTTGCCGACACCTTACTTTCGGTTGAGTTCTGTCACCAAAAGCAAGGAAGAACACTCAGATGCTACTCTTTGCTATTATTCGTGTGGGGTATCACGCACTTCTATGCCTCTAGCCATATGGGGATATTCCTCGATCCTTTGAAAAGCTTCTTGAAAATCCCTCTCCACTGACGTATAACCATGGAGTGGAAAGTCGAGTTGGAACAATGGAATGTCAACCGCCTATCCTAGGCGTGTCCTTGGTTTCGACCCGACCCTATCCTCATTAGATATGGAGATTATCCGAGCGTACCATTAGTAGGTCTCAGAGGTTGCATAACTTATTCTCCAAAAGTGGCTATGAGACAACTCATGAGAACCCAAACCGCATTGTCACGAGAAGAGCTCGGAGGACTGTGTTTCCTCGGAGACCCATGCAATGTTGCAAACTCACTTGCCGTACAGAGAGCATGGGAGAAACCAGTCTTTATGGGAGATAGAGAGCTAGTCAAAGCTCGAGTGGCTGTTTCCAGTGATTATGAGGAATGGAGGAGAAGTAGAGGGATGTCACAGCCATTCGCCCCCACCTACTGCACCATCAGCTAGTGGAGAGCTCCAAACCCAAGTCGATGCCTTAACCCAAAGGATAGAAATCATGGGAGCCCAGATGAGGGCCCTTAAGGAGAAAGAACAAGAATCTATCCTTACTATTGACGGTCTACAAAGGCAATGCAAGAAGAAAGATTAAGAGATAGAGCGCCTCAAGGACCAATGTGCTGACTCCAGTGAGAAGGTTATCCGAGCATCCAAAGCTGCCAGAATAAACTCGGATAATCAACTCCAAGAGATAACCTCCAAATCAGTACACCTTGAGGCTGAATGCACAAAGCAGACTCAGACGATCAAGGGAATGCTACAAGATCTCGTAAGGACTCGATCTGAAATACGTTAAGGAAGGGAGACCACCTAGAGACTTAATATAAGCCTTACTGAGCTACGCTGCAAAGAAAGGGATGGGTTAACTCAGTACGACCAGGTCCTGCAAGAGAGAGACCGAGCCATTGAGAGAATCAACAATTTACAAGCCTTGGTCATCCATAAAGAGGCGAAAATAAAAGAGGCTCAAAAGTATAATGAAGATATGAGCCAGGCGGTCCACCAACAGTCCGAAGCATTCGCTCATCGCGTACGGGAAGCCGAAGAGGAATTGCGTAGAAATCAAAACCCGCCTGTGGGTTTCTTCAGGCTTTTCCATTTCTGTCAAAAAGTGCTTCGTAGCATGGTATAGGGGAATGTACACCTTCTCTAAATAAATAAAAATACCTTTTATTCAAACAATTGTCTACTTGCATTCATTTCATTCATAAGTTGCATACTTGCACATCCCACTTTTAATAAATAAGATAATAAAAAGGAAGGATTAACTAATACGTCTTCTGCAATTAGAAAGATGGAGAGAAAACCGTTCATAATCAAGCTCTCCCCAATGGTCGATCCACCCCAAGAGGATAATAAGCCTCGACCGTTGGTCGTCAAAGTCGATAAAGAAGAGGGGGCAATGACGCCTTTGCGATTATTTGTGCCTCGTCCTTTCCCCTATATTCAAATAAAGATGTACCATGGAGATATGGAGAATCTTCACCCACTAAGGAGAACATCTCTAATATAGCCGACATTGGGGACATGACAAGAAACAGAAGAATTTACTCCCCCAAGGAGTCACAAGAAGATGCCCCAAAAAATAAAGAAAAGAATAAACAGACCGAAGAGAAAGAAAATAAAGAATCCAAGGAGGAGGCTGATGAGTTGCTCCAGTTTATAAGGTAGAGCGAGTATTCCATCATTGATCAACTCAATCACACACCTGCAAAGATAACTTTGTTATCACTAATGATGAGTTCGGAACCGCATCGAAATGCCCTGATGAAGGTCTTGAGTGAAGCGCATGTACCTCATACAATATCCCAAGAAAAAGTTGAGAGGATCGTCGGTTACATCACAACTAGCGATCACCTCACCTTCACAGATGAAGAACTCCCTCCTGAAGGGTCAAGCCATAACAAGCCCTTGTATATTTCCATCAAATGCAAGGAGTATCTCATCGCCAAAGTTCTTGTAGATAACGGGTCATCCTTGAATGTGATGCCCAAGTGCACACTAGATAAGTTGACCATTCAAGGAACCCGCATGTGCTCAAGCAGCACTATCGTTTGAGCCTTCGACGGATCCAAACGAGAAGTAGTGGGGGAAATCAATCTGCCAATCCAAATGGTCCCACTATCTTCAATGTCGATTTCCATGTGATGGATATTAATCCAGCATACAGTTGTCTCCTTGGCAGACCTTGGATTCACGATGCTAAGGCAGTACCTTCAACGCTCTACCAAAAAGTCAAGTTCATAGTAGATGACAAATTGGTCACGGTCCAAGCTGAAGATGACATCTTGATCAGTGGACCATCTACCCAACCCTATGTGGATGCGGCTGAAGAGGCCCTTGAAACATCTTTTCAAGCGCTTGAAATCGCCAGTGTAGAGAGACTTCCCAGCAACATGAAGGTAACCCACATGATGATGAAGTATAGTTACCATCCTGGCCAAGGGCTCGGTGCAGACTCCCAAGAAATAAAGGATCCCCCGGAATTTAAGGACAATCCCCTGAAGCATGGCCTAGGATATGACCCTACAAAAGGGTCGAGCTTTAAGAAGAAAACGGAAGTCTCCCCTCTGCACACTTAAGAAAATCTTTCGAAGCAGAGGGATAAAAGCGTCGAGATCAACTCTAGTCATTAGGAGTTCTTTTTCCTTTCTTAAGGGATGTGAACCCAATGATTGTTAGAGATTATCCCCCGGGGCTAGCCCGACCCCCAGGCATCTAAAGGGCACATATTCCCCTCTTAATTAATAAGAATACAATTCTTACTATTTGCTTCTGTTCTTGCTATTCATGTCTAAACCTCATAATAACCATGTCTAAGCAAACGTTTTCAAAAGTGAGTAAAAAATAAGCAAAACATGCCATCACCAAAAATAATCAAACTGATTGACTAGAAACACAAAATAAGGTTTTACCTCATCATAATAAAACCGTGTTTCACCAATATTGTGTAAAAAAAAAAACATAAATCAAAAGAAGCCCATAGAAGCCAAAGGCAAAAAAAAAAATGGGGCAAATTACCCGGTAGGAAACCCACTGAAGGGGGCTATGCAAAAATTAGGGTTGACCCATTAGGAAACACGAACAACAATAAAGGGTAGCCTAGGCAGAAGTTAGGGTCACAAAATAAGGTCTGCTAGAATTACCAAAACAAAAAGAAAAAAGGAAATCTAGACAAAAGTCAGGACCAAAACACAATATCCTAGTCTGAAAACCCGAAAGGCCGTCTGGGGAAGTCAAACCAGCCATAAGAAAGCAATAGAAATCGGCTAAGATGCAGATCGTCAAAACAAAACGTTTGTTTAACATTAGCCTAATCACTTTAACCAACCTTGACCAACCATTCTTACAAAATCCCCCTTTTTGAATAAAAAAAATATAATAATAACTGTCTAAAACACAAGCCCTTGAATAAATTATCCTCTTACTTCTTTTCTCTTGACCCTTATCACAATATTCTGATAATTAGTGGGGGAATATGGAGGCATATAATCAACAAGAGGATTGAAACCTCTAGAGGAAGGAAAAATTACACCAACATGGCAAGTTTGCTCCTCAGCCAACAATTATTCTTCGGTCATAGTAAGTCTGGAATGTTATAAACAAGTACAGCTAAAGAACGACATCAGAAGGGCCTCGTTTTCAAAAGACACATCAGTTAATCCTGCCAAAAAGTTAACTAAATAGTATTATAGGACACATAATATGAAAACATTGCATGCATAGATGTTTGTGAACAGGGTCCTATATTCCAAAAAAAAAAAAAAAACCCAAACGGCCATCTCGTTTGGCGAGACTGCTGTCTCGCCATTCGCCAAAGGCGAGACCTCCGTCTTGTTTGGTGAGATGGCCGTCTCGCCATGTCGCGAAGAGCGAGACTGCCGTCCCGACATTCTAGACCGCAGTCCCGAACCCCGAAAATTTGAGACGGCCATCCCGAATCCCAGACGGCGGTCCCAACCCTAAATTTTTTTTCTATATATAAGGGTTTCTGGGTCATTTTCAAAGCATCTCATTCCTACATCTTCTCATACGTCTTGATACATACTTGAGTATCTTTGAGCAAAATGCAACAAGGCGAGTCTTCCAGGCCCCGAAAGAGAGGTCGGGGATCCGACCAGAGCACCCCAGCACCATAGGCCCCGCCAGATCCGACTCAGCTCATGCTGCAACACTAGGCCAGGATTGATCATATTAGGAGCTACTCCTGGCACCCCTTGCTGCGCTTGGATTTCAGCATCCTAACTGAGTTCGGTTGGGACGAGGATGTACGAGGCTACATCCACAACATTGGGTGAGACTTCCTCCTCTAGGACCCTCCTACCCGCATCTATCGCGAGGCTGTGATGGAGTTCCTCGCCTCCGTCATGATGGTGGATATGCCGACACTGTTCCTGGGTGTCCCTCCGGCGAGGATGGTCTCATACTACATGAACGGGACCTATCGGATGATGACGTTGGATGAGTTCAACGTCACCATGGGCTTCAATCAGCCTGCGAACACCATGACTCTAGAGTACCAGGGAGCCATTTGTGAGTGGCCAACTGCCCTCACAACTAGTGAGATTTGGGAGGACCTCACTGGGTCGCAGATCCTACTGGCCCTGATGAAAGGGTCGGCCCTCAGCCCTCCTCTCCGCATATGCCACAAGCTGCTGGCAGGGACGATGCATGCACGGGAGGAGAGTCAGGGGAAGATCAGCCAACCTGATCTTTTCGTCCTGCACTGCATGCTTCACGAACACCGGTGTAATTCCGACTACTTTTTCCTGAGGGCGCTAAAGGACTTCGGGAAGCCGCCCCGTAGGAGCCATCCTCATGGCTCCCCTCATCACCCCGCTGGCTGAGAGATGGGGATGCGCTAATGGGGAGGACATACCCTCTACCCTCTGACCTGAGCCTATTAGCGGGTCTATGCTCGTCAACATGGGCATGCTCATTAGGCAAGGGTCCGAGTTGACGCTCCACCCGGCACTCGCCATGACCTTGGACATCCGGGACCTGGATGAGTAAGCGGAGATCCCCATGCCCCCAGAGTTTAAGCAGTAGCAGTATGGGGACGACTCTCCTGGTGTCCACCGCCACATGGACGATATTTGCCAACAGCTAGATCAGATGTCCCTGAGATATGACGTTTTCGAGACGGAGACTATTAGTCAGAGGCAGGAAGGAGTAATACAAAGCTTGGACACGATCAGCCAGCATGTGCTCGGCATGATCCGGAGCCAAGAAGAGTTTCAGAGACATATGCTTCGGCAGTTTCCTCCTCCAGAGCTGTCTTCAGCCTCGCAATCGAGTCCGCCACCGCCTTAGGAACATTGTTGTATATATCTATTGTACAAAATTCATGATATATAAATAAAATCTTTTGGTTAAGATATTTACCTTTACTCTCTTTTAAAAAAAAGCCAGCGTACTAAAAAAAGACTAAAAAGTAAAAAGGCTTACGCACTATCCCGAAAAAGCCGAAATCCAAAATCGTGAGAAAAAATAATAAACTGTGAAAAAAGGTGAAACTAAAAGCTCCCAAGCATTAACCACCATTCTCCCATCAAAGAGAGAAGGCAATCAAGCAAAACATCCGCCTGCTCAGAGGCGTCACCAAAATCAACAAATCCCCAGCAGATTCCTGACTATGTAAAAGGTGTTCACAAAAAATCCCCGACATCCAACAAAGTCAGATGACTATTACCAAAAACAAAAGAGCCCTCAACATCCAACCAGTTGGAGGAAGAGCAACGAATTCCCAACACACCGGAAGACTTCACCAGAAAAGTCAAAAACAAATTATCAAGCAAAAAACACTCCCCACTAAGATTGACGCATGAGCCAGAGCAGTAAGCCGCCACGATAACTTCGTGACAAGGAAGGTCTCGAAGACAAAGACCTGCACACAGGCAAGATCATTGTGCATGAACAAAATCAGTAAGCCGCACCAGTCCTACAAAGTGGACTTCCAAACCAGACAGGGGTTCGTACTCGCCAAACCAGATGAGGGTTCGTACTCATCAACCAAGGGGTCAGCTATCGCATCAAAGGACCATCATGAGGTTTCCAACTTGTTAGCTACGGGGTCAGCTACCGCATCAAAGGAGCATTCCAAGGCTACAACAACCAGACGGGGGTTCGTACTCGTCAAACCAGATGGGGGTGCGTACTCATCAAGCCTTACAAAAGGGGGCTTAAACCATACTTTGCAACTAAGGGGTCAGCTAGCGCATCAAAGGAGCATCCCAAGGTTACAACAACTAGACGGGGGTTCGTACTCGTCAAACCAGATAGGGGTGCGTATTCATCAAGCCTTTCAAAAGGAGGCTTAAACCAGACTTTACAACCAAAGGGGTCAGCTATTGCATCAAAGGAGCATCCCAAAGGATCACACTTAGCGTCCAAAAGGTCGACTACCACGACAAGGGAAGCAACCGAAGGACAACCAAGCAAGAGGGTCAACTCCTTCACCCTCCAGCCGATCTTTTTGGCATACTGAGCCAACAGTCGACTAGTCAGGTGAAGGGGGGGCAACTATAGACCCCAAATCTTTCCCTGCCTCAAAATAAAGAGCAAAAGACTTTCGTTCGAAGATGGGCAAGGCCTTAAAGGTCCCTAGGATTGATCAATAGGCTCCATACTAGAATAAGAAGGCTTTTTGTACACGAAAAATAAGAAATTCCACCCAAAGAGTCGAGACCGCTGTCTTGCTGGGCAAGACCGCCATCTTGCCATTGGCTAAGGGCGAGACCGCCATCTCGTTTGGCGAGACTACCGTCTCGCCACTTGCCAAAGGCGAGACCTCCATCTCGTTTAGCAAGAACGTCGTCTTGCCACTTGCAAAGGCGAGACCCCCGTCTTATTTGGCGAGACGGCCGTCTCGCCACTCGCCAAAGGTGAGACCGCCGTCTCGTTTGGCAAGACAGCCATCTCGCCATTTACCAAAGGCAAGACGACAGTCCCAAAAGTCGAGACGATGGTCCCGACCTTGTCAGGCGAGACGGTGGTCCCGACCTGACAGGTGCAAATTTCTATAAAAGGGGGGTGGGACATTCTCCTCGTTTTCAACACCTTCTACAACTTCTCCAACTGCATACTCCTCAAAATACTCTTCTAGAATCCCTTTGAAGCATTTCCATAGTTTTAGAGTTCTTAGGAGGCATTCTTAAGTGCTTTGAGAGAAGAGTGAGTTGCATTGTAGAGCGTGGGGTTTGCCAAAAAGCGCCCTTTTCAAGAATATTTTATAAAAAGCTTCCTTCGAAGTTTCTTTCACATCCCTTACTTTATTCTATCGCTTTTATTAGTTACTATCTCTGTGCATTAGCTATTAAGGGCCATGTAGGCAATAATTTAAATTTTGCAATGAATAAATAAGGGTAAAAAGCGTAGGTTTAATGTTCTTATTTCTTTACAAAAATGGTCCATCATAGGGAACCCGAAAGGGGCATCATGGGGAAGCTAATACCTTCCCCACATGTAACTAACTTCCTTACCTAACTCTGGTTGTAATGACCAAAGTTGGTTTTTCTTAAAAACCATCGCCTTCTTTTCCTTTTCCAATATTTTTGGTAAAAATATTGGTGGTGACTCCTCGAACCTTTTTGAAAACCTTGCCTTTAGGTCCATCCTGGTTATCGGACAACCTAAAGACGTTGAACCATTTCTTTAAAAAATGCGAGTCAAACAAAACCATCGCGTCACTCCAATCGCCTCTTTTGACGGCCGCGACAATGATCTCTTAAGAAATGATGTCTAATTTCTATATGCTTAGTTCTAGAGTGCATAACAGGATTCTTAGTAAGGTTAATTGCACATGTATTATCACACATCAAAGGAATGTTATTTAGAAAAATATTATAATCTTCTAGTTGTTGCTTCATACAAAGAATTTGAGTACAACAATTTCCAGCTATAATATTTTCAGCCTCAGTTGTGGATAATGCAACACAAGCTTGTTTCTTAGAATGCCAAGATACTAAGGATGATCCTAATAGATGACATGTTCCACTAGTTCTTTTTCTATCTATTTTACATCCTCCATAATCAACATTAGAATAACCTAATAAGCTAGGAGAAGCTTCAGATGGATACCATAATCCAAATCCTGTAGTTCCTTTTAGATATTTTAAAATTTGTTTTACTACAGTTAAATGGGATTCTTTTGGACATACTTGAAATCTAGCACACACAAACAAAATGCATAATATCAGGTCTACTTGCAGTTAAGTATAATAGAGAACCTATCATACCTCTATACATTGATTGATTAATTTCCAAACCTGATTCGTCCTTATCAAGATAACAAGACGTTCCCATTGGTGTGTTAGCTTCTTTTGCAGTGTCCATTCCAAATTTCTTGAGAACTTCTTTGCAGTATTGGGTTTGAGACACAAAAGTACCATCTTTTAATTGCTTAATTTGAAGTCCAAGGAAGAAGGTTAATTCTCCCATCATGGACATTTCAAATTCTCCCTGCATTATATTAGCAAATCCTTCACACAAAGAGTTATTAGTTGATCCAAATAGAATATCATCAACATACACTTGAACTAATAGAATATGTTCTCATACTATTTTAATAAACAAAGTAGAATCAATTTGTCCTCTAGAAAAGTCTTTTGATATTAGAAAATTGCTTAATCTTTCATACCATAATCTAGGAGCTTGTTTTAGACCATAAAATGCTTTCTTTAATTTAAAGACATGATCAGGATATTTAAAATCTTCAAATCTTGGAGGTTGTTCTAAATAAACATCTTCTTTAATAAAACCATTTAGAAAAGCACTTTTGACATCCATTTGATACAATTTGAATTTCATTATTGAAGCATAAGCAAGAAATAGGCATATAGCCTCTAACCTGGCAACAAGAGCATACGTTTCATCATAATCAATATCTTCCTCTTGACAGTACCCCTTTGCCACAAGCCTAACTTTATTCTTTGTTATGTTCCCATCTTCATCAAGCTTGTTTCTAAATACCTATCTCGTTCCAATTACTTGATGGGATTCCTCTCTTGGAATCAATTCCAAGACTTGATTTCTTTCAAAGTGATTTAGTTCTTCTTGCATTGCAATGCACCATTGATCATCTTTGAGTGCTTCCTCAACATTTTTGGGTTCAATCTGTGAAACAAAAGCTATAGACATACAGAAATTGGTCATATTTCTAGTACTTACCCCTTTTGAGATGTCAGCAATTATATTGTCAATTGAAAGTCCTCTTGGTGATTGCCACTCTTTTGCCAATTCAGTTGGTTGTGATGATTCATTTTCATTTAGGTGCATTTCTTCTAAAGCTTCTCTTATGTATTCATCATCACCTACAAACTCTTTACTTGACTCAAGAGGATTTCCCTCAAGGTCTAAAACTTCATCAAATGTAACATGCATAGATTCTTCAATATTCAAAGTTCTTCTATTGAATACTCTATATGCTTTGCTCGAAAGTGAATAACCTAAGAAGATAGCCTCATCGGCTTTTGAATCAAATTTACCTAGATTATCTTTACCATAATTTAGTACAAAACATTTACATCCAAAGATTTTCAAATGAGCTACATTTGGTTTTCTTCCTTTAAATAACTAACAAGGAGTCATTTTCAAGATAGGTCTAATGAGCATTCTATTTAAAACATAACAAGCAATACTTACAACATCAGCCCAAAAACATTTAGGAACTTTGGATTCATTCAACATAGTTCTAGCTAGTTCCTCTAGTGATCTATTTTTCCTTTCTACAACACCATTTTGTTGGGGAGTTCTAGGTGCAGAAAAATTATGTAAAATACCATTCTCTTCATAAAACTTTTCAAAAGATTCATTTTGAAATTCTTCACCATGATCACTTCTTAACACTTTAATTCTTATATCCTTTTCATTTTGAATTTTCTTGGCAAACTTTCTAAATGCCTTAAAAGCTTAACTTTTCAAAGTAAATCTAGAGAAATCATCAACAATTTACTTGAGTTTGTACAATAACTTCATCCTTGCTATAATTACGTAATTCTTTCTTTTCTTTTTCAAGTAAGTGTCCAAGTATGTCAATATCATATTCATATCTCTTACATGATGCATGTAGACCCCAAATCTTGCTCGGCTTCACAATAAAACCAGAAGACCTCCATTCGAAGATAGGCAAAGCCTCTAGGCTCCATAATTAGGATAGGAGGACTTCTTGTACAAAGAAAATAAGTGAAGATAAGAGAATTTTGCGCAGAAGCCCGAGACAGCCGTCTCGATTGGCTAGACGGTCGTGTCACCACTTATAAGATGAGACAACCATCTCGCCATTTGGCGAGACGGCTGTCTCGCCACTTATAAGACAAGACCGCCATCTCGCCACTTGGCGAGATGACCGTCTCGCCTGACAAAGGTCGAGACGGCCATCTCGGTTTGACAGGCATGAATTCCTATAAATAGGAGTCTCCTCCCCCTCGTGTTTATGAACTTTTCACCTGAATTGATCCTTCTATACTCTTCTTAAACCTCTCTGAAGCATTTCTAGAGTTCGGGTGCTCTTTTTAGACACTCCGTAGTTAGAGTCTTTCTATCGATAGAGGAGTGAGCAACATTGTAGAGTGAGGGGATAACCAAAAAGCATCCTCAATCTTCAAGAGATTAAAACAAAGCTTGCTTCGGAGGTTTCTTATCTACTCTCCCTTTTATTACTTTTATTTACTACTCTTCTTGTATGCATTAGATAGTAGGATCATGTAGATATTTAATTTTTGCAAGTAAAACAAATAAATAAGGGTCAAAGCGTAATTTTTTTAGTCTTTATTTTATAAACTAGTCCATCATAGGGAACCCGAAAGGGGTGTTGTGGGGTGCTAACACCTTCCCCACACGTAACTAACTCCCTTACCCGACTCAGGTTATAATGGCCAAAGTTGGTTTTTAAAAAAAAACCAATGCCTTTTTACCTTTTTTAGTGTTTAAGGTTAAAACACTAGTGGCGATTCCATCGAACCTTTTCGAAAACCTCGCTTTTAGGTCCAGCCCGGTTATCGGACAATCTAAAGGCGTTGAACACCTTCTTTAAAAAACGTGAGTCATATCAAAACCATCGCATCGCTCCGACTGCCTTTTTTGACGGCGGCGACAGATGGCGACTCCACTAGGGAAACTAAAGAGTTGATCCCATTTAGTGATGGACTAGCTTAATAAATGAAAACTTGAAATTACGCTTTTACCCTTCCTTGCTTTATAACATGCTTTACTGTTTGACTTTAATAACTATTGCATGTTTATGCAATTGTTTGAAATAAAAATTGTACACAAACCCTTGCACACAACAGTCCCTCTATACCCGGGGGCAAGAGAGAATACACATAGGGAGTGGGTGGAAAGTACGGCCGGTCGTGGTAATGGCCTTAGTTCCAGCAGGTCATTGTCGGAAACCACCACTCAAGGTGATAACCCTTTTCTTTTGGTCTAAGAACGTCAACACGAAGATCCGTGCATGGTTCAAAGACTGGGATATAGAGGGGACTTTATAATGGGAGCACCATGGGGGCTTGGCCTTGGTGAGAACAGTTAGAATCTACCTTTGCCAATGCACTTTTGTACAGGAAAACCCTACCTCGTGAATAAAATGTCAGTCTATTCGCGGATGAGTGAATTTTTTGTGCATTTGTTTGTTGCATAGCATAATCATACAACAAGAATAAAAATAAAAAATTAAAAACCTTTTCATAATAAACACCCTTATCTCGGACAATCTACTTTTTAGCTAGCCTGATTTCAGGTTCTTTGTAAGCTAAGTAGTCACGTGGACTGACAGAAGAGATAAGGGATTCTAAAACCATTCTTTCATAATAAACACCTTTATCTCGGACAGTCAACATGTTAGCTAGCCTGGTTTTAAGATCTTTGTAAGCTAAGTAGCCACGTTGACCTACAGAAGAGATAAATGGTTAAAATAAAAAAAAACAGTCAAATAATAATCATAATAAGAGAAAATGAGACCCTGTTCATGGTGTTAAGTATCAAATTCATAAACATCCATATAGGTAGTTTCCTTTGCAAAAAATAATCCAAACACCATCATGCATCATGTAGAGAATAAAACATGATAATGTTTAGGAAAAACAAAACACTTTCATGCATGCCCTCACAAAGCATCATACTCATAGCATGCATTTTTTTTTGTTTTTAGTTAATGGAGGGATCCAACAATAAACAGTTGGGAAAAGAGGATATTCCTCGTTACCATGTCGAGAGGTTGGAACAGTTATGCGCGTTAATGCCGCCGGAGGTTCATTCCGATTTTGAGAGATCTTATGGACGGATCCTTGACCTCTTAAGAATCTGCGTTGACCACGTATTCATCAGAGTCTTGATCCACTTTTGGAGCTCCAGACTGCATTGTTTTGAGTTCCATCAGTTCGATTTGGTTCTGACCATGGAAGAATATGAGCTTATGATTCGATGGCCCAAGTCAGCTAGGGTCTACTTTAACCAAAGAGCTTATATCTCAACAAACAAGGTTGCTGATCTTATCTGATTGCCACTTCCACACAAGGGTGGAAGATCTCACTGCTGGAAAACCATTTATCCTTTTTGGCTGATAAAGGAGATTGGTCTACTTTCAACAAGACTCTAGCACTAATTATGTTTGGGACCTTTTTGTTCCCTTTCCATAATGACACCGTGGATCACGCCGCGATGGATGCCTTTTTTGCCTGGGATGTGCACTTGAAGAGTCCCATGCCTGCACTTCTTGCCAACACCTTGCTGTCAGTAGAGTTCTGTCATCATAAGCAAGGAAAAACACTCAGATGCTGCTCTTCGTTGCTATTTGTTTGGGGTATCACACACTTCTATGCCTCGAGCCATATGAGAGTTTTCCCCGATCCTTTGAGGGGCTTCTCAAAGATCCCCCTCCGCCGACATCCAGCCACGGAATGGAAGGTCGAGTTGGAACAATGGAATATCAATCACCTATCCTGGGCTTGTCCTTGGTTATGACCCAGCCATATCCTCATCAAATGCGGAGACTATTCGAACATACCACTATTGGGCCTCAGGGGTTGCATAGCTTACTCCCCAAAGGTAGCTATGAGAAAACTTATGAGAACCCAAACCGCACCGTCACAAGAAGAGCTTGGAGGACTGTGTTTCTTCGGAGACCCATGCAATATTGCAAACTCAGTTGCCAGCCTACATGGGAGAGACTCAGTCTACATGGGAGATAGAGAGCTAGGGAAAGCTCGAGTGGCTGTCTCTAGTGACTACGAGGAATGGAGGAGAAGCAGAGGGATGTCACAACCATCTGCTCCACCCATTGCACCATTAGCAAACGAAGAACTCCAAATTCAAGTCGATGCCTTGACCCAAAGGATAGAAATCATGGGAGCCCAGAAGAGGGCCCTTGAGGAGAAGGAACAATAATCTATCCTTACCATTGATGGTCTGCAAAGGCAATGCAAGAAGAAGGACCAAGAGATAGAACATCTCAAGGATATATGTGCTGACTTTAATGAGGAGGTTATCCGAGCATCCAAAGTTCCAAAACTCAACCCGGATAATCAACTCCAAGAAATGAATGCCAAGTTAGCACACCTTGAGACCAAATGTGCAAAGCAGGCACAAACGACCAAGACAATGCTACAAGATCTCGTGAATGCTCGGTCTGAAGTACGTCAAGGGAGGGAGACCACCCAAAGACTCAACAGAAGCCTTATTGAGCTACGCTGCAAAGAAAGAGATGGGTTAGCTCAATATGGCCAAGTGTTGCAAGAAAGAGACTGATCCATTGAGAAGCTTGACAACTTACAAACCTTGATCGTCCATCAAGAGGCGAAAATAAAGGAGGCTAAAAAATACAGTGAAGATATGAGTCAGGCGGTCCATCGGCAGTCCGAAGCACTCGCTTGCCATGTATGGGAAGCCGAAGAGGAATTACATAGGAATCAGAACCCGCCTGTGGGTTTCTTTAGGCTTTTCCGTTTCTGTCAGAATGTGCTTTGTAGCATGATATAAAGGAATGTACACTTTTCTTGATAAATAAAATACCTTTTTGTTTATCTTTACAACTGTCTACTGCATTCATAAGTTGCATACATTCATACATCCCTCCTTCACTTATAACTAATAAGATAATATAAAGGAAAGGTTAACTGATATGTTTCTGTAAATCAGATTAATGGAAAGGAAACCACTCGTCATCAATCTCCCCCCAATGACTGAGCCACCAAAAGAAGATGATAAGCCTCAACCGTTGGTGATCATAGTCAATAAAGAAGAAGGGGCGAGGACGCCATTGCGTTTATTTATGCCTCATCCTTTCCCCTACAAATCAAATAAAGTTGTACCTTGGAGATACGTAGTAAACGAAGATATTTCCAATATAGCCGGCATTAGGGGCATGACTAGAAGCAGATGGATATACTCCCCCAAGGAGTCACAAGAAGACGCCCCCAAAAGTAGAGACAAAAATAAAGAGACAGAAGAGGAAAATAAAAAGAAATCCAAGGAGGAGACCAATGAGTTACTCCATTTTATAAGGTAGAGTGAGTACTCCATCTTAGACCAACTCAATCGCAAGCCTGCAAAGATAACTCTGTTATCATTAATAATGAGTTCGGAACCACACCGGAATGCACTGCTCAAGGTCTTGAACGAAGCCTACGTGTCGCATACTATATCCCAAGAAAAGTTTGAAGGGATTGTTGGTAGCATCACTACCAATGATCATCTAACCTTCACAGATGAAGAACTCCCTCCCGAAGAGTCAAGCCATAATAAACCCTTGCACATCTCTATGAAGTGCAAGGAGTACCTCATCTCCAAAGTTCTTGTGGATAATGGGTCATCCTTGAATGTACTGCCCAAGTGCACTCTTGACAAATTGACAATACAAGGAACCCATATGCACCCAATCAACACCGTCATTCGAGCCTTTGATAGGTCAATACGTGAAGTAGTGGGGGAGATCAATCTGCCAATCCAAATAGGCCCCACTATCTTCAATGTGGACTTCCACGTGATGGATATCACTCCTACTTACAATTGTCTCCTCGGCAGACCTTGGATTCGTGACGCTAAGGCGATACCTTCAACACTCCACCAAAAAGTCAAGTTTGTGGTAAGTGACAAGCTGGTCACATTTCAAGCTGAAGATGACATCTTGATCAGCAAGCCATCTACCATACCTTATGTGGATGCAGCTGAAAAGGCCCTTGAAACCTCCTTTCAAGTGCTTGAAATCGCCAATGTTGAAAGACTTCCCAGCAATATGAAGATGGTCCACATGATGTCAAAGTATGGATACCGCCCAGGCCAAGGGCTCAGTACGATTTCCCAAGGAATAAAGGAGCCACCGGATTTTAAAGACAATCCTTTGAAACACGGCCTAGGGTACAACCCTACAAAGGATCGAGCTACAAGAAGAATGGGAAAGTCTCCCCTCCGCCAACTGTATCATACCTTTCAAAGTGGAGGGGTACAAGCGTCAAGAGCAACTTTAGTCATTAGGTGTTCTTCTTCCGATTTTAAGGAATGTAAACCCAATGACTATTAAAGATCACTCCCCGGGGCAAGCCCGACCCCCGAGCATTTTTTGGGCACATATTTCCCTTTTAATCATAAAGAATGTGATTCTTACTATCTGCTTCTTTTCTTGTTATTCATGTCTATACCCCATTTTTAACCATGTTTAAACAAACGTTTTCAAAAAGCATCTAAAATAATAAAAAAAAATGCGCTATCATCAAAAAACAAAATTAGCCATCACTGATTGATTAGAAACACAAGAAAGGTTTTACCCCATCATAATAAAGTCTGTTTCACCAATGTTGTGCAAAGAGAAAACAAAAAAAACAATAAAAAGAAGCCCATAGAAGCCAGAGGCCAAAAAAAAAAAAGAAAGGGCAAATCACCCGGTAGGAAACCTACCAAGGGGGCTATGCAAAAGTTAGGGTTAACCTGCTAGGAAACACGAACAACAATAAAGTGTAGCTTAGGCAAAAATTATGGTTACAAAATAAAGTTCGCTAGGATTCCCAAAATAAAACAAAAAGGAACCCTAGACAAAAGTTAGGACACAAAAAACACAACATCCTAGATTGAAAACCCGAAGGGCGGTTTAGGGAAGTCAATCAGCCATAATAAAACACTACGAAATAAACAAAGACGCGATCCCATAAATAAAGCGTTTGTTTAAACTAAGCCTAAACAGTTCAACCTACCATGGCTAGCCATTCTCAAAAGGACCATTTTTCCAAAAATAAAAATCCCTTCAAAAACACAAGCCTTCAAATTAATTGTCCTTTTCCTTCTTTTCTCTTGACCCTTATCACTACGATATTCTAGTGATTAATTGGGTAATATGAAAAATAGTGATCAATAGGAGGATTGAAATTCCTAAAGAAAAGAAGAAGTGCACTAACATGACAAATAACTCTTCAATACAATCACTCTTCGGTCCTGCTGAATCTGAAACGACAAAAACGGTATAGCTAAGCACGACATCAGAAGAGCTTCATCGTAAAAAAACACATCAGTTAATCCTTCTGAAAATATTAACTAAAATAGTATTATAGGACGCATATCATGAGCACTACATGCATAGATGTTGATGAACATGGTCTTATCTTTTCTTAAAAAAAAAAACCCCTGAAAACCCAAACGGCCGTCTCGTTTGGTGAGATGGTCGTCTCTATTTTTCAGACGGTCATCTCGCCATTCACGAATGGCGAGATGGCCGTCTTGGTATCCCAGACGACCGTCTCGAGTTGCTGTTAGGACGAGATGACTGTCTCGACCTTTAAATTTTTGCCGATATATAGGCACGTCCGGGGCAGTTCCAACGCATCCCATTGCTGCATTCTCTCCTCATCCCATACCTCTTCTTGCATATTTGAGTGTGATTGAGCAATAATGCATCAAGGAGAATTCCTCCAGACCTAGAAAGCGTGGTCGGGGACCCACCCGGGGTGCTCTGGCTCCGCAATCGCCACCAAATCCTACTTAGCTCATGCCTCAGCACCAGGCCAGGCTCGACAACATCCGGAGCTACGCCTGGCACCCCATGCTTCAGCTAGATTTCAGCATCCTAACCATGTTCAATTGGGATAAGGATGTAAGGAATTACATCCACAATATCAGGTGGGATTTCCTCTTAGGAGCTCCTCCTGCTCGCATTTTTCAAGAGGCCACAATGGAGGTCCTTGCCTCCGTAACACTGGTAGATATGTCGACCATGTACCCAGGTGTCCCTCTAGCAAGGGCACTCTCCTACTTCATGAATGGGGCATATAGAACGATGACGCTGGATGAGTTCAACATCGTCATGGGCTTCAACTAGCCAACAAACACTTTGACCCCAGAATACCAAAATGCACTTTGCGAAAGACTAGCTGCCCGCACGACTAGTGAGATTTGGTAGGACCTCACTAGATCCCAGATCGTGCCGGCCCAACTGAAGGGATCAACCCTGAGTCCACCTCTCTGCATCTGCCATAAGCTGCTGGCAGGGACGATACACAGACGAAAAGAGAGTCAGGGTAAAATCACCCAACCTGACCTCTTCGTCATCTACTGTATGCTCGAGGGGTATAGGTGCAACCCATGATATTTTCTCTTCAAGGCACTGAAGGATTTTGGGAGCCGCCCCACAAGGACCATCATGATAGCTCCCTTCATCAGCCCCCTGGCCGAGCGATGGGGATGTGCTAATGGGGAAGACATACCCTCGACCCTCCGACCCGAGCCTATTAGTGGGTCAATGCTCGTTCACATGTGCATGCTCATTAGGCAAGGATCCGAGGTGGTACTGCACCTGGCACTCGCCATGACGCTCGATATCCGGGATTTGGATGAGTCGGACGACATCCCCATACCCCCAAAATTCCAGTAGTAGTAGCAGCAGCGGTAGTATGGAGACGACATTGTCAGTGTCCACCAACACATAGACGCCGAGTCCCAGATCCTCTGCCAACAATTGGACCAGATGTCCCTAAGGAAGGACATCTTTGAACTACGGCTGAAGGCATTTGGTTAGAGGCAGGAGGGACTCGCCCAGAGCATAGAAGCGATCAACCAAAATATACTCGGCATGATACAGAGCTAGGAGGAATTCCAGAGGCACATGCTCCGCCAGTTCCCTCCGCAGTCAGACCCGCTGCCAGAATAGGGACCTTGTAATCTTTTTCTTTTTGTAAAAACCCAAAAATATATATGATATGTGAATGAAAGTTTTTCTTTAGCTATTTGCCTCTACTCTCTTCTAAAAAGCCAACATACATAAAAAAGACTAATAAGTAAAAAGGCATACATATCATTCTGAAAAAGCCAAATTTCAAAATCACAAGAAAAAAGAATAAACTGCGGAAAAAGGTGAAATTAACCAAGAGCTTCCAGAATCAAATAAGCTTCAACTACCATCCTTCCACTAAAAAAGAGAAGGCAACCTTCAACCAAAACAAGGCCAACGGAAAGGCTCTATCCCCCAAGCGGGTTATTGCCTACTTCAGAGGCAAACAAAAATAATTTTGCACGACTCAATGCCATCGCCACTACGAGTTTTCAAGCACGCCCACCAAGTGAGAATAAAGGCTTCATCAAAAGCCCTTCACCAACATAGTCCAGAAAGCGAGACTCCATCTCCCTCCCCGGAGGATCATCAAAATCAAATTCCCCAACAGGTCACCAAAAAGAGAAAACCATCCCTAGTGAGCCTACTACAAGGGCAAAACTTCAAGCTTATCCCTAGTAAGTCGTTCGCTTGCGCATGGGTAAAGCTGACAAACAAAAAGACAACATCCCCAAAGGGAATATTCGCCTACTCATAGGCACCATTTAGAATAAACAAATCCCCCAGTGGATTCCTGCCTACTCAAGAGGCATTCATAAGAAATCCCCAACAATCAACAAGATGGATGGCTATCAAAAAAGATAAAAAGACATTTCCAAATACAACTACTCCCCATGAAGCCGGCGCATGAGCTAGAGCAGTAAGCTGCCACCCTTTTTCTCTATCAAAAGGATCAACCACCATAAGCAAGGGGTATCCAGAAGATAGAGTTCCACATATCAGCCAAAGGGTCAGCTACCGCAACAAATGAGCATCCTGAGGCATCAAACCAAAACCGATGGGTCAGCTACCATATCAAAGGAGCATCCCAAGGTTCTCTTTTCATTAAAGCTAAAGGGTCAGCTACCGTATCAAAGGAGCATCCTGAAGCTTCGCACATACCACCTGAGGGGTCAGCTACCGCTTTAATGGAGCATCCCGAAGGAAAATCTTTATTAGCCAAAGGGTCAGCTATCGCATCAAAGGAGCATCCTGAGGCATCAAACCAAGACCAAGGGGGTCAGCTACTGCATCGAAGGACACTACTAGAAAAATGTCAAATAGTAACCGAAATCAGTGACCGAAAAATTTAGTTACTATCAGTGACCGAATCAGTAACCAAATTATTATTTTTTAGTCTAGTAACCGAAATAGTAACCGAATTTTCGGTCACATAAAATCGGTTACTATTTCGAGTCACTTTATTATTTAATTTATTTTTTTAATTAATCTATATTTAATTTATGTAATTATTTTTGTTTTTCAGTGGTAATTTTTTATTTTTTACGCTTGTAGGATCTGACCTAGGTACGAAAATTTCATCTTCGCGCCCTAAATTTTCTTCATCTTCTTCGCGTATTTCTTCATCTTCTTCATCTTCTTCGTGCATTAACTGACATTTTTATTCCTGGGCTGCACTAAGCAGATCGAGAGATTGTTCCGCCCCTTGTCCCCAAATATGGGTAATATGTTTGCAAAAATTATTGCTCAAATCTGACCTAGTTGGCGAGCGATCCTAGTTCGCAGCAGAGAACAAGACAGCAAGCGAGCATACTTGTTCGAGCTTAACCTAGACCTTTCATTTGTCCATCCCCAAGCGAATTCCAAACTCAACCCCAGCCTCAACCTCGATGAACTCGACGAACTTGAGGCCCAAACCCATCTCCGGCAGCATCGAACCCTAATCTGAAGCCAAACTCCAGTCGTCGTGCGGTCAAACCCAACACAAACCCAGCTGACCTCGAACCCTAACCCAAACCTCAACCACCTTGAATCCAAGCGACCTGCAACTGTGGCGACAATAAACACTTTACAAAAAATCTTCTAAGTTGATTTAATCGATTGTTTCGCGATTCAATCGATTGAAATATTGCAAAAATTTCTTGTAAAACTTTTCAAGTTATTTTAACTGATAAAAATAAGTTTTAATCGATTAAAACGTTGTGCAAAAATTGTTTTAATCGATTGAAACCAGAATTAATCGATTAAAAGAGTTCTGATCGGTCATAATTGCATTCTGATCGATCATAATTGAAACGATATAATAGCGGTTCCAGGTTAACCGCTATCTAAAATGTACTTCGCTTGAGTGACAGTCTTCCCGCTCGAGCGAAACGCCCCCTGCACAAAATTGGCATTCTCGGGTTGTATTTCGCTTGAGCGACTCTATTTTCGCTCGAGCGATGGTGCAACCGCTATTAGAAGTTCTCTTTTAAGAGCGGTTCCAATGAAACCGCTATCATATAAAACGCTGTGTAGAAATTTTTAACTAATAAAAATAAGTTTTAATCGATTAAAACGTTGTGCAGAAATTGTTTTAATCGATTGAAACGAGATTTAATCGATTAAAACGGTTCGATCGGTCATAACTGCATTCGATCGATCATAATTGAAACGATATAATAGCGGTTCCAGATTAACCGCTATCTAAGTGAGCTTTTAAGAGCGGTTCCTGTGTAACCGCTATCTTAAATGTATTTCAGCTGAGCGACACTCTTCTCGCTCGAGCGAAACACCCCTGCACAAAATTGGCATTCTCGGGTTGTATTTCGCTTGAGCGACTCTAGTCTCGCTCGAGCGATATTTGATTCTGATCGATTAGATTTTCGAAATGATCGATCATATTTGATAATTTTTTCAAATAATTAATTATAATCGATTAGTTTTCTAAATTATTGATTAGAATTGATTAGTTTTTCAAATAATAGATTAGAATTGATTAATTTTTGAAATATATACTAAAAAATTATAATTAAAAATATAAATTAGTTAAGAATATTGACTATTGTAAAGATAAAGTAGAACATGGGAGGAGATGAGGATGATAATATAATGATAGAACTTACAAAAATGTAGAATTGAGAAGTTTGAAACAAATAAAATTAAGAAAATAGATATTTAATTACACTTTTAATAAATTTAAGATAATACTAGTTTTGATTTTTATTTTTAAATATTTATTTTAATTATTTAAAATAGAGAAACTATCATTTTAGTTTCTAGCTACTGAATTTAAAGAATTAAATTTATTATTATTTAATCTTTTAATTTGTAGAATTAAACTCAATATAATTGTTAAAAATACTTTGTAGAGGCATTTGAGAAAGCTTTTGTCAAAATACTTTGTTTTTAATTGTTAAAAACATTTGTAGAGGCATTTTGCAAAATCTTTTAAGTGAAGAAACCTCATGCAACATAAATCTTTTAATTTTAGTATTAAAAATTTAAATTATATTTTATTAAATTAAAATAGTTACAATATATTTTTTTACTTTGAGAATGAACAATATAATTAAACTCAAAATTGACAATATTATAATACATTTTTGAACTCTTTTGGATTAATTTTTTTCCTAAATTTTTGATAAAGTTAATTTTAATATTTAAAAGTATTTAACATTTTGAATTCTGAAAGGTTTTCTCTAATAGCAAATTTAAAAACATAATATTCAAAAAAATAGTTAATGTAAGTTTTCATTATGCATAATTGAGAAGATATGATAGCGGTTCCACGTTAACCGCTATCTAAAGTATAATTTAGATAGCGGTTAATGGTTAACTGCTATTAGAAGTGCAATTTTAAGAGAGGTTCTTGTGGAACCGCTATCTAAAATGTATTTCGCTTGAGCGACAATATTCTCGCTCGAGCGAAACGCCTCCTGCACAAAATTGGCATTCTCGGGTTGTATTTCGCTTGAGCGACACTACTCTCGCTCGAGCGAAATACGATTCTGATCGATCATAACTTGAAATGATCGATCATAATTGAGAGGATATAATAGCGGTTTCCTTATAACCGCTATCTGAAGTGTATATTAGATAGCGGTTAAGGCTTATACGATATTCGAAGTGTATTTCGCTTGAGCGAGACTACTCGCTCAAGCGAAATCCAATTCGATCGATTATATTTTCAAAATGATCGATCATATTTGATAATTTTTTCAAATAATTAATTATAATCGATTAGTTTTCTAAATTATTGATTAGAATTGATTAGTTTTTCAAATAATAGATTAGCATTGATTAATTTTTGAAATATATACTAAAAAATTATAATTAAAACTATAAATTAGTTAAGAATATTGACTATTGTAAAGATAAAGTAGAACATGGGAGGAGATGGGGATGATAATATAATGATAGAACTTACAAAAATGTAGAATTGAGAAGTTTGAAACAAATAAAATTAAGAAAATAGATATTTAATTACACTTTTAATAAATTTAAGATAATACTAGTTTTGATTTTTATTTTTAAATATTTATTTTAATTATTTAAAACAGAGAAACTATAATTTTAGTTTCTAACTACTGAATTTAAAGAATTAAATTTATTATTATTTAATATTTTAATTTTAGTATTAAAATTTTAAATTATATTTTATTAAATTAAAATAATTACAATATATTTTTCTACTTTGAGAATGAACAATATAATTAAACTCAAAATTGACAATATTATAATATATTTTTGAACTCTTTTGGATTAATTTTTTTTCCTAATTTTTGATAAAGTTAATTTTAATATTTAAAAGTATTTAACATTTTGATATAATGAGCATGATAATATAATGATAGAATTTACAAAAATGTAGAATTGAGAAGTTTAAATTTTTTTAAGAAAATAGAGATTTAATTATACTTTTAATAAATTTAAGATAATACTAGTTTTTAAACCTTTTTCTAATATTTGTTTTAAAAAATATAATATCATTTTTTAATATTTTATAGATTTTATATTTATATATTTATAAAAGTAATTGGATTAAATTTATTATCCTCTCATATATTATTATACATTTAGCGTAATTTTAGTTTATTTAAAAATTAGAATACAAATATACTATACCAATATACCATTATATTATTTTCATTGTATATAAATTACAAAATTAATAATTTGTATACTATACTATACTAACATATTATTTGTATACTATACTAATAGTATAATATACTATATTATAATATTATTTGTATACAAAACTAATATCTTTATATATAAATATATAAATATGGAAAGATATAAATATATGTAAAAATATAAACATATAAATATATATAAATATGTAAAGATATAAACATATATCTTTAATATTTTGTAAATGTAAATATAATTTATATATATTTTTAAATCTTTTTCTAATATTTATTTTTAAAAATATAATATTATTTTTAAAATATAATATTATTTTTTTCAAATATATAAATATATAAAGATATAAATGTATAAGGATATAAATAAATATATAAATATATCAATATATAAATATATCAAAATATAAATATATAAATATATAAATATATAAATATATTAATATATAAATATATCAATATATAAATATATAAATATATATATATATATATATATATATATATATATATATATATATATATATATATATATATACAAATATATCAATATATCAATATTATCCCCTCATATATTAATATACATTATGCTATATAAATATATCAATATATAAATATATCAATATTTAAATATATCAATATTTAAATATATATTAAAATATATAAATATATTTTTATTTATAGATTTTATATTTATATATTTATACGGATATACATTTATTTGTATATAAATATAATTTATTTGTAAGTTATTATTAAAAGATCCTAGTAGCTCGGTGGTTGGAGTTTCAGCCTCCAACTCTAAGGTACCGGGTTCGAATCCCGACAATGACAATAAACCACCTAATAATAAGTTAAACTAAATAAATATAATTAAAAACTTAAATAAGCAAAATATAATATAATTAAGAGATAGGGAAAATAAATAATAGATATAATAAAAATGTAAATAAATAAAAATAATTAAATTTGTTATTGGTTAACTTTTTCATTGATTTAGTGACCGATTTGGTTATATATAATCGGTCACTGAATCGGTCACTGATTCGGTCACTGATTCGGTCACTGAATCAGTCACTAAAATCAGTGACCAAGGAAATAGTGATCGATTCCAGTTGGTCACTATTTCGGTCACTATTTTAATTAGTAACCGATTTTGCACATTTAGTGACCGAATTTTCGGTCACTATTTGGTGTTTTTCTTGTAGTGGGAGCATCCTAAGGTTCTCTATTCATTAAAGCTAAAGGGTCAACTACCATATCAAAGGAGCATCGTGAAGCTTCGCAACACATTATCTAAAGGATTGTAGACCCCAAATCTTGCCCTACCTCAAAATAAAGAGCAGAAGATCTCCAATTCGAAGATGGGCATATTAGAGTAGGAAGGTTTTTTGTACGAAAAAAATAAGGAATTCTACCTGAAAGGTCGAGACCGCCGTCTCGCCATCGGCAAAGGACGAGACTGCCATCTCGTTTGGCAAGACGACCATCTCGCCACTTACCATGGCTAGACCGCCTTCTCGCCATTTGTCAAATCGATACCACCGTCCCGATTGGCGAGACGGCGGTCTCGACCTTGCCAGGCAAGACGACGGTCTCGACCTGACATGCACGAATCCCTATAAAAGGAGGGCACTCTCTCCTTCTTTTCACACAGTTCTTCAACCTTTCCTTCTATCATTTCTTCAAATTCTTCTCCTAGAGCTCCTCCGAAGTATTTCCGAAGTTTTCTGAGTGTTCTTAGAGGGTTTTTATAACGTTGCGAGAGAGAGAGAGATTGATGTTGTAGAGCGAAGGACTGCCAAAATGTGTCCTATTTTAAGAGAATTAATCAAGAAAGCTTGCTTCAAAGGTTTCTTCACTTTCTCCCTCTCTTTTATTGCTTTGTTATTTATATTCATCTATGCATTAGCTGCTAGGGCCATGTAGTCGTTACTTTTTAATTCCGCAAATAAAAGGGTAAAAGTATCATAGGGAACCCGAAAGGGGCGTTGTGGGGGTGCTAATACCTTCCCCACACATAACTAATTCCCTTACCCAACTCTGGTTATAATGGCCAAAGTTGGTTTTCTTAAAAACCAACGCCTTCTTTTTTTTCCTTTTCCGATATTTTCGATAAAAACATCGGTGACGACTCCATAAGAACCCTCTTCGAAAACCTTGCTTTTAGGTTCAGCCCGGTTATCGGACAACCTAAAGGCGTTATAACGTCATCCTTTTAAAACGCGAAAACGAAAGTCAGAACCATCGCGTCGCTCCGATTGCCTCTTTTGATGGCGGCGACAGATGGCGACTTCATTGGGGAAGCCTAGAGAGTTGATCCCATTTAGTTATGGGCCGGTTTAATAAATAAACTTAAGAAATTTCGCTTTTACCCTACCTTGTCTTATAACATGTTTATTTGCTTGGCTTTAATAACTGTTGTTCGTTTATTTTACGCAATTTTTTGAAATACAAATTTTACACAAACCTTTTCACACAACAGTTCCCACTATACCTGGGGGCAAGTGAGAAATCCATAGGGAGTGGGTGGCAGGTATGATTTGCCGTAGTGAGGGCCATGAGCCCACCGGTATGATCGAAAACCACCACTTAAGGTGATAACCTTCCTCTTTTGTCACAAAGACTGACTATGGCCTTAGTGCTAAGCATGGTCGAAAGGCTGGAGAGTGGGGACCCTATAATGGGGGCACCTTGGGGGCCTAAGCCTTGGTGAGAACAGTTAGAACCTACCTTTGCCAATGCAATTTTCTGCAGGAAAACCCTACCTCGTAATTAAATGTCATCCTACTTGTTCGTGGATGAGTGAATTGTGTGTGCATTTGTTTGTTGCATTTGATTGCATAGCATAACCAAACAACAGATAAAAATAGAAAGACCACAAAAATATTTTTGCAATAAACACCCTTATCTCGGACAGTCTGCCTTTTAGCTAGCCTGGTTTTAGGTTCTTTGTAAACGAAGTAGCCACGCAGTCCGGCAGAAGAGATAAGGGACGCTAAAATTATTCTTTTGCAATAAACCATTTTATCTCGGATAGTCTGCCTTTTAGCTAGCCTGGTTTTAGGTTCTTTATAAGCTAAGTAGCCACGCAGTCCGACATAAGAGATAAAAGGCTATAAAATAAAATCAAATAAATCCGACGAATAAAAAATGTTAAAACTCATAAAACGGTTTATGACAAAGTCAAATCATTCATGTCGCATCATGTCATGAGCAAAAAACCAAGAGAGAAAATAAAAGGAGAGTAAACATCAACATCATTCTAAAAATCTCTCATAAAGCACATTCATGCTAGGGGGCATTAAATATCTCTAAGACAAAGATGAAAGAGGCCCCAAGCACATTTGTAACCATCCACAGGGAAGGGACAAATGTACTAAGGTATATGGTGATCTTCGTCATACTTGTCCAAAACCATGACAAGGAAGGAACCATTACACCGAAGTGGGTAGGGTACCCTGCAGAGCGTAAGCTTAAAGGATGATACCTAAGTCATTGTCTTAGAAGGTACTAGTCCCACACTCATCATTCATTTCATTAATAAAATTTTTTGGGCATTCTAGAAAGTGGCTGGTCCTCTTCCAATCCGAACCCGCGCATAGAAAGCAAAGGCCATGGAGAACCTGGAAGAACAAAATCACAAACTCACCGCTAAGGTTAACACCCTCCAGGAACAAATGGCGCAACTAATGGAGGCCATGCGCCAATAGAGTCAAAATAAAGGCGAGACTCAAGGTGATCGCGCCTCTCGCCATGAAGAAGAAGAAGAGGAGTTCCTCTTCGATCAAAAGGCCCCTTATCCAATATGATGCTCGGATGATGCACATCCACACCCCGGAGGTGTCCAAGCAACGAATCTTCGCCTTGGAGGAGAGGCTGAAGGCGGTAGAGGGACACAACTTTGATGTCAAAGAGGTGGTAGACATGTGTCTGGTCAAGAACATCCATTTCCCGTGGAAATTCAATATCTCAGACTTCCCTAAGTATGCTGGATTGACCTGCCCCAAGAACCATCTTATGATGTACTGTTGTAATATGGCTGCGCATGCTAAGAACGAAAAACTCCTGATCCATTGTTTCTAGGAGAGCTTGGCTGACTCATCCCTCATTGGTATATGCAGCTTGAAAAGGGGCAGGTCCAAAACTGGAAGTAGCTGGCTGACGCCTTCCTTTGTCGTTACCGATACAACATCGATCTGACCCCTGACAGGTCAGATCTTACGACTTTAAGTAAAAAGAACGATGAGTCCTTCAAAGTATACGCACAGAGGTGGAGGATAAGGAGACGGTGGCTATGTTCATAGACACACTGATAGGAGCTTACTACGACAAGTCGATAGCCAGTACATCTAATCTTTTCTCGGACATAGTCACTGTGGGGGAGAGAGTGGAGCAAGGGTTGAGAAGTGGGAAGATAACACAATCTTCCCATGTTGGCGTCTCATTCAAAAAACCCTCCGACAAGAAGAAGGAGGAAGCTGTGCACGCAATTAACCTCGCTACTCCTTCTTATGCTCCACAAGTGGTTCAACAGCCTCACAAGAAAGAGAGGAAGTTCACTCCTATCTCAACTTCCTATGGAAAGTTGCTGCCTCAGCTGCTGGAAGCCAAGCTCCTGGCCTGTGCTCCTCCCAAAAAGATAGAGCCTCCCTATCCCGAGTGGTATAAACCAAACGAAAAATGCGATTACCACTCGGGTTCACTCGGACACTCAACAGAGAACTGCTTGACCCTGAAGTATCGGGTCCAAGAGTTAATCGACGCTGGGTGGATAACCTTTGGCGCCTCTGCCTCCGATATGGACGCCAAACCTCTGTCGAAACCAGAGTGATAGGGGGGAAAGAATCGGGAGGATCATCTCTTAGGGTTCTTTTTTTAGCTTTCTCTTGTATTTCCCGTGGTCCCCGCCCGTGGCCGCGGGAACACTGACTAAAAGGGCATGTAAATACGTTTTCCTTTCTTTATACATGAGGCATTTTTTGTCATATTCATTTTCATTCTTTTCCCTCTTTTATTTATTATTCTTCCAAAAATAATTGAATAATAAGATCTATGACTAAAATAGAACCAAACAAAAAACACATCATGTCTGTGATTGATGAATCTCTCTGGGACTCGAAAGCCGAAGGTGAATGGATCGAGTCCAACAGCGAGCAGGGGACCATTTCCCTGAACATGCAAAGGATGTTAAAGAAGGAAGCGAGCATCATTCAACCGCATCAAGAGGAAACAGAGACTATCAATTTGGGACAAGGAGACGATGAGAAAAAGATAAATATCGGCACCCAGATTGATAGCAACATCAAGTAGGGATTGACACAACTTTTAAAGGAATATGTGGATGTGTTCGCTTGGTCCTATCATGACATGCCTGGGCTCGATACAAACATAGAGGAACATCGATTGCCATTAAAAGAGGGATTTCGGCCTATAAAAAAAATGCTCAGGAGGATCAAGTCGGATTGGTCCTTAATGATTAAGGAGGAAGTACAAAGACAACTGAACGCCAACTTCCTAATAGTGTCCAAATACCCCGAATGGTTGGCAAACATAGTGCCCGTTATCAAGAAGAACGACAAGGTCAGAGTATGCGTGTACTATAGGGACCTCAATCGAGCAAGTCCAAAGGATGACTTCCCCCTGCCACACATAAACACACTAGTAGATCACACCGCTACAAACACGCTCTATTCCTTCATGGACGGATATGCGGGGTACAATCAGATTAAGTTGGCTGTCGAAGATAGGGAAAAAACCTCCTACATCACACCATGGACACCTTTTGCTATAGAGTAATGCCTTTCGGACTCAAGAATGCAGGGGCTACCTATTAGAGGGCTATGGTCACACTATTCCACGACATGATCCATAAATAAATAGAAGTATACGCGGATGACATGATCGCCAAATCCAGAAACGAGACGGACCACATCCAATATCTCAAGAAGTTGTTCGATTGGCTTTGAAAGTATCAACTCAAATTGAACCCAGCAAAATGTACTTTCGGAGTACGGTCAGGCAAACTCTTAGGATTCATCGTAGCCAACCTTGGCCAGCCCTGCTTCAAAATCCCTTTTGAAAATCCTTCTGTAAAAATAAACCATTTGTTTATATTAATAAAATTGTCTTTTACCTCTTTTCTCTTGACCAATTTATGAAAATGCCTCTGTATTAATGAAATATGAGCATGCATAAAGAATCAATACAAGAAAGCATAACAAAGGAAAAGAAAAAAAGATGAAAACAAGCGGTGCCCGCTAGGACATGCTTAGGCAAAAATTAGGGCAGCCTGCTAGATTGAAAACCCGCAAAGGGCGGTCTAGACAAAAGTAAAGGCACTCGTAAAAAGGAAAAAGTCCGCTAAGATATCCTAGGAAAAAATTAAGGCAGCCCACTAGATTGAAAACCCGCAACGGGCAGTCTAGGCAAAAGACAGGGCTAAACCTAAATAAGAGCCCATCAGAGTAATCATGGGAGAATAGCAAAATAATACTAGTCACTTTCTAGATGCCTCAACTAAAAATAGATTGCATTTAAGGCATCCACACAAATAGTCGCACAAAATGACTTTGTCAAAATCGAAAAAACAAAAAGAATTGTTTCAAACAAATAACAAAAACAAATAGCATACATGTAAGGGAATTAGCTCCGTGCTTGCATTTGAAAACATGAAGCACTAAAAAACAAATGAAGCACTCGCCCACTCAAAACACCCCCGGTACAATCAGCGCATGAGATAGAGCAGTAAGTCACCACCACCACCAGTCCTACAAAGTGGACTGCACCAGCCAGATGGGGGGTTCATACCCATCAACTTGCGCATGACCTGTGCATGAGCCAGAGCAGTAAGTCACAGTCGGTCCTATGAAGTGGACTACCAGCCTTATGAGGGGTTTATACTCATCCAGTCCTACAAACGATGGACTGCAAACACTACCAGCCTGATGAGGGGTTTATACTCATCCAGTCCTACAAATGATGGATTGTAAACACTACCAACCGGATGGGGGTTCATACTCATCAACCGAAGGGTCGGCTACTGCAAGAAGGAGCATCCTGAGGTTCTACCACTTGTCAGCTAAGGGGTCGGCTACCGCAAGAAGGAGCATCCCGAAGCTACAACCAACTGGATGGGGGTTCATACTCATCAACCGAAGGGTCGGCTACCGCAAGAAGGAGCATCCTGAGGTTCTACCACGTGTTAACCAAAGGGGTCGGCTACCGCATGAAGGAGCATCCTGGAGGCGCACAACATTTTTCCAGAGGGCCGACCACCACTGTAGACCCCAAATCTTGCCTGACCTCCAAATAAAGTCAGAAAGCTTCCTATTTGAAGACGGCCGAAGCCTAACAAGCCACTAGGAGAGACTATTAGGCCCCCGTACTAGGATAGGAAGGTTTTTTGGCCCGAAAAATAAAGTTTCTCGCCCTGAAGGGACGAGACCGCCGTCTGGAAGGACCAGACCGGCGTCTCATCTCAACGCCAGGACGAGACCGCCGTCTCGATTGTCCAGACGGCAGTCTCGTCACCTGCAAAGGTCGAGACGGCGGTCTGGATTTTTCAGACGGTGGTCTCGATTCCTGCAAAGGTCGAGACGGTGGTCTGGATTTTCCAGACGGCGGTCTCGATTCCTGCCTAGTCGAGACGGCGGTCTGGATTTTCCAGACGGCGGTCTCGACCCTCTGCCATGAACGAGACGGCGGTCTGGAATTTCCAGACGGTGGTCTCGACCCTGTCAGAGGAAACAGTGGTCTCGACTTGTCACGCGCGAAAAACTATAAATAGGGGTCCTCCCCCCCTCATTTCCACACAGAATCAACATAGCTCTCCCTTCTCTCTAGACTTTCTCTCTCTAAGAATCCCTCCGAGGCATTTTCGGAGTTTCTGAGTGTCTCTAGGCATAAACTGAGTGTTCTAAATCTTCTTTAGAATCCCTCCGAGGCATTTCCGGAGTTTCTGAGAGTTGTAGAGTGAAGGGTTGCCAAAACGCACCCTCTCTTTTAAGATATAAAAGCTTGCTTTGGAGGTGCATATTCTCCCTCTCTATTTTTATTACTGCCATTTAAATTATGCAATAGAAGCTAGGGCCATGTAGTCATAAACTTAAATTCCGCATAATAAAAGGGTAAAAGCGCAATTTTCCAGTTTAATTATTTATTCAAAGTAGCCAGCCTATCATAGGGAACCCGAAAGGGGCGTCGTAAAGGAACTAATACTTCCTTTACACGTAACTAACTCCCTTACCCAACTCTGGTTCTAATGACCAAAGTTGGTTTTCGAAAACCAACGCCTTTTTTAAATCCCCTTTTCCGATGTTTATGGTAAAAATATCGGTGGCGACTCCATAGAACCCAATTAAACAAGTCCCTGGGTTAGCCCGGTTATCGGACAACCCAGGGATACTTTCGAAAACCTCGCCCCTAGGTTAGCCCGGTTATCGGACAACCTAAAGGCGTTGTAACCACCAATAAAAAACGCGAAAATCAAAGAGGGTCGAAAAAACCATTGCGTCGCTCCGACCGCCTTCCTTTTTTTTGACGGCGGCGACAAATGGCGACTCCACTGGGGAAGCCTAGAGAGTTGATCCCATTTAGTGATGGGCTGACTTAAAAATAATTAAACCAAGAAAATAGCGCTTTTACCCTACCTTGTATTATAACATGGTTTATTGTTTGGCTTTCAAATAACTGTTGCTTGTTTATACTTACGCAATTGATTGAAATATAAATTACACACAAAACCCTTGCACACTACAGTTCCCTCTATACCCGGGGGCAAGTGAGAAAACCATAGGGAGTGGGTGGCAGGTACGGTTCGCTGCAGTTAGGGCCTTGTGCCCACCAGTGTGATCGGAAACCACCACTCAAGGTGATAACCTTCCTCTTTTGGCAACAAGACCGACTCTGGCCTTAGTGCTGAGCATGGTTGGACGGCTGGAGAGTGGGGACCCTATAATGGGGGCACCTTGGGGGCCTTAGCCTGGTGAGAACAGTTAGAACCTACCCTAACCAATGCACCTTTCTGCAAGAAAACCCTACCTCGTGATAAAAGCGAAGTCTCGCCTGTTCGGGGATGATCAAATTATGTGTGCATATGATTGTTGCATTTGTATGTTGCATAGCATAAACAAACAACAGAACAAAAAAACCAAAAATATTTTACAAATAAACACCCTTATCTCGGACAGTCTGCCTTTTAGCTAGCCTGGTTTCAGGTTCTTTGCAAGCTAAGTAGCCACGCAGTTCCGACAGAAGAGATAAGGGATGATAAAAATTCTTTCGCATAAAGCCATATTTTATCTCGGACAGTCTGCCTTTTAGCTAGCCTGGTTTCAGGTTCTTTGTAAGCTAAGTAGCCACGCAGTTCCGACAGAAGAGATAAAAGGCTATAAAATAAACAAATAAAAATAATAAAATAATCCATTTTTTCAAAATTCACAAATAAGACCTGGTCCAAAAATATTGCATTCATAATACATTCATATAGATAGTTTATTCTTTCGAAAAATACGCAAATACCATACATCATGTAGAAAAACATGATAAATAGTAAAATAAACACTCACATTCAATAAACATCATCTTCATCAAAATCATACATTTTGGTTTTAGAAAATGGAGGGGACAAGTAGACAAGTGGGGAAGGTGGATATTCTCCGAAGCCATACTGAGAAGCTAGAACGGCTTAGTGCAACGATGCCACCGGAGGTCCGCGCTGATTTTGAAAAGTCCTATGGACGAATTCTGGACCTCCTAAAGATTAGTGTCGATCAAGTCTTCCTCAGGGTACTAATTCACTTTTGGAACTCCAGTCTGCGGTGCTTTGAATTTCCGCAGTTCGACATGGTGCCCACTTTAGAGGAGTATGAAACAATGTTGAAATGGCCCAAATCAGCCGGGGTCCATATCCGCCATGAGGCGTATACTCCTGCAGCACCAGTCGCTGCCCTTATCCATCTACCGTACTGACAAAGTACCCTGATAGGAAGAGGGAACACCCAGGGATGGAGAGTATCGATGTTAGAAGACCACCTGTCCTACCTGGCTGAAAGGGCAGAGTGGGTTGCCTTCAACAAGACCCTGGCATTATTAATCTTCGGAACGATCCTGTTCCCCTTCCATCTCGACACGATCGATCAAGCCGTCATGGACGCTTTCTTCGCTTGGGACGTGAACTCGAAGAGTCCCCTGCCTGCTATTCTTGCCGACACCTTGCTATCGGTGGATTTCTGCCAACAGAAGCAAGGGAGAACACTCCGCTACTGCTCTTCGTTACTTTATGTGTGGAGCATCACGCACCTTTATGCCTCCAGTCACATGGGGATATTCCCCGACCCCTTGAGAAGCTTCTCCAAAATCCCCCTCCAACGACGCCTGACTATAGAATGGAGGGATGAGTTAGAACAAAAGGACGCCAACAGCATATCTTGGGTCTGCCCTTGGTTCCGACCCGACCCAGTTCTCATCAGATGTGGGAACTACCCGAATGTACCCTTGATAGGACTCAGGGGTTGCATAGCCTACTCACCTAGAGTAGCTATGAGGCAACTCATGAGGACTCAAACTACTATCTCCCGAGGGGAACTTGGAGGGCTGTGCTTCTTTGGAGACTCGTGCACAATCGCCAACTCACTGACCGTGAGGAAAGCATGGGAGAAGCCAGTCTACATGGGAGACAGAGAGCTAGGAAAAGCTCGGGTGACTGTCACTAGTGACTATGAGGCATGGAGGAGGAGAAGAGAGATGGCTCGACCATCCACCACACCCGCACCAATCGCCAACAACGAAGAGCTGCAGGCACAAGTCAATGCCTTGACCCAGAGGGTAGAAATAATGGGAGCCCAGATACGGGCCCTTGAGGAAAAAGAGCAAGCATCTATCCTCACGATTGACGGTCTACAAAGGCAAAGCAAGAAAAAGGATCATGAAATAGAGCGCCTCAAGGACCAATCTGCTGACGCTAACGAACAAGCTATCCGAGCATCCAAAACTGCCAGAACCAGCTCGGATAGCCAACGGCAGGAGATAACCGCCAGATCAGCACACCTTGAGGCGGAATCAGCTCAGCAGGCTCAAACGATCAAGGAGTTGTCAGAAGGGCTCCTCCAGGCTCAGATAGACCTCCGCCAAGAGCGAGAGAACAATAGAAAACTGAGCAGAGGTCTCTATGAGCTATGCCTTAAGGAGAAAAGCGGGCTAGCTCAGTATGACCAAGTACTTCAAGAGAAGGACCAAGTTGTTGCAAAGCTTGAGGAGCTACAAGCCTTGGTCATACATCAAGAGGAAAAGAGGCTCAACAATACAGCGAAGAAATGAGCCAAGCGATCCACAAGCAAAGCGAAGCGCTCGCTCACCATGTCCGGGAAGCCGAGAGAGAATTACAAAGAAAACAAGACCCGCCTGTGGGTTTCTTTAGGCTTTTCCGTTTTTGCCAAAAGACGCTTCGTAGTATGGAATAGGAGAATGTACACCTTCCAATGAATTAATGAAATCTTTTTCTCTATTCAACAAGTTGTCTACTTGCATACATGAACATACATTTGCATATTTAATTTCCCCTCCTTCACGCTTAATAAATAAAATAATAAAAAGGAAGGATTAACTAACACGTCTTCCAACTCAGAAGAATGGAGAGAAAGCCACTCCTAATAAAGCTCACCCCAACGGTCGAATCACCGCAAGAGGGAAATAAACCTTGGCCGTTGGTCCTCAAGAATAAAGAAGAGGGGGCAAGGACGCCAGTGCGACTATTTATGCCACGCCCTTTCCCCTACGAGTCAAATAAAGCTGTACCGTGGAGATATGGGGAATCTTCGCCAATAAAAGAAGAAATAACAAACATAGCCGGCATTGGGGGCACAACTAGAAGTGGAAGAATCTACTCCCCCAAGGACACACAGGAAAATGTCCTTCAAAATAAAGGAAAAAATAAAAAGACCGAAGAAGAAAAAGAAAATAAAGAATCCAAGGAGGAGACAGAGGAATTACTCCAGTTTATAAGGCAAAGTGAGTATTCCATTATAGACCAGCTCAATCGCACACCTGCAAAGATCACGTTGCTATCTTTGATAATGAGCTCGGAACCGCACCGGAACGCCCTGCTGAAGGTCTTGAGCGAGGCGCATGTACCTCACACAATATCCCAAGAAAAGGTCGAGAGGATCGTCGGTCACATTACATCAAGCGATCACCTCGCCTTCACAGAGGAAGAACTCCCTCTCGAAGGGTCAAAGGATAACAAGCCCTTGCATATCTCGGTTAAATGCAAGGAATACCTCATCGCCAAAGTTCTTGTGGATAACGGGTCATCCTTGAACGTGATGCCCAAGTGCACACTAGATAAGTTGACTATCCAAGGAACCCGTCTGCGCCCAAGCAGAATCATCGTTCGAGCCTTCGACGGATCAAAGCGAGAAGTAGTGGGAGAGGTTAATTTGCCAATCCAGGTTGGACCCACTATCTTCAACGTCAATTTCCACGTAATGGACATTACTCCAGCATACAGCTGTCTCCTCGGCAGGCCTTGGATTCATGATGCTAAGGCAGTACCTTCAACGCTCCACCAAAAAGTCAAATTCGTAGTGGATGACAAACTAGTCACGGTTCAAGCAGAAGACGATATCCTGATCAGTGGACCGTCCACCCAACCTTATGTGGATGCGGCTGAAGAGGCTCTTAAAACATCTTTTCAAGCGCTCAAAATTGCCAGTATAGAGCGACTTCCCAGAAATACAAAGGTAGCCCACATGATGTTAAAGCATGGCTACCATCTCGGCCAAGGGTCGAGGGCGATTCCCAAGGAATGAGGGAACCCCGGAATTCAAAGACAATCCTCACAAGTATGGCCTAGGATATAACCCTTTCAAGGGCCGAGCGGGAAAAGCAAAAGGGAAGTCCCCCCTCCGCACACTCAAGCAGATTTTCCGAAGTGGAGGGGTGCAAGCGTCAAGAGCCACTCTAGTCATTAGGAAATCTTTTTCTTTGTTTAAGGGATGTAAACCCCATGATTGTTAGAGATTATCCCCAGGCGAGCCCGACCCCCGGGCATTTTAGGGCACATATTCCCTTATTAATTAATAAAGAATGATTCTTTCTATCTGCTTCTTTTCTTTCTACTTCTGACTGGACCACATAAATAACCCTGTCTAAGTAAACATAAAAAGAAAAGAAGAATAAGAAGCACTTCCAAATAATCAAACCTTCATCATTGCTATCATCATCAAGTTAGCTGATTAGAAGCACATAAAAACAAAGACTTCACCTAAGACATGAAGGAAGTCACGCTTCGCTAATACTGTGAACAAAAAATTCCAAAAAGAGGAGAGAAAAAGCCCAGAGAAGCCAAAGGACAAAGAAAAGGGCAAATTACCCGGTAGGAAACCCACTAAGGGGGCTACACAAAAGATATAGTCAACCCGGTAGGATACCCGAACAACAATAAAGGGTAACCTAGGCAAAAGTTAGGGTTACAAATAAAGGTCCGCTAGGATTCCTCCAAAATTTTACAAAAGAGAGAACCTAGACAAAAGATAGGGCCAACACACAGTATCCTAGTTCGAAAACCCAAAGGGCGATCTAGGGAAATCAACTAGCTATTTAAAAGGCAATGGAAATAAAACCAGAGAGCGCAAATACAAAAGAAGAAAGGGAAAATGTTTGCTTAGACAAAGCATAGACACCTAGGCCTAACCCTAGCCAGCCATTCTTACAAATTCTTTATCAATAAAAATCAACCCTCTAAAACACAAACCATTGATTTTTACCCCCTTTGTTTCTTTTCTCTTGACCCTCACGACAATATTCTAATAATTAATTTGGGAATATGGAGGCGTATAGTCAACAAGAGGATTGAAATCCCTAAAGCAAGGAAAAAGGGACACTGCATGACAAAGAGTACTCTACAAAAAGAAAAAGAAAAGAGAAAGAAAGAAACTACTCTTCGGTCACAAGAAGTCCGGTATGGTACAGCATGTACAAAAGCACAGATCAGGAGGCACTCGGCGCTACAAGACACGTCGGTTAAATCCTTCTGAAATATTAACCAAAGTAGGCATTATAGGACATCAAACATGAAAACATTTGCATGCATAAAATGTTTTTGAACTAGGTCCTATTTCTTATGCAAAAAAAAAAAAAAACCCCGAAAATTCGAGACCGCCGTCTCGGTTCCCTTGCAAATCGAGACCGCCGTCTCGAGAAACCAGACCGCCGTCTCGACTTAGGCAAAGTCGAGACCACCGTCTGGGTTATCGAGACTGCCGTCTCAATCTGTTGGCAAAACGAGACCGCCGTCTCGACTTCCCAGACGGCGGTCTCGACCTGAAGAAAAATCCTATATAAAGGGGGCGCGCTTGGGGGGTTTCCTCACAACTCTCCAAGCCTCCAAAGCCTCCAACACTCATATTTTGCTCTCCCAAGCCTTCCCCACTGAAGATGTTTAGTAGAAGTGGCTCCAGGAAGAGAAGGGCCACCGCTGGTGCTAGCAGCTCGGCACCACCGCCACCCCCAGACCCTTCTCAACTTCAACCACAACACCAGGCCCGCCTGGACAACCTCAGAAATTACCAGTGGCATTCCCTGCTAACACTGGACTTCGGCATCTTGGCCGAGTTCGGATGGGAAGAAGACGTCCGAGCGCACATCGATAGCATCGGGTGGGGTTTTCTGCTACAACCTCCACCCGTTCATGCGTACCCACAAGCGGTACTCAAATTTCTGGCCTCGGTCTCTCTCATTGAGATCCCCTCTATGGCCTCAGGCATGCAGCCCACCAAAATGGTCAACTATTTTATGGGTGGGCAATACCACACTACCACTTTGGAGGAATTCAATGTGTCCATTGGATTCATCCGGCCCGAGGAGGCGTTAACTTGGGAGTACCGTGAGGCCATTTGTTCTAGGCCCACCAACCTCACCGCTGCTGAGATGCGGCATGAGCTCACAGGAGCCACCACATTGCCCTCATTGATGAGGGGGTCTGCACTCCCCCCACCACTCCGCATCTGCCACAAGGCTGGCGCGGGCACCATCCATGCAAGAAAAGAGAGTCGGGGGAAGATATCCCTCCCCGACCTCTTTGTCCTCTATTGCATGCACCAGAGGCAGCGCTGTAATCCCGGGTACTTCCTCCCGAGGGCCCCGAAGGACTTTGGGAGTAGATCCACGGGGCCATCCTTGTGGCTCCCCTCATCACCCCTCTAGCGAGAGAGAATGGGGTGCCCGGCCGGGAAGAGCTGGCTCGCAATCTGCGACCCGAGCCCATCAACGGGCCAATGCTGGTCAGCATGGGGATGCTGATACGTCGGGGAAGTCAGTTCGCCCTGCATCCCACCCTGGACTTTGAGCTGGACCTCCGAGGAATAGTGGCGATGCAGGATACGCCCACATCTCCCAGCTCCCAGCAACAGCAGCAGTAGCAACAGCAACAACCACCACCGTACACGGAGGACTTTGCTGGCCTCCACCAACACATGAACGATCTGAGCCAGCAGTTCGGCCAAATAGCGATATGGCAAGAGCAGCGGACCCAGTGGCGGCAGGTCCAAGACGTTCGCCAACAGGCCTTTCAAGAGGGCCAAGATGAAATCCGCCAAGAGCAGCAGAGGATGCGGCAGGAGTGGGCGACGTTCCAGGAGGATTACAACGATGAAGTCCAGGAACAAATCGACTTCCGCTACCACATGTATAAACATTTTCCCTACCGCACCCCTTCTGATGATGATGACTCTTAGGGACTGTACTGGTTAAAATAAAAGTCGCTGTAATAAAATTTCCTATGAATAAAATTTTATTTCTCGCATCCTTTGCCTTCTTTTGCAAAAGCCAGCATAACAAAAAAAAAAGCTTAAAAAAGAAAAAGGCACACGCTCAATAAAAGCCAGAATCCAAAATCGCGAGAAAAAAGAGATAAAACCGTGAGAAAAAGGCAGGATTAAGCCATCACCTCAAAATTTCGACTGCAAAGCAGGAGTCGAATAAAACTAAGACCCATCCGACCAAAAGAGCAAAAACCAAGAATCCTCAGCAACCAACAAAGCTGGATGGACAACCAACAAAACCCCTGGCGCAGCCCGGACGACCATGAAGTCCAAGAACATCTACCAACACGGAAATCACTCCCCAGTAAAACGGCGCATGGGCCACCCGAACAGTAAGCCGCCACTACCACCCTGATAGGGGGATCATACCCATCCGGTCCCACACAACGGACCGTACCAGCCTGATGGGGGGTTCATACCCATTCAGTCCCACACAACGGACTGTAACTACCAGCCTGATGGGGGGTTTATACCCATCAACCGAAGGATCGGCTACGTCAGGAGTAGTATCCGGAGGTTCTACCAACGTGTCAACCAAAGGGATCGGCTACGTCAGGAGTAGTATTCCAGAGGTGCACAAACACAACATATCCCCAGAGGATCACCTGCCACAAAACGGGACGTCCGAAGGGTAGCCGGGCAAGAGGGTCAACTCCTTTACCTTCCTGTCTACCTATCTGGCACAACAAGCCAACAGTCGACTAGTCGGGTAAAGGGGGGGCAGCTGTAGACCCCAAATCTTGCCCGGCCTCCAAATAAAGTCAGAAAGCTTCCTATTTGAAGACGGTCGAAACCTAACAAGCCACTAGGAGAGACTATTAGGCCCCCATACTAGGATAGGAAGGTTTTTTGGCCCGAAAAATAAAGTTTCTCGCCCTGAAGGGACGAGACCGCCGTCTGGAAGGACCAGACCGGCGTCTCGTCTCAACGCCAGGACGAGACCGCCGTCTCGATTGTCCAGACGGCAGTCTCGTCACCTGCAAAGGTCGAGACGACGGTCTGGATTTTCCAAACGGCGGTCTCGATTCCTGCCTAGTCGAGACGGCGGTCTGGATTTTCCAGACGGCGGTCTCGACCCTCTGCCATGAACGAGACGGCGATCTAGACTTTCCAGACGGCGGTCTCGACCCTGTCAGAGGAAACGGCGGTCTCGACCTGTCAGGCGCGAAAAACTCTAAATAGGGGTCCTCCCCCCCTCATTTCCACACAGAATCAACATAGCTCTCCCTTCTCTCTAGACTTTCTCTCTCTAAGAATCCCTCAGAGGCATTTCGGAGTTTCGAGTGTCTCTAGGCATAAGCCGAGTGTTCTAAATCTTCTTTAGAATCCCTCAGAGGCATTTCCGAGTTTCGAGAGTTGTAGAGTGAAGGGTTGCCAAAACGCACCCTCTCTTTTAAGATATAAAAGCTTGCTTTGGAGGTGCATATTCTCCCTCTCTATTTTTATTTCTGCCATTTAAATTACGCAATAGAAGCTAGGGCCATGTAGTCATAAACTTAAATTCCGCATAATAAAAGGGTAAAAGCGCAATTTTCCAGTTTAATTATTTATTCAAAGTAGCCAGCCTATCATAGGGAACCCGAAAGGGGCGTCGTAAAGGAACTAATACTTCCTTTACACGTAACTAACTCCCTTACCCAACTCTGGTTCTAATGACCAAAGTTGGTTTTCGAAAACCAACGCCTTTTTTAAAACCCCTTTTCCGATGTTTATGGTAAAAATATCGGTGGCGACTCCATAGAACCCAATTAAACAAGTCCATGGGTTAGCCCGGTTATCGGACAACCCAGGGATACTTTCGAAAACCTCGCCCCTAGGTTAGCCCGGTTATCGGACAACCTAAAGGCGTTGTAACCACCAATAAAAAACGCGAAAATCAAAGAGGGTCGAAAAAACCATCGCGTCGCTCCGACCGCCTTCCTTTTTTTTTTACGGCGGAGACAACCACAAGACGGAGCATCCAAAGGACAACCGGGCAAGAGGGTTAACTCCTTCACCCTCTAGCCGATCTTTTGGCATAACAGGCCAACAGTCGGCTAGTCAGGTGAAGGGGAGGGGCAGCTGTAGACCCCAAATCTTGCCTGACCTCAAAATAAAGAGCAGAAGACCTCCAATTCGAAGATGGACATGTCCTAAAAGGTCCCCAAGGTAGACTATTAGGCCCCATATTAGAGTAGGAAGGTTTTTTGTATGGAAAAAAAATAAGGAATTCCACCTGAAAGGTCGAGACCACCGTCTCGCCATCCGCAAAGGGCGAGACGGCTGTTTCGCCACTTGCCATGGCGAGACTGCCTTCCCGTTTGGCGAGACGACCTTCTCACCATTTATCAAATCGATACCGCCGTCCCAATTGACGAGACAACCGTCTCACTATTTGCCAAAGGTGAGACCCCCGTCCCGTTTGGCGAGACGACGGTCTCGACTTGATAGACGTGAATCCCTATAAAAGGAGGGTGCTCTCCCCTTCTTTTCACACAGTTCTTCAACCTTTCCTTCTATCATTTCTTCAAATTCTTCTCCTAGAGCCCCTCCGAAGCATTTCCAAAGTTTTCTGAGTGTTCTTAGAGGGTTTTTATAACGTTGCGAGAGAGAGAGATCGACGTTGTAGAGCGAAGGACTGCAAAAGGTGTCCTATTTTAAGAGAATTAATCAAGAAAGCTTGCTTCGGAGGTTTCTTCACTTTCTCCCTCTCTTTTATCGCTTTGTTATTTATATTCATCTATGCATTAGCTGCTAGGGCCATATAGTCGTTACTTTTTAATTCCGCAAATAAAAGGGCAAAAGCATCATTTTAAAGTTTATTTATGAAATAACTGGCCTATCATAGGGAACCCGAAATGGGCGTTGTAGGGGTGCTAATACCTTCCCCACACGTAACTAACTCCCTTACCCAACTCTGGTTATAATGGCCAAAGTTGGTTTTCTTAAAAACCAATGCCTTTTTTTTTTCCTTTTCTGATGTTTTCGGTAAAAACATCGGTGCGCGACTCCATAAGAACCCTCTTCGAAAACCTTGCTTTTAGGTCCAACCCAGTTATCGGACAACCTAAAAGCTCCCTTTCGAAAACCTCGCCCTTAGGTCCTGCCCGGTTATCGGACAACCTAAAGGCATTGTAACATCACCCTTTTAAAACATGAAAACAGAAGTCGGAACCATCGCGTCGCTACGACCGCCTCTTTTGACGGCGGCGACAAGGATCATCATCCGCAACAAGGAAGCATCCCGAAGACATCATCAGATTATATTCTTGGTCCCAAGGGTCAGCCACATCAGGAGGAGCATCCAAAGGACAATCGGGCAAGAGGGTTAACTCCTTTTCCCGCCAATTGACCTTATGGCACACCAACCTATAGTTAATTGGTCAGGTAAAGGGGGGATAGTTGTAGACCTCAAATCTTGCCCGACTTCACAATAAAACCAGAAGACCTCCATTCGAAGATAGGCAAAGCCTCTAGGCTCCATAATTAGATAAGAGGACTTCTTATACACAAATTAAGTGAAAATAATATAATTTTGTCCAGAAGCCCGAGACAGTCGTCCCGATTGGCCAGACGACTGTCTCGCCACTTATAAGACGAGACCGCCATCTCGCCACTTGGCGAGATGGCCGTCCCGACTGGCGAGACGGCCGTCTCACTTGACAAAGGTCGAGACGAACGTCTCGATCTGACAGACATAAATTCCTTTAAATAGGGGTCTCCTCCCCCTCGTTTTTAAGAACTTTTCACTTGAATTGATCCTTCTATACTCTTCTGAAACCTCTCTGAAGCATTTCCGGAGTTCGGGTGCTCTTTTTAGACACTTCGTAGTTAGAGTCTTTCTGTCGATAGAGAAATGAGCAACATTGTAGAGTGAGGGGATAGCCAAAAAGCATCCTCAATCTTCAAGAGATTAATATAAAGCTTGCTTCGGAGGTTTCTTATCTACTCTCCCTTTTATTGCTTTTATTTACTACTCTTCTTGTATGCATTAGACAGTAGGATCATGTAGACATTTAATTTTTGCAAGTAAAACAAATAAATAAGGGTCAAAGCGTAATTTTTTTAGTCTTTATTTTATAAACTAGTCCATCATAGGGAACCCGAAAGGGGCGTTGTGGGGTGCTAACACCTTCCCCACACGTAACTAACTCCCTTACCCGACTCTGGTTATAATGACCAAAGTTGGTTTTTCAAAAAAAGCAATGCCTTTTTACCTTTTTCAGTGTTTAAGGTTAAAACAATGGTGGCGACTCCATCAAACCTTTTCGAAAACCTTGCTTTTAGGTCCAACCTGGTTATCAGACAACCTAAAGGCATTGAACACCTTCTTTAAAAAACGTGACAATGCACATGCACTTTGTTCATCTTCTTTTTCTTCTAAAGACACTATTTTTTATTTTAAAGATTCTACTTCTTTTTCTGATTTATTCAAATTCTTTTTCAAAGATTTATATTTAGTTTTCAAATCTTTAATAGCAGCAAATAGTTATTGATATGCATTTTGTAAAGCATCATAATCATTTTCATCATTACTTGAAGAATAGTCGGAATCACTTACCTCACAGTCGAAAGAATTTTTGTCATTTGCCATCAAGCAAAGGTTTGCTTCGACATCCGAATCACTTGACTCCAAACTCGAATCACTATCATCCCAAGCTATGTAGGCTTTCTTTTTATAAGATTTTCTCCCTTTAAGATCATCACTCTTCTTGTTGGGACATTCAGATTTTCACATGTCTTGTTTCACCACATTCATAACATTTAATTTTAGAAGAGGATCCTTCTTTTTCATTCCTCTTACCTTTGAATGGGTGCTTCCCTTTAACTTTCATGAACTTTGTAAATTTCTTGATCATAAGACTCAAGTTTTCATCTTCTTCATGTTTAGAGTCTTCTTCCTCCTTCTTGTTCTTGCTTTTTGACACATCGGTTTCGAAGACAATGTTTCTTTTGACACTTTGGCCTTCCTCATCATCGTCAGTATTAAAAATCTTACCTAGCTTAGTGAGATGATTGACAATATGAGTAAAATGCTTTTAGACGTCAAAGATCGTTTCTCCTTATTTCATTCGGAACATCTCATATTCTTGAATCAAATAATTTTTCCTTGCTCTTTTAACATCATCGGTACCTTCATGGGTTACTCTTAACATTTCCCACATTTCTTGAGCACTCTTGCAAACTGAAATTCTATAAAATTCATCAAGAGTTAAAGCAGATGAAATAATATTTCTAGCCCTAATATCATATTGAGATTTTTTGTTTTCTTCCGCAGTCCATCTAGAAAATGGTTTAGGTACTTCTACTTCATTTTCAGTCACTTTTGGAATAAAAGGTCGATTTACAACAACATGCCAAACACCCCTGTCAATAGACTCCAAAAATATTTGCATTCTTACTTCCCAAAATGGATAATTTTGTCCAACAAAAAGTGGGGGTCTGTTAATAGAAGCACCTTCAGCAAATGTTTGGTTTTGTCTGGCCATTTTCGAAATTTTTGAAAAACTATCAAAGCAAGCTCTAATACAACTTGTTGGTATTGTGCAATGGAATGTTTGCGTGCAAGGACAAAAACCAAGAGGGTGGGGGGTGAATTGGTTTCTTATAAAAATTAGGGTTTTATAATTTTTTCCCAAATTTCACCGATTAAAATGCTTGTAAAGTAAAGAGATAAGAGAAAGAAGATTACACAAGTAATTTATACTGGTTCGGATCAAAAGACCCTACGTCCAATTGTTAATCACTCTAAAAGAGGATTAACGCTATCTCTATAATCACAGTTTAAAACAGATTACAAATTACAAAAGATAAGGATTAGAAAACACATCTCTTGAGTCACACAAGAGATGAACACCTCCTTTGAATCTACAAAAGATGACGACAACCTTTTCTAGAGACAGCACAACACACAATCCACCAAGAAACCCACTCAGTGATTCTTATCACTTCTAGCCCACACTAGGTTTTCAAAAGCCCCTTTTTCTTCCCTACTCAAAGTTCTCTAGCAATCAAAACTCTTAACTTTTGTATGAAAAAGGTTGTGTTGTTCAGAGAGTCATAGAGAACATTAAATAGAAAGATTTAGGGTATGGGGAATAGGATTTTTGAAATAGGGAATAAATGCATTGAAAATAGGTCCAAAATTCGAATTTCAAAATCATAATAGACGTAGATAATCAATTATCATAAGTGATAATCGATTATCACAGAATAGTTTTCACAAAGAGTGAATTTGGACACGATAATCGATTATCCTCTGAGATAATCGATTATCACAGAACTTCCAGAACCCAAAATCAACTGGGATAATCGATTATCAACCCAGATAATCGATTATTCCAGCAAGTTTTCCAAAAACAAGTTTCAAGCAGGATAATCGATTATCCTGCGTGATAATCGATTATCATAGAGTGGTTTTGATAAAAATGAACTTTCAGAGGATGGACTATGTGCTGGCTATCTTGGACTCTAATTTTAATGACTAAAAAAGAAAAAACAGAGTTATTACAAGTAAATACAAATGATTATAAGTCTTCAAGTCTTTAAGTCCTTTGTTATTGAATCATCATCAAAATCTTCGGGCATCATACTCTTGTATATTCAACAGTTATAAAACTAAATTTTTTATAATAAACAAACTTTATTTATAAACATTCATTTTAAAAAAATAAAACTCAATAAAACGATTTTTGACAAAGTCAAACCATACATACCCTCATCATCTTAAGAATGGTAAAACCAAAGAGAGAAAATAAATGCATAAGAAAGTATGCATATACATCATTCTAATAAAGTCTCATGCATAAATGGATTCATTCTAGGTGGCATTAGATATCCTTAAGACAAAGGCAAAAGAGGCCTCGAGCACGTTTGTAACCTTCCACAAGGAAGGGACAAATGTACTAAGGTGCGGTAAACTTCGTAATACTTGTCAAATCCATGATAGGGAAGGAACCATTACACCAAAGTGGTTATGGTACTCCGCAGAGCGTAAGCCTTAAGGATGATACCAAAGTCATTGTCTTAAGACATATTTATCCCACACTAATCATTCATTTCACAAAATACAAATAAAAGCCTTAATGCATTTTGCATTGTAGAAAGTGGCTGGTCTTCTTCTTGTCCTCACTCACGCGCAAAAGGCTAAGAAGATGGAGCAGTTAGAAGAGCAGAATCGCAAGCTCACTACCGAGCTTAACTCCATGAAAGAACAAATGGCACAGTGAATGCGTCAACATAACTTACACAAGGAGAGCCCTCACACTGACCATGCCTCACATCATGAGGAGGAGGGCTCCGATAATGAGCTTGAGCAGGGAGCTCACGTATAACTCGAAGTGATGGCAGTAATCATCAAACCTCTTGAAGTTTCCAAGCAATAGATTTCTTCCCTTAAAGAGAGGTTAAGGGCTATGGAGGGACATAATTTTGATGTTAAAGAGGTGGCCGACATGTGCCTCATTAAGAATATCCGATTTTCCCCCAAGTTCAAGGTTCTAGATTTCCCAAAGTACATGGGAATGACTTGTCCCAAGAGCCACCTTATAATGTACTACCGTAAGATGGCTCCATATGCCAATAATGAGGAACTTCTGATCCACTGTTTTCAGGAAAGCTTGGCCAATTTAGCTTTGAACTAGTATATGCAACTGGAGGGAGGATAAGTCCAAAACTAGAGACAACTAGGAGATGTCTTCCTCCGTCGTTACAAATATAACATCAATTTGACTCTAGACAGGTCAGATCTACAAGCTCTAAGCAAGAGTGTCGCCGCCATCAAAATGATGCGGTCAGAGCGACGCGATGGTTCCAACTTTCCATTTTTCGCGTTTTTATGGGTGTGGTTACAACGCCTTTAGGTTGTCTGATAACCGGGCTGAACCTAGGGGAGAGGTTTTCAAAAAAGTGTTCTTGGATTGTTCGATAACTGGGCTAACCCAAGAACTAATTTTGAAGGGTTCTTATGGAGTCGCCACCGATGTTTTCACCAAAAACATCGAAAAAGGAGTAAAAAGGCGTTGGTTTTCGAAAACTAACTTTGGTCGTTAAAACCAGAGTTTAGGTAAGAGAGTTAGTTACGTGTAAGGGAAGTGTTAGTTCCCTTACGACGGCCCTTTCGGGTTCCCTATGATAGGCCAGCTATTTTATAAATAAACTTTTTGAAAAGACACTTTTACCCTTTTATTAACGAAATTAAAATAACAACTACATGACCCTAATGTTTATCATGCAATTTAATCATAGAAATAAAAACAGTAAGAGAGAGAGGGAGAATGAAAAAACCTCCAAGGCAAGCTTTCTATTAATACTCTTGAAAATTAGGGTGTGTTTTGGCAGCCCTTCGCTCTTTACAATGCCGGATATCTCTCAGAAACGCTATAAAAATCTCTAAGAAACTCTTAGAAACTCCGGAAATGCTTCGGAGGGGTTCTAGGAAGAGAATTTGAAGGAGTGGTAGAAGGGAAAGTGGAAGAACTGTGTGAAATGAGGGGGGGGGGAGTGACTTTTATAGGGATTCGCGCCTGTCAGGTCGAGACGGCCGTCTCGTCGGACAAGGTCGAGACGGCCATCTCGCCATTCGGGACGGCCGTCTCGCCTTGCAAAAGTGGCGAGACTACCGTCTCGTTTGGCGAGACGGTGATATCGACTTTTTCAGAAACGAGACGGCCTTCTCGCCAAACGGGAGGGGGGTCTCGCCATTCGCAAGTGGCGAGACGGCCGTCTCGCCAAACGAGATGGCGATCTCGACTTGCAGGAATGGCGAGACGACAGTCTTGATCCCTGAAGGCAAAAATCCTTATTTTAATGCAGAAAATCCTTCGTATCCTATTATGGGGCCTAATAGTCTCTCCTAGTGGCTTCTTAGACTTCATCTATCTTCGAATAGGAGGTCTTCTGGTCTTTATTATGAGGCCGGGCAAGATTTGGGGTCTACAGCTGCCCCCCGTTTATCTGACCAATCGACTGTTGGCCTGTCATGCCAAGAAGATCGACTGGAGGGTAAAAGAGTTGAAACTCTTGCCCAGTTACCCTTCAGACGTCCCGTCTTGCGGCGGTTGATCTCCTGGGGAAAATTTGTGTTGTGCACCTCCAGGATACTCCTTCTGACGGTAGCTGATCCCTTCAGTTGACACGTGGTAGAACCTCATGATACTCCTTCTGACGGTAGCCGATCCTTCGGTTGATGCGTATGAACCCCCCATTAGGCTGGTAGTTGCGACTTACTGATCCGGCTCGAGCGCAGATCAGGCGCACTGCGTGCGCAGGTTGATAGGTATGAACCCCCTATCAGGCTGGAACAGTCCACTGCGTAGGACTGGTGGTGGTGGCGGCTTACTGCTCGGGTGGCTCATGCGCAAAGCGTCGAGATGCGTTCTCTTGTCTTTGTTTGTCTTTTCTAGGAACGGTCGTCTGGTCTGTGCTGGGCATTCTGTTGGTGTTCATCCAGCTTGTTGGCTGCTAGGGATTCTTTGATTTCGATCCTTTGGTGGTGGTTATCCGACTTTGATGGTTGTTGGGTAGTCTTTTTGTTATTTGATTCTTGCTTGGTTGTCGAAAAATTGTTGGTCAAGATGATTGACTTGTTTTAATCCTGCCTTTTTCTGCGACTTTATCTCTTTTTTCTTGCGATTTTGGATTTTGGCTTTTTTGAGCGTAAGTCTCTTCACTCTTAGTTTCTTTTTGTTATGCTGACTCTTTTTGAAAGGGAGAGCAAAATGAATGAAATAAAATTTTATTTATGATAAAAGTTTATTACAACAGTTTATTTTCTAAGAACTATCCCTAAGGTGGTGGACTCGAGTACGGAGACGATCCGTAAGAGGGGAATTGTCGGTATAGATGTCTTCAGAATTCTGCTTGATCCCGGGCTTCGTCGAGGTACTCTTGCCGAAATGTTGCCAGGTCCTGCCTTATTCCCTCTTGGTATTGGTTTAATGTCTCCAATCTCGTGTCGAAGACATCTTGCCTTAGGGACATTTGCTCTTGTCTCATGGACATTTGGTCGAATTGCTGGCACAGATCGTAGATGTTGCGGTTGATGCCAACAAAATTGTCCATGTACTGCTGCTATTGTTGTTGCTGTTGCTACTGTTGTTGGAACTTAGGAGGTGTCAGGAGATCGTGCATTGCTACGAGATCCCGGAGATCCAAAGCTATGTCCAGTGAGGGGTGGAGGATCAATCGGGTCCCTTGGCGTAGCAGCATCCCCATGCTGACCAGGACCGACCCGTTGATAGTCTCGGGTCGGAGGCTGGAAGCCAGTTCCTCCCTGCCACTGCACCCCCATTTTTCTGCCGGGGGGGTAATGAGGGGAGCCATGAAGACGGCTCCCACGGGCCGGCTCCCGAAGTCCTTGAGGGCCTTCAGGAAGAAATAACCAGGGTTGCACCGGCGCCTCTGGCTCATGCAATAGAGGACGAAGAGGTCCGGGAGGGTTACTTTACCCTGACTCTCTTTCCGCCCGTGGATCATCTCGGCCAGCAGCTTGTGGCAGATGCGGAGGGCGGGGGGAAGTGCGGAGCCCTTGAGCAGTGTGGGCAGAGTGTACGTCCCGGTCAACTCTTCCCACATCTCGCCAGCGGTAAGGTTGGTGGGGCGTGGGCAGATGGCCTCCTGGTAGTCCTGAGTCAGCACGTCCTCGGATTGGACGAATCTAATGGACACGTTGAATTCGTCCAGGGTGGTGGTTCGGTACATCCCACTGATGAAGTAGGTCACCATTTTTGTTGGTGGGAGACCGGACACCATGGAAGGGGTCTCAGAGTAGGAGATGGAGGCGAGAAACTCTAACACCACCTGAGGATAGACGTGGGTGGGTGGAGGCTGGAGGAGGAAGTGCCACCCTATGCTGCCGATGTGGGCGCGAACATCATCTTCCCACCCGAATTCGGCGAGAATGCCGAAGTCCAATCTTAGCATGGGGTGCCATGTATACCCCCGGATGTGCTCTAGGCAGGCCTGGTGCAACGGTGAAAGCTGTGTGGGATCCTGTAGAGCGGGAGCTGCTAGGGCCAGCAGAGCCTCTTCTCTTTCTAGACTGATCTCCACGGTGCATTTTGAAGTAGGGTGCTTGAGAGTGAGAGAATGGAGGGTAGGAGTGCAAGAGGAGGTGTGGAGACGCCCCCCTAGGCCCTTCTATATATAGACTTTTTGGCCAACCTCGGGACCGCCGTCTGGACATTCGGGACAGCCGTCTCGAATTTGTGCAATTCAGGACTGCCGTCTGGAACCTCGAGACGGCGGTCTCGACTTTGGCCTTAAGCGAGATGGTCGTCTCGCCATGCGAGAAGGTGGTCTCGTTTATGGTCAAGTCGAGATGGCGGTCTCGTTAGTCGAGACGACGGTCTCTTTTTAATGAAAATCGAGACGACGGTCTCTTTTTAATGAAAATCGAGACGACGGTCTCTTTTTAATGAAAATCGAGACGGCGATATGGATATATGGGACGACGATCTCGATTTTTAGAAGCTTTTTTTTTTTTAAGAAAATAGGACCTGGTTCAAAAACATTTTATGCATGCAATGTTTTCATGTTTGATGTCCTATAATGCCTATTTCATTTAGTTTTTCAGAAGGATTTAACTGACGTGTCTTGTAGCGACGAGTGTCCTCTGATATGCATTCTTGTATTTTGTTGTACCATTCCGGACTTCCTGTGACCGAAGAATAATTTGATTTTTCTTTCTTTCTTTTTCTTTGTTTTTTTTTTGTTTTTTTTTATAGAGCACACTTTGCCATGTTAGTGTCCTTTTTCTTCACTTTAGGGATTTCAATCCTCTTGTTGACTATACGCCTCCATATTCCCAAATTAATTGTTAGAATATTGTTGTGAGGGTCAAGAGAAAAGAAGTAAGAGGGCAAATTCAATGGCTTGTGTTTTAGATGGACAATTTTATTTAGAAAAAGGTTTTTGTAAGAATGGTTGGCTAAGGTTAGGCCTAGGTGTTTAAGCTTTTGTCTAAGCAAACGTTTCCTTTTTTGTACTTGCGCCTTAGCTTATTTTCATTGCTTTTTATGGCTAGTTGATTTCCCTAGATCACCCTTTGGGTTTTCGAACTAGGATATTGTGTTTTGGCCCTATCTTTTGTCTAGGTTCCTTCTTTTTTGTTTTTGTTTAGGGAATCCTAGCGGACCTTATTTTGTAACCCTAACTTTTGCCTAGGCTACCCTTTATTTTTGTTCGGGTGTCCTACCGGGTTGACCCTATCTTTTTGCGTAGCCCCCTTAGTGGGTTTCCTACCAGGTATTTTGCCCTTTTTTTTCTTTTGGCCTTTGGCTTCTATGGGCTTCTTTTTTGTTTATTATTTTCACAATATTGGTGAAGCATGACTTTCTTTATGGTGAGGTAAAGTCTTATTTTGTGCTTCTAATCAACTAGCTTGATTGTATTGGTAATGACAAATTTTGATTATTTGGATGCGCTTTTTATTCTTCTTTCTTCTCTTTTTTTTTTTTGTTTACTTAGACAAGGTTATTATGAGGTCTAGTTATGAAATAGTAAGAAGAGAAGCAGATAGTAAGAAGTATATTTTTTATTAATTAATAAGGGAATATGTGCCCTGAAATGCCCGGGGGTCGGGCTAACCCCGGGGGATAATCTCTAACAGTCATTGGGTTTACATCCCTTAAGTGAAGAAAAAGATCTCCTAATGACTAGGGTAGCTCTTGACGCTTGCATCCCTCCGCTTCGGAATATCTGCTTGAGTGTGCAGAGGGGAGACTTCCCTTTTCTTCCTTCTGCTCGACCCTTAGTAGGGTCATATCCTAGGCCACACTTGAAAGGATTATCTTTGAATTCTTGGGGTTCCCTCGTGCCTTGGGAATCTGCCCCCAGTCCTTGGCCAGGATGGTAACCATGCTTCATCATCATGCATGCTACCTTTGTGTTTTTGGGAAGTCTCTCTATGTTGGCAATTTCGAGTGCTTGAAAAGATGTTTCAAGAGCCTCTTCAGCCGCATCCACATAAGGTTGGGTGGACGGTCCACTGATCAGGATATCATCTTATGCTTGGACCGTGACCAATTTGTCATCCACTATGAACTTGACTTTTTGGTGGAGCGTTGAAGGTACTGCCTTAGCGTCATGAATCCAAGGCCTGCCGAGGAGACAATTGTATGCCGGAGTAATATCCATTACATGGAAATCGACGTTGAAGATAGTGGGTCCAACTTGGATTGGCAAATTAACTTCTCCCACTACTTCTCGTTTTGATCTGTCGAAGGCTCGAACGATAGTACTGCTTGGGCGCAGACGGCTTCCTTGGATAGTCAACTTGTCCAGTGTGCACTTGGGCATCACGTTCAAGAATGACCCGTTATCCACAAGAACTTTGGCAATGAGGTACTCCTTGCACTTGATGGAGATGTGCAAGGGCTTGTTGTGGTTTGACCCCTCAAGGGGGAGTTCTTCCTCTGTGAAGGTGAGGTGATCGCTTGCCGTAATGTGACCGACGATCCTCTCAACCTTTTCTTGGGATATGGTGTGAGGTACATGCGCTTCGCTCAAGACCTTCATCAGGGCATTTCTATGCGGTTCCAAGCTCATCATCAGAGATAATAGGGCTATAAAGAAAGATAAACTACCTATATGGATGTTCATGAGTTTAATGCTTACGAACAAGGTCCCATTTTTTTATTTGATATATTTGTTTTATTTGATTTTTATAACCTTTTATCTCTTCTGTCGGACTGCATGACTACTTAGCTTACAAAGAACCTGAAACCAGGCTAGCTAAAAGGCAGACTGTCCATGATAAAAGTGGTTTATTGCAAAAGAATGATTTTAACATCTCTTATCTCTTCTGTTGGACTGCGCGACTACTTAACTTACAAAGAACCTGAAACCAGGCTAGCTAAAATGCAGACTGTCCAAGATAAGGGTGTTTATTGTAAAAAGATTTTTGAGGGATTTTTTCTTTTATTTTTCTGTTTGTATGATTATGTTGTGCAACAAACAAATGCAACAAACAAATGTACACACAATTCACTCATCCATGAACAGTAGGACGACGTTTAATCACGAGGCAGGGGTATCTTGTAGAAGAGTGCGTATTCAGGGTAGTTCTAAATATCCTCACCAAGGCCAGATCCCCAAGGTGTCCCCATTATAGGGTCCCCACTCTCCCAGCCTTCAGACCATGCATGGCACTAGGGCCTTATTAGTCTTTAGGCCAAAAGAGGAAGGTTATCACCTTGAGTGGTGGTTTTCGACCATACCGGTGGGCTCATGGCCCTCACTACGACAAATCGTACAATGCCACCAACTCCCTAAGGTTATCCCACTGGCCCCCGGGTATAGGGGGAACTGTTGTGTGCAAGGGTTTGTGTACAATTGTTATTTCAAACAATTGCATAAAGTAAACATACAACAGTTATTAAAGCCAAACAATAAATCATGTTATAAGGCAAGGAAGGGTCAAAGCATAATTTCAAGTTTTATTTCTCAAACTAATCCATCACTAAATGAGATCAACTCTCTAGCTTCCCCAGTGGAGTCGCCATCTGTTGTCGCCGTCAAAAGAGGTGGTCGGAGTGACGCGATGGTTTTGATTGACTGGCGTTTTTTAAAGAAGTGGTTCAACGCCTTTAGGTTGTCCGATAACCGGGTTGAACCTAAAGGCGAGGTTTTGGAAATGGTTCTAGGACTCACCACCAATATTCTTACCAAAAACATTGGAAAAGGAAAAGAAGGTGATGGTTTTTAAGAAAAACCAACTTTGGTCATTACAACCAGAGTTAGGTAAGGGAGTTAGTTACGTGTGGGGAAGGTATTAGCTTCCCCATGACACCCCTTTCAGGTTCCCTATGATGGACTGTTTTTGTAAAGAAATAAGAACTTTAAAACTACGCTTTTACCCTTATTTATTCATTGCAAAAATTAAGTTATCGACTACATGACCCTTAATAACTAATGCTTAGAGATAGTATCTAATAAAAGCAATAAAATAGAAATAGGGATATGAAAGAGCCTTTGAAGCAAGCTTTTTATAAAATATTCTTGAAAAGGGCACTTTTTGGCAAACCCCACGCTTTACAATGCAGCTCACTCTTCTCTCGAAGCACTTTAGAACGCTTCCTAAGAACTCTAGAACTCTGGAAATGCTTCAGAGGGGTCCTAGGAGAGTATTTTGAGAATTATGTAGTTGGAGAAGTTGTAGAAGGTTGTGAAAATAAGGAGAAGGTCCCCCCCCATTTATAGAAATTCGTACCTGTCAGGTCGGGACTGTCGTCTCGCCTGACAAGGTCGGGACCGCCGTCTCGACTTTTGGGACTGTCGTCTCGCCAAAAGACACGGTAGTCTCGCCTTTGGCAAGTGGCGAGACGGTGGTCTCGCCAAACAGGAAGGCGGTCTCGCCTTTTACCAATGGCGAGATGGCGGTCTTGCCAAATGAGACGGCGGTATCACCTTTAGCCAACGACGAGACGGCGGTCTCGCCAAACAAGACGGCGGTCTCGACCCTTTGGGTGAAATTTCTTATTTTTCGTGTACAAAAATCCTTCCTATTCTAATATGGGGCCTATTGATCAATCCTAGGGACCTTTTAGGTCTTGCCCATCTTCAAACTCTTTATTTTGAGGCCGGACAAGATTTGGGGTCTACAATGGCCAAAGTTGGTTTTTCTTAAACTAACGCCTTCTTTTTTCCTTTTCCAATGTTTATGGGAAAAATATTGGTGGCGACACCAAAACCCATTTACGAAAACCTCGTTCTTAGGGGTAGTTCGATTATCGGACACCCTAAGAGTGATGACCATATTTTTAAAATAAATGTGAGTCATCAAAACTATTGCGTCGCTCCGACCACTTTTTTATTGCGACAACAACAGTTTTAATCGATTATTCATCGAATTAATCGATTAAAAGCTCTCGAGTTTTTAGTATACATTTATCATATCTGTTTTTAATCAATTAAAAATGACTTACATAAGTTAAAATCATCTATTGGATCATAATTTAATCGATTCTTTCTCGGTTTAATCAATTAATATTCTGTTATTATATCTCTAACCCATATCCAAATCAAATTAATTGATTAATTGGTAAAATAATCGATTAGTTTGTTCTTGGAAAATATATTCAAAAGCTTTTAATTGCAGGATTCTGAGAATCAATTAGCAAAACAAGAATGGTGTATCAAGATTCAATTTATGCAAATCTTCTGCAAATACATTTACAACTCAAATTGACCAGTCAGCCCTATCTTCTAAAAAGAAAAAATTAGTTGATGTAATCTGCACACACACTATTCAATTACAGAAACCATTGTAGTCGATCAATGGAACATCTGATTTCTTGAAAAACGGGAGACTTAACATAATTCATTGACTGACTTTCGGATTCAACAATTTTTATTTGAAATCGTAGACTATTTTTCTACAAAAACCAGGTTCCTTCCCTTAATCTCACACTTTATTTCTCCTCTTCTAGTTCTCCTCATCTGTTCACCTCTCTACTACATTCTTCACAAATTCTTGCCTTAAAAAATGTTCAAACGATCCAAGTCTGGAAGGAGGAAAAACAAGGAGAATCCTATAAGACCTAGGAAAATAATTATATATTTTAATGTAGAAATTAGGAGTAAGGGAAGTAATTAAATGAAGAATTTAATAATATTGCAGAGATGATGAGTGACTCATTTGGTTAGATCCTTACCATGAGATTTGGGGTCATAGGTTCGATTCTTGTATGTGCATTAGAATAATTATAATTTTTCTATTATTTTATAATTATTTAGAAAATACTCATGTGTGTGCCTGAACGTTGAGTATGCTTAGGGAATTAGCAAATTTTAATTGCCACGTTTAGAAATTATTGGTTGGTGGTTGTTTTCCTGTATTTATTGTGTGTGTGGGTACATTGTAATTTTTGCTATGTGTATGGATTGACAAGAAACATATGATGACTGTTATGGTTTAGAGTAATGCTTGAGTGTTGGGGGTTGTGAGTTCAAATCCCGACTAGAGTAAAAAGGAGGTAATAATATATATTTTTCCGTAAATTTGAGTGGTGTACCTTGGAAGTTGAATAATTGAGGCGAGATACATTCAATCTATACACCGACACCAAATTAATTAAGAGAGAAAGTGGACCGAAAATTGGGAGAGGAAGGGCTTGGATCAGAAAATAATAATATATAATTTTTAATTTAAATTTTATTTATATAGTCAGGTAAAGGAAAACAAAGGGTCATGAGAGCTAATTTAAAAATTAGGGTTTGGGAGAAAGTAGAAAGCCAAAGAGAGTAGAGCAAGCCAAGTGATCTTGTTGAAGGAATATCCAGGTAAGGGGTGCCAAAACTTGTTTCTTTTTTTTTGAACCGGTTGATTTCTTGAGTTGTCAACATGGAATTGTGAGGAGAGTCTTCTTGCCATCAATCCTAGGTGAAACCACCATTTATCTCATTCCTACATGAATTGAAACCAAACAATAATATTTGATAAATATTTTGTATGGATATTCTAGTGTATTTTGGATACTCTACAATGATCCTTTCATATTTTAGAGCTTAGAAATAGATTCCTTGGATGCCAAAACCTAGAGTTAGTCATGAAAATCACTTAAATTGGATTTTCCTAGAGGAAGATGATGAAAAATGTGTTGAGAGGTGTTGTTGGAAAAATCTACATGTAAACAAAATCTTTGGGAAATTATATAAAAATATCTACTTGGTTTTTAATTCTGAAATTTTAGTTATATGTTCATTCATATGTCTAGTTCGTGTGTAATTTATTTCAAAATTTTATAACCAGTAGTTTTTCCATGAAAAATCTTGGAAGTAATTAGGTTTTGAGTTGGGCGAAACAGAGTTGCTATGTCGGCCCAGCAACTTCAAAAAATCATATAAAATCGAGATTGAAGTGTTTTGAGATGAAATTTTTATCTTAGTTGTGAATGTATGTATATGTTAATTTTATTTAATTTTGTAATTGTATGACCATTATTTTATTTTATAAAAATATATCTTTGAGTACTGCTCTGGTAGTGGAATCTTCAAAATGATGTTATTCCTGTTTTCATTTCAGTTGCTACTGCTGCTGCTGTTTTATTTTATTGCTGCTATTGTCTATATTATTTTGGAGAAAAATTTGTGGAAGTTATATGTTAAAATCCTTAAATGTAAAAAAAAATACTTGAATTATGATATGATGTAATTACATGATGAGTTTAGGTATGTTTGATCTGCGATGAGATGTTGTATGCATATGTGTGTATATAGGTGCGGGAACAATATGAGTTCTTTGATAACGGTAAAGCCAGAATGATTTCTTTACCTAGAGGACTTTGTCAAGTCATGGTAAAGGGGTTTCGTTCCTCTGTAAGTCTTTAGCATGAGCTTAGCAATACTATTGAAACATACAAGGATATGAATGTTGAACATACATGGATATGAAACCTGTAGATTTTGATGATGATTCAAGAACAAAGGACATAAAGATTTGAATACTTGTAATATGATGTAATAACTCTGTTTTGATGATTTTGAGTCTATAATATTAGAGTCTAAGATAGTCAGCACATAGTCTACTCTTTATAAGCTTCAAAAACTCATTTTAATAAAAAAACTGACTGGTTTAATCGATTAAAAGGCTGGATAATCGATTATTACAAAGAGAAAAACCATTTTCTGTATCAGCTCTCTGGAATAATCGATTAAAGCTCCTGTTAATCGATTAATAGGGCTGTTAATCGATTAACAGATCAAATAATCGATTAACACTCAAGGTAATCGATTATTTCAGTCAGATATTTGTTTTGAATTTCAAAATTGGACCAAGTTTCGAAAACCCTAGTCCCAATTCATCAGGTTTCGAAAATCCCCAATTCCCAAACCCTAATTCATTAACTTAAGGTTCTCTAAGGCTCTCTGCAAAGTGAACAACCTTTTTCAAACAAAAGTTGAGAGCTGTGACTGCCAAAGAACTGTTTGTTGGAGGAAAAAGGGGTTTTTGGAACCTAGTGTGGGATAGAAGCGATAAGAATCACTAAGTGGGTTTTCTTGGTGGATTGTGTATTGTGCCGTCTCTAGGGAAAGTTGTTCTTCATCTCTTGTGCGACTCAAGAGAGGTGTTTTCATTACCTTATCTTTTCAATTGTTATCTGTTTGTAAAACTGTGATTATAGTGACAGTGTTAATTCTCTGTTTGAGTGATTAGCTATTGGACGTAGGGTCTTTTTTGATCCGAACCAGTATAAATCTTCTGTGTAAGACTCTATCCTTGCTCTATTTACTTTACACAACAATTTAATCGGTGAAATTTGAGAAAAATTTTAAAACCCTAATTTTTGTTAAGAAACCAATTCACCCCCCCTCTTGGTTTTGGTCCGGATACACAAACATCCCGCTGCGCGATTCTAACAAGTGGTATCAGAGCTTGATTTGATAGTCATTCAATTTTTCGAAAATGGCTGGACAAAATCAAACGTTTGTCGAGGGTGCTTCTATCAATAGACCCCCACTTTTTGCGGGGCAAAATTATCCTTTCTGGAAAGTTAGAATGCAAATACTTTTAGAGTCTGTTGATAGAGGTGTTTGGGACGCAATTTGAAATGGTCCCTATATTCCTAAAATTTCTGAAAACGGAGTAGATGTTCCAAAACCATTTTCTAGATGGACGGCGGAAGAAAATAGAAAAGCTCAATATGATGTTAGGGCTAGAAATATAATTTCATCTGCTTTAACCCTTGATGAGTTTTACAGGATCTCCGTTTGTAAAAGTGCTCAAGAGATGTGGGAAATGTTAAGAGTGACCCACGAAGGTACCGACGACGTTAAGAGAGCACGGAAAAATTCTCTAATCCAAGAATATGAGATGTTCCGAATGCAACAAGGAGAAATGATCTTTGACGTTCAAAAGCGTTTCACACACATAGTGAACCATCTCACCGGGTTAGGTAAAATTTTTGATGTTGATGAATTAAACATGAAAATTTTGAAATCTTTGGATAGGAAATGACAAACTAAGGTGACGACCATCACGGAGTCACAAAACCTTACCACAATGTCTATGGCGGTGCTCTTTGGAAAATTGAGAGAGCATGAGCTTGAACTAGGAAGACTAAATGATGAAGAAGGTCAACACCAAAAGAGGAACTTAGCCTTCAAAACTGAAATTTCCAAAGGCAAGAGTAAAAAGGAAGAAGAAGACTCGGAGAATGAAGAAGAAGAAGAAGAATTGTCTTATGATAAAGAAATTTACCAAATTCATGAAAGCCAAAGGGAAGCATCCATTCAAAGTAAGGGAAAGGTAAGAGAAAATACTTCCTTAAATATCAAATGTTATGGTTGTGGTGAAACAGGACATGTGAAAACCGAATGTCCAAACAAGAAGAATGAAGATAACAAAGGCAAGAAATTCTTCAAGAAGAAAGCCTACATCGCTTGGGACAATAGTGATTCGAGTTCGGAGTCAAGTGATTTGGAAATAGAAGCTAACATTTGCTTGATGGCAAATGATAATATATCTTCCGACTTTGAGGTTAGTGATTCTGACTCATCTTCAAGTGATGATGAAAATAACTTTGATGAATTACAAAATGCATTTGAAGAATTGTTTAATGCTTTTAAGGACTTGAAAAATGAATACAAAGCTGTGAAAAAGAGTTTGAATAGATCCGAAAAGGAGGTGGAGTCCTTAAAAACGAAAATTACATGTTTAGAGGAAAAGGAAACCTTAGAAACGAAAATTGTATGTATAGATGAAAAAGATAATAAGAATATAGCATGTGCATCATGTAAAGAGTTTGAATATGATATTGATATACTTAATCATTTGCTTGATAAAACCGAGAAGGAAATAAGTAATAATAATAAGAATAAAGTTGTTATTGCTCAAAATAGAGAAAACCATCATGTTCCTTTGAAAAAGCCTAAAATTAAAAATAAAAGAGTATGGGTTGAAAAAGGAACTAAAATGTCAAAAGTTAGAAATGTATCAATTTCAAAAACTACATCTAATGCATGCTTTTATTGTATGAAACATGGTCATACCTCAAATAGATGTAAAATTAAGCATTTTGGTGTTCCTAAAGGAAAATACATTTGGGTTCCTATTGTTAAATGACTTGTTTGTCTCTAACCCCAAGAACCCAAAAGTTATGGGGACCTAAGTTTACTATGTTCTTGTTTTGTAGGAAACTTCCAAATCAAAGAAGTCTATGTGGTATCTTGATAGTGGATGCTCAAAACATATGATCGGTGACAAAACGAAATTTGTAAGTTTCAAAGCTAAAGAACAAGGATATGTAACCTATGGGGACAACAACAAAGGAAAGATTCTTGGAATTGGAAATATAGGTGGTGCAAACACTTTGGAGATAAAGGATGTGCTTCTTGTTGATGGGCTAAAGCATAATCTCCTAAGTATAAGTCAAATTTGTGACAAAGGATTCAAGGTAATCTTTGAAAGCAAATTTTGTACCATAAATTTGATAGATTCCGAAAATGTAGCATTGAAAGGCATTAGGCATAATAATATATATTTGATTGATTTGGATTGTATACATGATACTAGTATAACATGCTTAATTGTTAAGGAAGAGAACCCATGGTTATGGCATAAGAGAGCGACTCATATAAATATGCATCATTTAAACAAATTAATATCAAAGGACTTAGTTGTTGGTTTGCCTAAGTTAAAGTTTGAAAAAGATAGATTATGTGATGCATGTCAAAAAGGTAAACAAGTGAAATCATCCTTTAAATAAAAAAATGTTATTTCCACATCAAAACCTTTAGAACTATTACATTTAGATTTATTTGGTCTGTCGCCGCCATAAAAAAGAGGCGGTCGGAGCGACGTGATGGTTCTGACTTTCCAATTTTTCGCGTTTTATGGGTGATGTTACAACGCCTTTAGGTTGTTTGATAACCGGGCTGGACCTAGGGGTGAGGTTTTCAAAAAGGTTTTCTTGAGTTGTCCGATAACCGGGCTAACCCAAGAACTAATTTGAAGGGGTTCTTATGGAGTCGCCACCGATGTTTTTACCGGAAACATCGAAAAAGGAGGTAAAAGGCGTTGGTTTTTGAAAACCAACTTTGGTCGTTAAAACCAGAGTTTAGGTAAGGGAGTTAGTTATGTGTAAGGGAAGTGTTAGTTCCCTTACGACGCCCCTTTCGGGTTCCCTATGATAGGCCAACTATTTAATAAATAAACTTGTGAAAAGACGCTTTTACCCTTTTATTTACTGAATTAAAGTAACGACTACATGACCCTAATATCTATTACGCAATTTTAATTATAAAAATAAAGGTAGTAAAAGAGAGGGAGAGAGTGAAGAAACCTCTGAAGCAAGCTTTTTAATTAATTCTCTGAAAATTAGGGTGCGTTTTGGCATCCCTTCGCTCTTTACAATGCCGAAAAACTCTCGAAAACGCTATAAAAACTATAAAGAACTCTCAGAAACTCCGGAAATGCTTCGGAGGGATTCTAGGAAGAGAATTTGAAGAAGTTGTAGAAGGGAAAGTGGAAGAACTGTGTGAAATGAGAGGGGAGCGCTCACTATTTATAGGGATTCGCACTTGTCAGGTCGAGATAGCTGTCTCGTCTGACAAGCTCGAGACGGCCGTCTCGCCATTCGGGACGGCGGTCTCGACTTGGAAAAGTGGCGAGACCACCGTCTTGTTTGGCGAGACGGCGATATCAACTTTTCTAGAAATGAGAAGGCATTCTCGCCAAACGGGAAGGGGGTCTCGCCATTCGCAAGTGGCGAGACGGTCATCTCGCCAAACGAGACGGTGGTCTCGACTTGCTGGAATGGCGAGATGGCGGTCCCGAAAAGCAAGACGACGGTCTCAATCCCTGAAGGCGAAAATCCTTATTTTAATTTAGAAAATCCTTCCTATCCTAGTATGAGGCCTAATAGTCTCTCCTAATGGCTTCTTAGGCTTCATCCATCTTTGAAAAGGAGGTCTTATGGTCTTATTTATGAGGCCGGGCAAGATTTGGGGTCTACAGTTTCCCCCCCCCCTTTACCTGACCAGTCGACTGTTGGCCTGTCGTGCCAAGAAGATCGACTGGAGGGTAAAGGAGTTGACCCTCTTGCCCGGTTACCCTTCAGACGTCCCGTCTTTGTGGCGATTGATCTTCTGGGGAAAAGTGCATTGTGTGCCTCCAGGATGCTTCTTCTAACAGTAGTTGATCCCTTCGACTGATGAGTATGAACCCCCATTTGGTTTGATGAGTATGAACCCCCGTCTGGTAAACCCCCTTTTGTAAGGCCTGATGAGTACACACCCCCATCTGGTATTTGATGAGTATGAACCCCCGTCTGGTAAGCCCCTTTTTGTAAGGCCTGATGAGTACACACACCCATCTGGTGTTTGACGAGTATGAACCCCTGTCTGGTAAGCCCCCTTTTGTAAGGCCTGATGAGTACACACCCCCATCTGGTGAAGTGCCTCCAGATGCTCCTTCTTGCGGTAGCTGACCCTTTGGCTGTGGTGGCAGCTTACTACTCTAGCTCATGCGCCGAGTGTTGAGATGCGTTCTCTTGTCTTTTGTTTTTTCTGAGAGTGGTCGTTCGGTCCATGGCGGGGACTTTGTTGGTGTTCATCCAGCTTGTTGGTTGCTGGGGATTCTTCTGATTTTTCTGGTGATCATCTGGGTTAGTGGCTGCGGGGTAGTCTTGTTTATTGTTGTTCGACTGTTGCTTGGTTGTCGAAGAAACTCTTGGTTAATGCATATTTTTGGTGAAGTCTTACCGGGATACTTTTTGGGTGTTTTCTTTTTTCGAATGCAAGCATAAAGCTATTCTTTTTTATATGAATGCTTTTCGGCTTTTTATTTGCTTGAAACATTTTGTTTGTTTTGTTTTTGACAAAGTAATTTTTGTGTGACTATTTGTGCGTGGATGCTTTTAATGCAATCTATTTTTAGTTGGGGCACCTAGAAAGTGACTGATACTTTCTTTGACATTTTTGTTTTTTGTTTTAGCCCTATCTTTTGCCTAAACCGCCCTTTGCGGGTTTTCGATCTAGCAGGCTGCCCTATTATTGCCTAGGACGTCTCGACGGGCTTTTTCCTTTTTATGAAGGCCTTAACTTTTTCCTAGACCGCCCTTTGCGGGTTTTCAATCTAGCAGGCTACCCTATTTTCGCCTGAGACTGTCCTAGCAGGCGTTGTTTATTTTGATCTTGTTTTCTTTCCCTTTCTTATGCTTTCTTGTATTGCTTGTTTTATGCATGCTCATGTTTCGTTAATACAGAGGCATTCTCACAAGTAGGTCAAGAGAAGAGAAGACAATTTTTATTGATGTAAACAAATACAGGAGGATTTACAAAGGAATTTATAAGCAGGGCTGGCCAAGGTTGGCTAAATTGTATAGGATATAACAATCATGCCTGTGATTTCTGTTTCTCTATTTTTCCTGGTTGCTTCAATTGAGATGCTCGAGCTCGGAGTGAAGATCATGCGAAGTCTACTTGCTTCCGGGAAGGTATTACCTTAGTCGCGTTGTGGTTTTCGGCTAAGGTAATCATTGCTCCCTCTTTTTTTTTTTTTGAAACCTCTAATTTTTGCCTAGGACGTATCCTAGCGAGGAATATGAACCCTATCTTTTGCCTAGGATGCTTTTTGCGAGTTTTCATCCTGACGGGTCATGAGCAATGTCTTCAGGCGTAGTATTTCTTTACCGCATCTGAATTGACCGGATGTCGAAGTTCTTCTCCGTCCATGTTAGTGAGAATAAGGGCTCCTCCTGAGAAGGCTCGCTTGACCACAAAGGGTCCTTCATAGTTTGTTGTCCATTTCCCAATTCTATCTTTCTGGGCTGGAAGCATTTTCTTTATTACCAGATCCCCTTCTCGGAAGATGTGGGGATTGATTTTCTTATCGTAGGCTTTCTTGATCTTCTTTTGATAAACTTGCCCCCGACACATGGCGTCTAGCCGTTTTTCTTCGATTAGGTTCAGCTGATCGTACCGGCTTTGGACCCATTCGACTTCTGTTAATTTTGCTTCCATAACAACTCGCAGGGAGGGTATTTCAACCTCTACTGGTAGTACGACCTCCATACCGTATACGAGGGAAAATGGAGTAGCCCCTGTAGAGGTTCGTACTGAAGTTCGGTACCCGTGTAGGGCGAAGGGAAACATTTCGTGGTGTAGACCCCAAATCTTGCCCGGCCTCAGAATAAAGTCAGAAAGCATCCTATTTGAAGACGGCCAAAGCTTAACAAGTCATTAGGAGAGACTATTAGGCTCCCGTACCAAGATAGGAAGGTTTTTTGGCCCGAAAATAAAGTTTCTCGCCCTGAAGGGACGAGACCGCCGTCTGGAAGGACCAGACCGCCGTCTCGTCTCAACGCCAGGACGAGACCGCCGTCTCGATTGTCTAGACGGCGGTCTCGATTCCTGCAAAGGTCGAGACAGTGGTATGGATTTTCCAGATGGCGGTCTCGATTCCTGCAAAGGTCGAGACGGCGGTCTGGATTATCCAGACGGCGGTCTCGACCCTCTGTCATGAACGAGACGACGGTTTGGATTTTCCAGACGGCGGTCTCGACCCTGTCAGAGGAGACGGCGGTCTCGACCTATCAGGCGCGAAAAACTATAAATAGGGGCGTCATTTCTCCCGTTTTCCACACAGAATCAACATAGCTCTCCCTTCTCTCTAGACTTTCTCTCTCTAAGAATCCCTCCGAGGCATTTCCGGAGTTTCTGAGTGTCTCTAGGCATAAACTGAGCGTTCTAAATCTTCTTTAGAATCCCTCCGAGGCATTTCTGGAGTTTCTGAGAGTTGTAGAGTGAAGGGTTGCCAAAACGCACCCTCTCTTTTAAGATATAAAAGCTTGCTTTGGAGGTGCATATTCTCCCTCTCCATTTTTATTACTGCCATTTAAATTACGCAATAGAAACTAGGGCCATGTAGTCATAAACTTAAATTCCGCATAATAAAAGGGTAAAAGCGCATTTTTCCAGTTTAATTATTTATTCAAAGTAGTCGGCCTATCATAGGGAATCCGAAAGGGGCGTCGTAAAGGAACTAACACTTCCTTTACACGTAACTAACTCCCTTACCCAACTCTGGTTCTAATGACCAAAGTTGGTTTTCGAAAACCAACGCCTTTTTAACCCCTTTTCCGATGTTTATGGTAAAAATATCGGTGGCGACTCCATAGAACCCAAATTAAATAAGTCCCTGGGTTAGCCCGGTTATCGGACAACCCAGGGATACTTTCGAAAACCTCGCCCCTACGTTAGCCCGGTTATCGGACAACCTAAAGGCATTGTAACCACCAATAAAAAAACGCGAAAATCAAAGAGGGTCGAAAAAAACCATCGCGTCGCTCCGACCGCCTCCTTTTTTTGACGGCGGCGACAGATGGCGACTCCACTAGGCAAGCCTAGAGAGTTGATCCCATTTAGTGATGGGCTGGCTTAAAAATAATTAAACCAAGAAAATAGCACTTTTACCCTACCTTGTATTATAACATGCTTTATTGTTTGGCTTTCAAATAACTGTTGCTTGTTTCTACTTACGCAATTGATTGAAATATAAATTGCACACAAAACCCTTGCACACTACAGTTCCCTCTATACCCGGGGGCAAGTGAGAAAACCATAGGGAGTGGGTGGCAGGTACGGTTCGCTGTAGTTAGGGCCTTGTGCCCACCAGTGTGATCGGAAACCACCACTCAAGGTGATAACCTTCCTCTTTTGGCAACAAGACCGACTCTGGCCTTAGTGCTGAGCATGGTTGGACGGCTGGAGAGTGGGAACCCTATAATGGGGGCACCTTGGGGGCCTTAGCCTGGTGAGAACAGTTAGAACCTACCCTAACCAATGCACCTTTCTGCAAGAAAACCCTACCTCGTGATAAAAACGAAGTCTCGCCTGTTCGGGGATGATCGAATTGTGTGTGCATATGATTGTTGCATTTGTATGTTGCATAGCATAAACAAACAATAGAACAAAATCACCAAAAAAAAAATATTTTACAAATAAACACCCTTATCTCGGATAGTTTGCCTTTTAGCTAGCCTGGTTTCAGGTTCTTTGTAAGCTAAGTAGCCACGCAGTTCCGACAGAAGAGATAAGGGACGATAAATATTCTTTCGCATAAAGCCATATTTTATCTCGGACAGTCTGCCTTTTAGCTAGCCTGGTTTCAGGTTCTTTGTAAGCTAAGTAGCCACGCAGTTCCGACAGAAGAGATAAAAGGCTATAAAATAAACAAATAAAAATAATAAAATAATCCATTTTTCCAAATTTCACAAATAAGACCTGGTCCAAAAATATTGCATTCATAAAACATTCATATAGATAGTTTATTCTTCCAAAAAAATACGCAAATACCATACATCATGTAGAAAAACATGATAAATAGCAAAATAAACACTCATGCAATAAACATCATCTTCATCAAATCATACATTTTGATTTTAGAAAATGGAGGGAACAAGTAGACAAGTGGGGAAGGTGGATATTCTCCGAAGCCATACTGAGAAGCTAGAACGGCTTAGTGCAACGATGCCACCGGAGGTCCGCGCTGATTTTGAAAAGTCCTATAGACGAATTCTGAACCTCCTAAAGATCAGTGTCGATCAAGTCTTCCTCAGGGTACTGATTCACTTTTGGAACTCCAGTCTGCGGTGCTTTGAATTTCCGCAGTTCGACATGGTGCCCACTTTAGAGGAGTATGAAACAATGTTGAAATGGCCAAAGTCAGTCGGGGTCCATATCCGCCATGAGGCGTATACTCCTGCAGCACTAGTCGCTGCCCTTGTCCATCTACCGTACCGACAAAGTACCCTGATAGGAAGAGGGAACACCCAGGGATGGAGAGTATTGATGTTAGAAGACCACCTGTCCTACCTGGCCGAAAGGGTAGAGTGGGTTGCCTTCAACAAGACCCCGGCATTATTAATCTTCTGAACGATCCTGTTCCCCTTCCATCTCGACACGATCGATCAAGCCGTCATGGACGCTTTCTTCGCTTGGGACGTGAACTCGAAGAGTCCCCCGCTCGCTATTCTTGCCGACACCTTGCTATCGGTGGATTTCCGCCATCGAAGCAAGGGAGAACACTCCGTTCGTCGCTCTTCGTTACTTTATGTGTGGAGCATCACACACCTTTACGCCTCCGAGTCACATGGGGATATTCCCAGACCCCTTGAGAAGCTTCTCCAAAATCCCCCTCCAACGACGCCTGACTATAGAATGGAGGGATGAGTTAGAACAAAAGGACGCCAACAGCATATCTTGGGTCTGCCCTTGGTTCCGACCCGGCCCAATTCTCGTCAGATGTGGGAACTACCCGAATGTACCCTTGATAGGACTCAGGGGTTGCATAGCCTACTCACCTAGAGTAGCTATGAGGCAACTCATGAGGACTCAAACTACTATCTCCTGAGGGGAACTCGGACGGCTGTGCTTCTTTGGAGACCCGTGCACAATCGCCAACTCACTGATCGTGAGGAAAGCATGGGAGAAGCCAATCTACATGGGAGACAGAGAGCTAGGAAAAGCTCGGGTGACTGTCACCAGTGACTATGAGGCATGGAGGAGAAGAAGAGAGATGGCTCGACCATCCACCACACCCGCGCTAATCGCCAACAACGAAGAGCTACAGGCACAAGTCAATGCCTTGACCCAGAGGGTGGAAATAATGGGAGCCCAGATACGGGCCCTCGAGGAAAAGGAACAAGCCTCTATCCTCACGATTGACGGTCTACAAAGGCAAAGCAAGAAAAAGGATCATGAAATAGAGCGCCTCAAGGACCAATGTGCTGACGCTAACGAACAAGCTATCCGAGCATCCAAAACTGCCAGAACCAGCTCGGATAGCCAACTGCAGGAGATAACGGCCAGATCAGCACACCTTGAGGCAGAATCAGCTCAGCAGGCTCAAACGATCAAGGAGTTGTCAGAAGAGCTCCTCCAGACTCGGATAGACCTCCGCCAAGAGCGAGAGAACAATAGAAAACTGAGCAGAGGTCTCTATGAGCTACGCCTTAAGGAGAAAAGCGGGCTAGCTCAGTATGACCAAGTACTTCAAGAGAAGGACCAAGCTGTTGGAAAGCTTGAGGAGCTACAAGCCTTGGTCATACATCAAGAGGCAAAAATCAAAGAGGCTCAACAATACAGCGAAGAAATGAGCCAAGCGATCCACAAGCAAAGCGAAGCGCTCGCTCACCATGTCCGGGAAGCCGAGAGAGAATTACAAAGAAAACAAGACCCGCCTGAGGGTTTCTTTAGGCTTTTCCGTTTTTGCTAAAAGACGCTTCGTAGTATGGAATAGGAGAATGTACACCTTCCAATGAATTAATGAAATCTTTTTCTTTATTCAACAAGTTGTCTACTTGCATACATGAACATACATTTGCATATTTAATTTCCCTCCTTCACGCTTAATAAATAAAATAATAAAAAGGAAGGATTAACTAACACGTCTTCCAACTCAGAAGAATGGAGAGAAAGCCACTCCTAATAAAGCTCACCCCAACGGTCGAATCACCGCAAGAGGGAAATAAACCTCGGTCGTTGGTCCTCAAGAATAAAGAAGAGGGGGCAAGGACGCCAGTGCGACTATTTATGCCACGTACTTTCCCCTACGAGTCAAATAAAGTTGTACCGTGGAGATATGGGGAATCTTCACCAATAAAAGAAGAAATAACAAACATAGTCGGCATTGGGGGCACAACTAGAAGTGGAAGAATCTACTCCCCCAAGGACACACAGGAAAATGTCCTTCAAAATAAAGGAAAAAATAAAAAGACCGAAGAAGAAAAAGAAAATAAAGAATCCAAGGAGGAGACAGAGGAATTACTCCAGTTTATAAGGCAAAGTGAGTATTCCATTATAGACCAGCTCAATCGCACACCTGCAAAGATCACGTTGCTATCTTTGATAATGAGCTCGGAACCGCACCGGAACGCCCTCCTAAAGGTCTTGAGCGAGGCGCATGTACCTCACACAATATCCCAAGAAAAGGTTGAGAGGATCGTCGGTCACATCACGGCAAACGATCACCTCACCTTCACAGAGGAAGAACTCCTCCTGGAGGGGTCAAAACACAACAAGCCCTTGCATATCTCAGTTAAATGCAAGGAATACCTCATTGCTAAGGTTCTTGTGGATAACGGGTCGTCCCTGAACGTGATGTCCAAGTGCACACTGGATAAGTTGACTATCCAAGGAACCCGTCTGCGTCCAAGCAGCACCATCGTTCGAGCCTTCGACGGATCAAAGCGAGAAGTAGTGGGAGAGGTTAATTTGCCAATCCAGGTTGGACCCACTATCTTCAACATCGATTTCCACGTAATGGACATTACTCCAGCATACAGCTGTCTCCTCGGCAGGCCTTGGATTCATGACGCTAAGGCAGTACGTTCAACGCTCCACCAAAAAGTCAAATTCGTAGTGGATGACAAACTAGTCACAGTTCAAGCAGAAGACAATATCCTGATCAGTGGACCGTCCACCCAACCTTATGTGGATGCGGCTGAAGAGGCTCTTGAAACATCTTTTCAAACGCTCGAAATTGCCAGTATAGAGCGACTTCCCAGAAATACAAAGGTAGCCCGCATGATGTTGAAGCATGGCTACCATCCTGGCCAAGGACTGGGGGCAGATTCCCAAGGAATGAGGGAACCCCCAGAATTCAAAGACAATCCTCACAAGTATGGCCTAGGATATAACCCTTTCAAGGGCCAAGCGGGAAAAGCAAAAGGGAAGTCCCCCCTCCGCACACTCAAGCAGATTTTCCGAAGTGGAGGGGTACAAGCGTCAAGAGCCACTCTAGTCATTAGGAAATCTTTTTCTTTGTTTAAGGGATGTAAACCCCATGATTGTTAGAGATTATCCCCCGGGGCGAGCCCGACCCCCGGGCACTTTAGGGCACATATTCCCTTATTAATTAATAAAGAATGATTCTTTCTATCTGCTTCTCTTCTTTCTACTTCTGACTGGACCACATAAATAACCCTGTCTAAGTAAACATAAAAAGAAAAGAAGAATAAGAAGCGCTTCCAAATAATCAAACCTTCATCATTGCTATCATCATCGAGTTAGCTGATTAGAAGCACATAAAAACAAAGACTCCACCTAAGCCATGAAGGAAGTCACGCTTCGCCAATACTGTGAACAAAAAAATAATAATAAAAATAAATCCAAAAACAAAAAAAAAGAGAGAAAAAGCCCAGAGAAGCCAAAGGCCAAAGAAAAGGGCAAATTACCCGGTAGGAAACCCACTAAGGGGGCTACACAAAAGATAGGGTCAACCCGGTAGGATACCCGAACAACAATAAAGGGTAACCTAGGCAAAAGTTAGGGTTACAAATAAAGGTCCGCTAGGATTCCTCCAAAATTTTACAAGAGAGAGAGCCTAGACAAAAGATAGGGCCAACACACAGTATCCTAGTTCGAAAACCCAAAGGGTGATCTAGGGAAATCAGCTAGCTATTTAAAAAGCAATAAAACCAGAGAGCGCAAATACAAAAAGAAGAAAGAGGAAAATGTTTGCTTAGACAAAGCTTAAACACCCAGGCTTAACCCTAGCCAGCCATTCTTACAAATCCTCTTATCAATAAAAATCAACCTTCTAAAACACAAACCATTGATTTTTACCCCCTTTGCTTCTTTTCTCTTGACCCTCACGACAATATTCTAATAATTAATTTGGGAATATGGAGGCGTATAGTCAACAAGAGGATTGAAATCCCTAAATCAAGGAAAAAGGGACACTGCATGACAAAGAGTGCTCTACAAAAAGAAAAAGAAAAGAGAAATAAAGAAACTACTCTTCGGTCACAAGAAGTCCAGTATGGTACAGCATGTACAAAAGCACAGATCAGGAGGCACTCGGCGCTACAAGACACGTCGGTTAAATCCTTCTGAAATATTAACCAAAGTAGGCATTATAGGACATCAAACATGAAAACATTTGCATGCATAAAATGTTTTTGAACCAGGTCCTATTTCTTATGCAAAAAAAAAAAAAAAACCCCGAAAATTTGAGACCACCGTCTGGATATTCCAGACCGCCGTCTCGGTTCCCTTGCAAATCGAGACCGTCGTCTCGAGAAACCAGACCGCCGTCTCGACTTAGGCAAAGTCGAGACCGCCGTCTGGGTTATCGAGACCGCCGTCTTGATCTGTTGGCAAAACGAGACCGCCGTCTCGACTTCCCAGACGGCGGTCTCGACCTGAAGAAAAATCCTATATAAAGGGGGCGCGCTTGGGGGGTTTCCTCACAACTCTCCAAGCCTCCAAAGCCTCCAACACTCATATTTTGCTCTCCCAAGCCTTCCCCACTCAAGATGTTCAGTAGAAGTGGCTCCAGGAAGAGAAGGGCCACCGCTGGTGCTAGCAGCTCGGCACCACCGCCACCCCCAGACCCTTCTCAACTTCAACCACAACACCAGGCCCGCCTGGACAACCTCAGAAATTACCAGTGGCATTCCCTGCTAACACTGGACTTCGGCATCTTGGCCGAGTTCGGATGGGAAGAAGACGTCCGAGCGCACATCGATAGCATCGGGTGGGGTTTTCTGCTACAGCCTCCACCCGTTCATGCGTACCCACAAGCGGTACTCGAATTTCTGGCCTCGGTCTCTCTCATTGAGATCCCCTCTATGGCCTCAGGCATGCAGCCCACCAAAATGGTCAACTATTTTATGGGTGGGCAATACCACACTACCACTTTGGAGGAATTCAATGTGTCCATTGGATTCATCCGGCCCGAGGAGGCGTTAACTCGGGAGTACCGTGAGGCCATTTGCTCTAGGCCCACCAACCTCACCGCTGCTGAGATGTGGCATGAGCTCACAGGAGCCACCACATTGCCCTCATTGATGAGGGGGTCTGCACTCCCCCCACCACTTCGCATCTGCCACAAGCTGCTGGCAGGCACCATCCATGCAAGAAAAGAGAGTCAGCGGAAGATATCACTCCATGACCTCTTTGTCCTCTATTGCATGCACCAGAGACGGCGCTGCAATCCTGGGTACTTCCTCCTGAGGGCCCTGAAGGACTTTGGGAGTAGATCCACAGGGGCCATCCTTGTGGCTCCCCTCATCACCCCTCTAGCAGAGAGAATGGGGTGCCTCGGCCGGGAAGAGCTGGCCCGCAATCTGCGACCCAAGCCCATCAACGGGCCAATGCTCGGTCGGCATGGGGATGCTGATACGTCGGGAAGTCGGTTCGCCCTGCATCCCACCCCTGGACTTTGAGCTGGACCTCCGGGGAATAGTGGCGATGCAGGATACGCCCACATCTCCCAACTCCCAGGCAACGGCAGTGAGCAAGAGCAATAGCAACAACCACCACCGTACACGGAGGACTTTGTCGGCCTCCACCAACACATGAACGATCCGAGCCGCAGCTCGGCCAAATAGCGATATGGCAAGAGCAGCGAGACCCGAGTGGCGGAGTACAAGACGTTCGCCAACAGGCCTTTCAAGAGGGCCAAGATGAGATCCGCCAAGAGCAGCAGAGGATGCGGCAGGAGTGGACGACGTTCCAGGAGGATTACAACGATGAAGTCCAGGAACAAATCGACTTCCGCTACCACATGTATAAACATTTTCCCTACTGCACCCCTTCTGATGATGATGACTCTTAGGGACTGTACTGGTTAAAATAAAAGTCGCTGTAATAAAATTTCCTATGAATAAAATTTTATTTCTCGCATCCTTTGCCTTCTTTTGCAAAAGCCAGCATAACAAAAAAACAAAAAAAAAGAAGCTTAAAAAAAAAAGAAAAAGGCACACGATCAATAAAAAGCCAGAATCCAAAATCGCGAGAAAAAAGAGATAAAACCGCGAGAAAAAGGCAGGATTAAAACAACTACCTTAACCAAACAAAATTTCGACTATCAAGCAAAAGTCGAACAAAACAAAGAAAACCCGACCAACCAACAAGAGTCGGATAACCACCACAAAAAGTTAAAAACAAAAATCCCCAGCAACCAATAGAGCTGGATGAACAACAAACCAGATTTCCGGCAACCCAGATGACCATTCCAGAAAGGTCCAAACCACAAACACAGAAGTCACCCCTCAGGGAGACGGCGCATGATCAGAATCAGTAAGCCGCCACCATTGCCAAAGGATCAGCTACCGCAAGAAGGGGCATCCAGAGGCACATAACCAGACGGGGGTTCATACTCGTCAGCCAAGGGATCAGCTACCGCGTCGAAGGAGCATCCCAAGGTTTCACGCCGGCGCATGGTCAGAATCAGTAAGCCGCCACCACGGCCAAAGGATCAGCTACCGCAAGATGGAGCATCCGGAAGCTTAACCACCAGATGGGGGTGCGTACTCATCAGGCCTTACAGAAGAAGGCTTACCAGACGGGGGTTCATACTCGTCAAACACCAGATGGGGGTGTGTACTCATCAGGCCTTACAGAAGGGGGCTTACCGGGCGGGGGTTCATACTCGTCAAACCAGATGAGGGTTCGTTCTCATCAGCCAAAGGGGTTAGCTACCGCGTCAAAGGAGCATCCTAGAGCCGCACAACACATCTCCCCAGAAGGTCATCCGCCGCAAAGACAGAGTAACTGAAGGGAAAATGGGCAAGAGGGTCAACTCCTTTACCCTCCAGTCGATCACCTCAGCACAAAAAGCTAGCAGTCGACTGGTCGGGAAAAGGGGGGGCAGCTGTAGACCCCAAATCTTGCCTGGCCTCAGAATAAAGTCAGAAAGCATCCTATTTGAAGATGGCCGAAGCTTAACAAGTCATTAGGAGAGACTATTAGGCTCCCGTACCAAGATAGGAAGGTTTTTTGGCCCGAAAATAAAGTTTCTCGCCCTGAAGGGACGAGACCGCCGTCTGGAAGGACCAGACCGCCGTCTCGTCTCAACGCCAGGACGAGACCGTCGTCTCGATTGTCCAGACGGCAGTCTCGATTCCTGCAAAGGTCGAGATGACGGTCTGGATTTTCCAAACGGCGGTCTCGATTCCTGCAAAGGTCGAGACGGCGGTCTGGATTTTCCAGACGGAGGTCTCGATTCCTGCCTAGTCGAGACGGCGGTCTAGATTATCCAGACAGCGGTCTTGACCCTCTGTCATGAACGAGACGGCAGTCTGGATTTTCCAGACGGCGGTCTCGACCCTATTAGAGGAGACGGCGGTCTCGACCTATCAGGCACGAAAAACTATAAATAGGGGCGTCATTTCTCCCTTTTTCCACACAGAATCAACATAGCTCTCCCTTCTCTCTAGACTTTCTCTCTCTAAGAATCCCTCCGAGGCATTTCCGGAGTTTCTGAGTGTCTCTAGGCATAAACTGAGCGTTCTAAATCTTCTTTAGAATCCCTCCGAGGCATTTCTGGAGTTTCTGAGAGTTGTAGAGTGAAGGGTTGCCAAAACGCACCCTCTCTTTTAAGATATAAAAGCTTGCTTTGGAGGTGCATATTCTCCCTCTCCATTTTTATTACTGCCATTTAAATTACGCAATAGAAACTAGGGCCATGTAGTCATAAACTTAAATTCCTCATAATAAAAGGGTAAAAGCGCATTTTTCCAGTTTAATTATTTATTCAAAGTAGCCGGCCTATCATAGGGAACCCGAAAGGGGCGTCGTAAAGGAACTAACACTTCCTTTACACGTAACTAACTCCCTTACCCAACTCTGGTTCTAATGACCAAAGTTGGTTTTCGAAAACCAACGCCTTTTTAACCTCTTTTCCGATGTTTATGGTAAAAATATCGGTGGCAACTCCATAAAACCCAAATTAAATAAGTCCCTGGGTTAACCCGGTTATCGGACAACCCAGGGATACTTTCGAAAACCTCGCCCCTAGGTTAGCCCGGTTATCGGACAACCTAAAGGCGTTGTAACCACCAATAAAAAACGCGAAAATCAAAGAGGGTCGAAAAAAACCATCGCGTCGCTCTGACCGCCTCCTTTTTTTGACGGCGGCGACACATGGCAATCTTTGTATGTTACCACCATCTTCTGGATGATTTTCTTGATGTTTTTATTGGTTGCCTCTACTGCACCGTTCATCTTAGATCGGTATGGAGAGGAATTGTGGTGTTGAATTTTGAAGTCTTGGCATAATTCCTCCATCATCTTATTATTGAGGTTGGTCCCATTATCAGTAATGATCCTATGTGGGATGTCGTATCGACATATAATGTTTTTCTTGATGAAGGTGGTCACCACTTTTCTAGTTACGTGTGCATATGATGCTGGCTCAACCCATTTAGTGAAATAGTCAATGGCCACCAAGATAAAACGATGACCAGTAGATGCTTTGGGCTCGATGGTCCGATGACGTCCATGCCCCACATAGAGAATGGCCATGGTGTAGCCAGGGTGCTGAGAGGTGCGGGCGGCACGTGAATATTATCGGCATAGATTTGGCACTTGTGACACTTTTTAGCATATTGGTGACAATCGGCTTCCATTGTGGACCAAAAATACCCTGCCCTTAAGATCTTCTTTGCCATGACATGCCCAGGTGCGTGGGTCCCAAAAGTTCCTTTGTGGATTTCTCTTATCAAGGTTTGGGCTTCTTCTTGGTCCACACACCTTAAGAGAGTGGAATCGAGACTCTTTTTGTAGAGGGTTCCTTCAATCAACGTGAACCCTACTGCCCTTTTACGAATGGTTCGTTTATCATTATCATTGATTCCTTTGGGGTATTCGCGCTTCATGAGGTATTGCTTTATGTTGTGATACCAAGGGTTTTGATCGCGCTCGTCATTTATTGTCATGCAAAAAGCTTTCTTGTCATGCAACTTAATTTGGATGATTGGCATCTCATGCTCTTGACCCAAAGAAAACATGGATGATAGAGTGGCGAGGGCGTCATCAAATTGATTGTCTTCCCGAGGAATATACTAGAATGTGACACTTTCCATTCTTGAGACTAAATCACTGATGTGCTCTAGATATGGGATTAATTTAGAGTTTCGGGTTTCCCATTCACCTTTAAGTTGATAGATGACAAGGGATGAATCACCGAAGACTTTGAGTTTAGTAACCACATATCTAGAGCTACTTGGATTCCTAGTGCGCATGCTTCATATTTGGCCATATTGTTAGTGCAGTCAAAATTCAACCTAGCCGTTACGGGGATATATTTCTTTTCAGGGGATATCAAAATAGCTCTTATCCCGTGTCCAAGCATGTTTAAGGCTCCGTCGAAGAACATGGTCCATGCCTCTTCTTTGGTCTCTTCGTGTTGAATGTGCATGATATGTTCATCGGGAAAGTCGTCCTGTAGGGACTGATACTCGTTCGTTGATCCATGGGCTAGATAGTCCGCTAGGGGGCTACCTTTAATAACTTTCTGGGTGACATGAATGATGTCAAACTCTGAGAGAAGCACTTGCCACCTAGCTATTCTTCTGGTCAGAATGGGCTTCTCGAAGAGGTATTTGATTGGGTCCATTGTGGAGATCAACCATGTTGTGTGTCAAGCCATATATTGTCGGAGACGCTGAGTGACCCACACTAATGCGCAACAGGTCTTTTCAAATGGTGTATAACGGGTTTCGTAGTCTAGGAATTTTTTGCTGAGATAATAGATGGCTCGCTCCTTCTTTCCAGTTTCATCTTGTTGACCAAGCACACATCCCATGGATTCTTCGAGTATTGATAAATATAGGATCAAAGGTCTCCCTTCAACGGGTGGTACCAATATTGGCGGATTAGTTAAACATATTTTGATTTTATCGAATGCTTGTTGGCATTTTTCATTCCACACCGTTGGCTGATTTTTGCGCAACAGTTTAAAGATGGGTATACATTTATCCGTCAACTGTGCGATGAAACGAGCAATATAGTTGATTCGGCCTAGAAATCCTCTGACCTCCTTTTCTGTGCTTGGCGGGGGCATTTCCAAAATCGCCTTGGTTTTGTCAGGGTCCACCTCGATTCCTCTTTTGCTGAAGATGAACCCCAAGAGCTTTCCTGACCGTACTCCGAAAGTACATTTTGCCGGGTTTAGTTTGAGTTGATATTTTTGAAGCCGATCGAACAATTTCTTGAGATATTGAATGTGGTCCATCTCGTTTCTGGACTTGGCGATCATGTCATCCACATACACCTCTATTTCCTTGTGGATCATGTCATGGAACAGTGTGACCATAGCCCTTTGATAGGTAGCCCCTGCATTGTTGAGTCCAAAAGGCATTACACGGTAGCAGAAGGTGCCCCATGGTGTGATGAAAGAGGTTTTTTCTCTGTCTTCGACGACCATTTTAATTTGATTGTACTCTGCATACCCATCCATGAAGGAATAAAGCGTATTGGTAGCGGTATGGTCTACTAGCGTGTCTATATGTGGTAGGGGAAAATCATCCTTTGGACTTGCTCCATTGAGGTTCTATAATCCACGCATACCCTGACTTTTCCATTCTTTTTTATGACAGGCACTATGTTAGCCAACCACTCTAGGTATTTGGACACTACTAGGAAATTGGCATCCAGTTGTCTTTGTACCTCTTCCTTAATCATTAAGGACCAATCTGGTTTGATTCTTCTGAGTTTTTGCTTCACAAGTTGGAACCGTTCTTTTAATGGCAATCTATGCTCCACTATACTTGTGTCGAGCCCGGACATGTCATGTTAAGACCAAGCGAATACATCCATATATTCTTTTAGAAGTTGTATTAATGCCTCCCTTATGCTACTTTCTATTTGGGTGCCAATGCTTATCTTTTTCTCATCATCCCCTTTTCCCAAATTGATAGTTTCCGTTTCTTCTTGATGCGGTTGTATAATGCGTGCTTCTTTTTCCAGCATTCTTTGCATGTTCGGGGAAATGGTCCTCTGCTCACTGTCGGACTCGACCCATTCGCCTTCGGCTTCTGGAGTCCACAGAGATTCATCAATCACAGACATGATGTGTTTTAGGTTCTATTTTAGTCATAGATTTTATTATTCAATTATCTTTGGAAGAATAATAAATAGAAGAGGGAAAAGAATGAAGGAAATGGATGTGACAAAATGCCTCATGTATTAAGGAAAACAAAAGTGTATGTACAAGACCTTTTAATCAGAGTTCCTGCGGCCACGGGCGGGGACCGCATGAGATACAAAAAAGCTTAAAAGAAAAGGCACCCTAGGGGTTGATCCTCCCAGTCCTCCCTCTCTGCTACTCTGGCTTAGACAGAGGTTTGGCATCGACATCAGAAGCAGAGGCATCAAAGGTTATCCAATCAGCATCAATTAATTCTTGGACCTTATATTTTAAGGTCAAACAATTGTCCGTTGAATGCCTAGGCGCATCCGAGTGATAGCTACATTTTTCGTTGGGCTTGTACCACTCGGGGTAGGGAGGCTCCATTTTCTTGGGAGGAACACGCGCCAGAAGATTGGCCTCCAATAACTAGGGCAACAACTTTGCGTATGAGGTGGAGATAGGGGTGAACTTCCTCTCCTTTCTTCGCGGCTGCCTCTCTGTCTGCGAGGTGTACAACCTCCTCCTTCTTTTTGAAGGGTTTCTTGAATGAGGTGCTGGAAGAAGAAGGTCGCGCTATTTTCCCACTCCTCAACCCCTGCTCCACTCTTTCTCCCACAGTGACTATGTCCGAAAAAAGATTGGAGGTATTGGCTATTGCTTTATCGTACTACGCTCCAATCAGTGAATCTATGAACATAGCCACTGTCTCCTTATCCGTTAGTGGAGGCTCTATTTGGGCGGCCATTTCCCTCCACCTTTGGGCGTACGCTTTGAAGGATTCATTGTCCCTTTTGCTCAGAGTCCTGAGATCTGACCTGTCAGGGGTCAGATCGATATTGTATCGATAACGACGAAGGAAAGCGTCAGCCAACTATTTCCAGTTTTGGACCTGCCCTCTCTCTAACTGCATGTACCAATTGAGAGCCGTGTCGGCCAGACTCTCCTGGAAGTAGTGGATCAGGAGTTTTTCATTTTCAGCGTGTGCGGCCATCTTACGACAATACATCATAAGATGGTTCTTGGGGTAGGTCAGCCCAGCATACTTGGGGAAGTCTGGGATTTTGAATTTGGGAGGGAAATAGATGTTCTTCACCAGGCACATGTCCGCCACCTCCTTGACATCAAAGTTGTGCCCCTCTACCGCCTTCAGCCTTTCTTCTAGGGCGGAGATCTTAGATACGTGGACATGGGCAGTCCGAGCATTAGACTGGAGATGTGTCTCGTAGAGGAATTCTTCTTCCTCCTCTTCCTGGTGTGGGGCGTGCTCAGCTTGGTCTTCTCCCTTGTTCTGAGCCTGGCGTACGGCCTCCATCAATTGGGCCATTTGCTCTCTAAGGGTGTTAACCTCTGCAGTGAGCTTACGATTTTGTTCTTCCAGATTCTCCATTGCTCTGGCTTTCTGTGCACGAGTTCGGATGGGGAGAGGACCAACCACTTTCTAGAATGCCCGAAAGAAGTTTATTAATGCATGTTGAGTGTGGGACTAATGTGTATGAGAGATTCTGTTTGGAATGATGTCGAATGTGCTATCTCTTTTTATTTTTTCTCTTGGTTTTTCTCTACTCATGATATGATGTAATGACTTATTTGACTTTGTCAAAGATCATCTTATTTATTTTCTAGATTTGATTTGGATTTTTATTTGATTTTATTTATTTTTATTTTATAGCCTTTTATCTCTTCTGTTGGACTGCGTGGCTACTTAGCTTACAAAGAACCTGAAACCAGGCTAGCTAAAATGTAGACTATCCGAGATAAAATGGTTTATGCGAAAGAATAATGTTTAGCGTCCCTTATCTCTTCTGCCGGACTGCGTGACTACTTAGCTTACAAAGAACCTGAAACCAGGCTAGCTAAAAAACAGACTGTCCGAGATAAGGGTGTTTATTGTAAAAAATGTTTTTTGTGATTTTTTCTGTTGTTTGGTTATGCTATGCAATAAACAAATGCGCACACAATTAAATCATCCGCGAACAGGCGAGAAGTCGTTTTAATCACGAGGTAGGGTTTTCCTACAGAAAAGTGCTTTGGCAAAGGTAGGTTCTAACTGTTCTCACCAAGGCTAAGGCCCCCAAGGTGCCCCCATTATAGAGTCCCCACTCTCCAACCTTCCGACCATGCTTAGCACTAAGGCCATAGTCAGTCTTTGTGCCAAAAGAGGAAGGTTATCACCTTGAGTGGTGGTTTCCGATCACACTGGTGGGCTCAAGGCCATCACTACAGTGAACCGTACCTGCCACCCACTCTTTATGGATTTCTCACTTGCCCCCGGGTATAGAGGGAACTGTTGTGTGCAAAGGTTTGTGTACAATTTGTATTTCAAATAATTGCGTAAAAATAAACAAACAACAGTTATTAAAGCCAAGCATTAAAACATGTTATAATACAAGGTAGGGTAAAAGCGTAATTTCTTAGTTTATTTATTAAGCTGACCCATCACTAAATGGGATCAACTCTCTAGGCTTCCCCAGTGGAGTTGCCATCTATCGCCGCTGTCAAAAAGACGCGGTCGGAGCGACGCGATGGTTCTGACTTTCCAATTTTTCGCGTTTTTATGGGTGATGTTACAACGCCTTTAGGTTGTCCGATAACCGGGCTGAACCTAGGGGCGAGGTTTTCAAAAACGTGTTCTTGAGTTGTCCGATAACCGGGCTAACCTAAGAACTAATTTGAAGGGGTTCTTATGGAGTCGCCACCGATGTTTTTACCGGAAACATCGAAAAAGGAGGAAAAAGGCGTTGGTTTTCGAAAACCAACTTTGGTCGTTAAAACCAGAGTTTAGGTAAGGGAGTTAGTTACATGTAAGGGAAGTGTTAGTTCCCTTACGACGCCCTTTCGGGTTCCCTATGAAATCCCAGCTATTTAATAAATAAACTTGTGAAAAGACGCTTTTACCCTTTTATTTTGCGGAATTAAAGTAACGACTACATGGCCCTAATATCTATTATGCAATTTTAATTATAAAAAAAAGGCAGTAAAAGAGAGGGAGAGAGTGAAGAAACCTTCGAAGCAAGCTTTTTAATTAATTCTCTGAAAATTAGGGTGCGTTTTGGCAGCCTTTCGCTCTTTACAACGCCGGAAAACTCTCGGAAACGCTATAAAAAACTATAAAGAACTCTCAGAAACTCCGGAAATGCTTCGGAGGGGTTCTAGGAAGAGAATTTGAAGAAGTTGTAGAAGGGAAAATGGAAGAACTGTGTGAAATGAGAGGGGGAGTGCTCACTATTTATAGGGATTCGTGCCTATCAGGTCGATACGGCCGTCTCGCCATTTGGCACGACCGTCTCGACTTGGAAAAGTGGCGAGACCGTCATCTCGTTTGGCGAGACGGCGGTATCGACTTTTCCAGAAACGAGAAGGCCTTCTTATCAAACGGGAGGGGGGTCTCGCCATTCGCAAATGGCGAGACGGTCGTCTCGCCAAACGAGACGACGGTCCTGAAAAGCGAGATGGCGGTCTCGATCCCTAAAGGCGAAAATCCTTATTTTAATGCAAAAAATCCTTCCTATCCTAGTATGAGGCCTAATAGTCTCTCCTAATGGCTTCTTAGGCTTCATCCATCTTTGAAAAGGAGGTCTTATGGTCTTATTTATGAGGTCGGGCAAGATTTGGGGTCTACATGGTCCATCTAGGATAAAAAGTTTTGGTGGAAATTATTATGCTCTTATAATTGTTGATGATTTTTCTAGATATACTTGGACATTTTTCTTAACATTGAAAAGTGAAGCTTTTAAGGTCTTCAGGAAGTTTGCAAAGAAAATTCAAAATGAGAAAGACTTATGAATTAAAGTTTTAAGAAGTGACCATGGTAGTGAGTTTCAAAATGAAAGGTTTGCAAATTATTGTGAGGAAAATGGAATATTGCATAATTTTTCTGCACCTAGGACTCCCCAACAAAATGGTGTAGTAGAAAGGAAAAATAGGTCACTAGAGGAATTTGCTAGAACAATGTTAAATGAATCAAATGTTCCTAAATATTTTTGGGTTGATGCTGTGAGTACTGCATGTTATGTTTTAAATAGGATGCTTATTAGGCCAATTATAAAATCAACTACTTATGAATTGTTAAATGGTAGAAAGCCTAATGTTGCTCATTTGAAAATATTTGGATGTAAATGCTTTGTGTTAAATAATGGAAAGGACAACTTAGGAAAATTTGACTCAAAAGTCGATGAGGGCATTTTCTAGTTATTCACTAACTAGTAAAACTTATAGAGTGTTCAATAGAAGAACTTTAAATGTTGAAGAATCTATACATGTTACTTTTGATGAAATTGTAGACCTTGGGGGAAATCCTTTTGAGTCAAATAAAGAACTTGCAGGTGATGATGAGTACATAAGAGAGGCTCTTGATGAATTGTATTTGGAAGAGAATAAGCCTTCTCAACCAACTAAATTAGCAAAAGAATGGCAATCACCAAGAGGACTTTCAATGGACAATATTATTGGTGATATCTCAAAAGAGGTAACAACTAGAATATGACTAATTTCTACATGTCTGTAGCTTTTGTTTCACAGATAGAACCCAAAAATGTTGAGGATGCGCTTAAAGATGATCAATGGTGCATAGCAATGCAAGAAGAACTTAATCAATTTGAAAGGAATCAAGTCTGGGAATTAATCCCAAGAGAAGAATCACATCAAGTAATTGGAACTAAATGGGTACTTAGAAACAAACTTGATGAAGATGGAAATATAACAAAGAATAAAACCAGACTTGTTGCCAAAGGTTACTGTCAGGAGGAAGGTATTGATTATGATGAAACTTATGCTCCTGTTGCCAAGTTAGAGGCTATACACCTACTTCTTGCTTATGCCTCATTGAATAAATTTAAATTATATCAAATGGATGTTAAAAGTGCATTTTTGAATGGGTTTATCAAAGAAGAAGTATATGTGGAACAACCCCCTGGATTTGAAGATTTTAAATATCCCAATCATATTTTTAAATTGAAGAAAGCTTTATATGGTTTAAAACAAGCTCCTAGGTCTTAGTATGAAAGATTAAGTAGTTTTCTAACTTCAAATGATTTTTCTAGAGGAAAAATTGATTCTACTTTGTTTATTAAGAAAGTAAAAGAACATATCTTATTGGTTCAAGTATATGTTGATGATATCATTTTTGGATCAACTGATAATTCCTTGTGTGTAGAATTTTCTAAGATAATGTAGGGAGAATTTGAAATGTCAATGATGGGAGAATTAACGTTCTTCCTTGGACTTCAAACCAAACAACTTAAAGATGGCATTTTTGTCTCTCAAGCCAAATACTGCAAAGAGATTCTCAAGAAGTTTGGAATGGACACTTCAAAGGAAGCTAACACACCCATGGGAACTTCATGCTATTTATATAAGGATGAATCAAGTTTGGAAATTAATCAATCTATGTATAGAGGTATGATAGGTTCACTGTTATACTTAACTGCAAGTAGACCTGATATTATGCATTTTGTTTGTGTGTGTGCTAGATTTCAAGCATGTCCAAAAGAATCTCATCTAACTGTAGTAAAAAGAATTTTAAAATATTTAAAAGGAACTACAGGTTTTGGTTTATGGTATCCATCTGAAGCTTCTCCTAGTTTAATAGGTTAAATAGATGCTGATTATGGTTGTCGTCGCTGTCTGAAAAAGAGGCGGTCGGAGCGACGCGATGGTTTTTTTTTCGACCCTTTTGATTTTTGCGTTTTTTATGTGTGGTTACAACGCCTTTAGGTTGTCCGATAACCGGGCTAACCTAGGGGCGAGGTTTTCGAAAGGTGTCCTTGGGTTGTCTGATAACCGGGCTAACCCAAGGACTTATTTATTTTGGGTTCTATGGAGTCGCCACCGATGTTTTTACCGGAAACATCGGAAAAGGGTTTTTAAAAGGCGTTGGTTTTCGAAAACCAACTTTGGTCATTAGAACCAGAGTTGGGTAATGGAGTTAGTTACGTGTAAAGGGAGTATTAGTCCCTTTACGACGCCCCTTTCGGGTTCCCTATGATAGGCCAGCTTTTATTACTAATAAATAAACTGGAAAATATGCTTTTGCCCTTTTTATTGTGCGGAATTTAAAGTGATGACTACATGGCCCTAATCTATTGCATAATTTAAATTAAAGCAGTAAAAGTAGAGGGGGAGAAATTAAACCTCCGAAGCAAGCTTTGTTTTATATTTCTTTAAAATAAATGGGTGCTTTTTGGCAGCCCTTCACTCTACAAGATGCCGGAAACTCTTCTGGACGCCGAAAAAAAGCTCTCAAAGACACTTAGAAACTCCGGAAATGCGTCGGAGGGATTCTAGAGAGAAGTTTTAGAGAGAAGGGAGAGCTAGAAGCTTGTGATGTGCGGAAATGAGGGGGGGGGGGGAGGCCCCCTATTTATAGGTTTTCGCGCCTGGCAGTGGCGAGACCGCCGTTCTCGTCTGACAGGGTCGAGACCGCCGTCTCGCCAAACGAGACCGCCGTCTAAGAAAGCGAGACCGCCGTCTCGCCATTCGCAGGTGGCGAGACCGCCGTCTCATCAAACGAGACGGCGGTCTCGCCACTTGCCTGAGGCGAGACGGCGGTCTCGATTTCGAGACGGCGGTCTCGTCCCAAAGAGGCGAGAAAACTTATTTTTTGTACAGAAATTCCCTCCTATCTTAGTATGGGGCCTAATAGTCTCTCCTAATGGCTTGTTAGGCTTCATCCATCTTCAAATAGGAGGTCTTCTGGTCTTTATTTGGAGGCCGGGCAAGATTTGGGGTCTACAGCTGCCCCCCCTTTACCCGACCTGTCGACTGCTGGCCTTTTGTGCCAAGGTGATCGACTGGAGGGTAAAGAAGTTGACCCTCTTGCCCGGTTTCCCTTCAGATATTCCGTCTTTGCGGCGGATGATCTTCTGGGGAGATGTTGTGTTGTGCGCTTCTGGGATGCTCCTTTGACGTGGTAGCTGACCCCTTCGGCTGATGAGTACGAACCCCCACCTGGTTTGACGAGTATGAACCCCCGCCCGGTAAGCCCCCTTCTGTAAGGCCTGATGAGTATACACCCCCATCTGGTGTTTGACGAGTATGAACCCCCGTCTGGTAAGCCCCCTTTTGTAAGGCCTGATGAGTACACACCCCCATCTGGTGTTAAGCCTTCGGATGCTCCATCTTGCGGTGAGTCGATCCTCTGGCCGTGGTGGCGGCTTACTACTCTAGCTCATGCGCCGATGTGAAACCTTGGGATGCTCCTTTGACGCGGTAGCTGACCCCTTGGCTGACGAGTATGAACCCTCGTCTGGTTAGGTGCCTCTGGATGCCCCTTCTTGCGGTAGCTGATCCTTTAACTATGGTGGCGACTTACTGCTCTAGCTCATGCGCCGATGTGAAACCTTGGGATGCTCCTTTGACGCGGTAGCTGACCCCTTGGCTGACGAGTATGAACCCTCGTCTGGTTAGGTGCCTCTGGATGCCCCTTCTTGCGGTAGCTAATCCTTTGGCTATGGTGGCGACTTACTGCTCTAGCTCATGCGCCTCCTCCTTGGGGAGTGTTTTCTGTGTTTCAGTTGATTGTTTTTGGATTTCTTGAATGGTCACCCGGGCTGTACTGGGGATTTTGTGTTTCATCCAGCTTTGTTGGTTGCTGGGTTTTTTTGTTTTTTACTTTTGGTGGCGACTATTCGACTCTTGCTGGCTGGTCGGATTGAGTCTTGTTTTCTGTTCAACTTTGATTTGGTAGTCGAAATTTTTATTGGTTGAGATCTTGCCTTTTTTCTCGCGGTTTTATCTCTTTTTTCTCGCGATTTAGGATTTTGGCTTTTCTTATTGAGCGTATGTCTTTTTCCTTTTTAAGCTTTTTTCTTGTTACGCTAGCTTTTGCAAAGGGCGGCAAAGAGATCCATGAAATAAAATTTTATTTATGGGGAAATTTTATTACAACCACTTTTTGTTCAGGCAAGTATCGTCCCTAAGGGCTATCTTCTGGAGATGATCCGCAGGCGAATTGCTGGTAGACGTGGTATCGGAAGTCCGCTTGCTCTCGGACTTCGTCGCGGTATTCTTGCTGGAATGTCGTCCATTCCTGCCGCATCACCTGCTGATGCTGGTACATCTCCTCTTGCCGGGTATGGTAGGTCTCTTGCCGCACCGTCATTTGGTCGAGCTGCCGGCGCAAATCGTTCACGTTGCGGTTCATACCGGCAAAATCCTCCGTGTACGATGGTGGTTGTTGTTGTTGCTGCTGCTGCTGCTGGAATTCGGGGGGCGTGGGGATATCCTGCATTGCCACCAGCCCCTGGAGATTTAGTGTGAAATCCAGTGTAGGATGGAGGGCCAGCTGGGTCCCTCTGCGGATCAGCATTCCCATGCTGACCAAGATTGACCCGCCGATGGATTCGGGTCGCAGGTTGTGGGCCAGCTCTTCCCGGCCAGGGCACCCCCATCTTTCTGCTAGGGGAGTGATGAGGGGAGCCACAAGAACGGCCCCCGCTGATCTGTTCCCGAAGTCCTTGAGGGCTCTCAGGAAGAAGTAGTTGGGGTTGCAACGTCGCTTCTGGCTCATGCAATAAAGTACGAAGAGGTCAGGGAGGGAGACCTTGCCCTGACTCTCCTTTCTCCCATGGATGGTTCCTGCCAGCAGCTTGTGGCAGATGCAGAGTGCTGGGGGCAGCGCGGAGCCCCTCATCAGCGTGGGCAGTGTGGTGGCTCCCGTGAGCTCGTTCCACATCTCGGCGACGAGTGAGGTTGGTGGGCCGGGAGCAGATGGCCTCCCGTATTCCTAGGTCACCGTGTCCTCGGCCGGACGAACCCGATGGCCATGTTGAACTCGTCGAGGGTGGTGGCCCGGTAACTTCCACCCATGAAGTAGGTCACCATCTTAGTGGGCGGCGGAGCCCGGACCGTGGAGGGGACCTCGAGTAGGAGACCGAGGCCAAGAATTCTAGTACCGCCCGTGGGTACACATGTGTGGGTGGTGGCCGCAGCAGAAAACCCCACCCGATGCTGTCAATGTGGGCCCGGACGTCGTCCTCCCATCCAAATTCTGCCAGAAGGCTGAAGTCCAGCTTCAGCATCGGGTGCCACGCATAGGCCCGGATGTTGTCAAGGCGGGCCTGGTGCTGCGGTGATAGTTGCGAAGGATCTTGGGGTGGCGGTGTTGCAGAACTGTTGGCACCAGCAGTGCTCCTTCTCTTTCTAGAAGCGCTTCTGCCAAACATTTTGACTATGGGGTGCTTGGGAGAGCAAAAGTTGAGAAAGGGAGGTTCTGGAGGCAAAGAGAGTTGTGAGAAACCCCCAAGCGCGCCCCCTATTTATAGGATTTTTTTTTTCAATTCGAGACTGCCGTCTGGGAAGGCGAGACAGCGGTCTCGTGTCTCCTCCAAATCGAGACGGCGGTCCGGTCCATCAAGATGGCGGTCTCGACGTTGGGCTTAACGAGACGGCGGTCTCGTTGAGCGAGACGGCGGTCTAGTTTTCGCCTGAGTCGAGACGGCGGTCTGGTGGGTCGAGACGGCGTTCTCGTCTTGGAGGGTAACCGAGACGGCGGTCCGGGATAACCAGACGACGGTCTCGATTTACGAAAGGTTTTTTTTTTTTTGAAAAGAAAATAGGACCTGGTTCAAAAACATTTTATGCATGCAATGTTTTTATGTTTTGATGTCCTATAATGCCTATTTTGATTAAGTTTTCAGAAGGATTTAACCAACATGTCTCGTTGCGCTAAGTGCCTCCTGACTTGCTGCGTTTACTTTTGGCTGTACCATACCGGACTTCTTGTGACCGAAGGGTAATTTCTTTCTTTCTCTATTTTCTCTTTTTCTTCTTTTTCTTTTGTAGAGCACTTTTTGTCACGTAGTGTCCCTCTTTCTTTGCTTTAGGGATTTCAATCCTCTTGTTGACTATACGCCTCCATATTCCCAAATTAATTATTAGAATATTGTCGTGAGGGTCAAGAGAAAAGAAGTAAAGGGGTATAAATCAATGGTTTGTGTTTTAGAAGGTTGATTTTTATTGATAAAAGGGTTCTGTAAGAATGGCTGGTTAAGGTTAAGCCTGGGTGTTTAGGCTTTGGCTAAGCAAACATTCTTCCTTTCTTTTTGTATTTGCGCTCTTTGGTTTTATTTCCATTGCTTTTTAAATGGCTAGTTGATTTCCCTAGATCGCCCTTTGGGTTTTCGAACTAGGATACTGTGTGTTGGCCCTAACTTTTGTCTAGGCTCCTTCTTTTGTAAAATTTTTGGAGAAATCCTTGCGGACCTTATTTGTAACCCTAACTTTTTCCTAGGCTACCCTTTATTGTTGTTCGGGTATCCTACCGGGTCGACCCTATCTTTTGTGTAGCCCCCTTAGTGGGTTTCCTACCGGGTAATTTGCCCTTTTCTCTGGCCTTTGGCTTCTTTGGGCTTTTTCTTTTGTGGATTTATTTTTTGTTCACAGTATTGGCGAAACATGACTTTCTTTATGGGTGAGGTGAAGCCTTATTCTTATGTGCTTCTAATCAACTAGCTTGATGGCAATAGCAATGGTAAATGTTGATTATTTGGAAGCGCTTTTTATTCTTCTTCTTTTATATGTTTACTTAGACAGGGTTATTCACGTGGTCTAGTAAAAAATAGAGAGAAGAGAAGCATATAGTAAGAATTATTCTTTATTAATTAATAAGGGAATATGTGCCCTGAAATGCCCGAGGGTCGGGCTAGCCCCGGGGGACAATCTCTAACAATCATGGGGTTTACATCCCTTAAACGAAGAAAAAGATTTCCTAATGACTAAGGTGGCTCTTGACGCTTGCACCCCTCCACTTCGGAAAATTTGCTGGAGTGTGCGGAGGGGAGACTTCCCTTTTCTTCTTTCTGCTCGGCCCCTAGTAGGGTCATATCCTAGGCCGTACTTGCAAGGATTATCTTTGAATTCTGGGGGTTCCCTCATGCCTTGGGAATCTGCCCCCAGTCCTTGGCCAGGATGGTAACCGTGCTTCAACATCATGCGGGCTACCTTTGTGTTTCTGGGAAGTCGCTCTATGCTGGCAATTTCGAGCGCTTGAAAAGATGTTTCAAGGGCCTCTTCGGCCACATCCACATAAGGTTGGGCGGACGATCCACTGATCAGGATATCGTCTTCCGCTTGGACTGTGACCAATTTTTCGTCCACTATGAACTTGACTTTCTGGTGGAGCGTCGAAGGTACTGCCTTAGCGTTATGAATCCAAGGTCTGCCGAGGAGACAGCTGTATGCTGGAGTAATGTCCATTACATGGAAATCGACGTTGAAAGTAGTGGGTCCAACTTGGATTGGCAAATTGAGCTCTCCCACTACTTCTCGTTTTGATCCATCGAAGGCTCGAACGATGGTGCTGCTTGGGCGCAGACGGGTTCCTTGGATAGTCAACTTGTCCAGTGTGCACTTGGGCATCACGTTCAGGGATGACCCGTTATCCACAAGAACTTTGGCGATGAGGTACTCCTTGCATTTAACCGAGATATGCAAGGGCTTGTTGTGGTTTGACCCCTCAAGGGGGAGTTCTTCCTCTGTGAAGGTGAGGTGATCGCTTGCCGTGATGTGACCAACGATTCTCTCGACCTTTTCTTGGGATATTGTGTGAGGTACATGCGCCTCGCTCAAGACCTTCAGTAGGGCGTTCCGGTGCGGTTCCGAGCTCATTATCAAAGATAGCAACGTGATCTTTGCAGGTGTGCGATTGAGCTGGTCTATAATGGAATACTCACTCTGCCTTATAAACTGGAGTAATTCCTCTGTCTCCTCCTTGGATTCTTTATTTTCTTTTTCTTCTTCGGTCTTTTTATTTTTTTCTTTATTTTTGAGGACCTCTTCTTGTGTGTCCTTGGGGGAGTAGATTCTTCCACTTCTAGTTGTGCCCCCAATGCCGGCTATGTTCGTTATTTCTTCTTTTATCGGTGAAGATTCCCCATATCTCCACGGTACAGCTTTATTTGACTCGTAGGGGAAAGGACGTGGCATAAATAGTCGCACTGGTGTCCTTGCCCCCTCTTCTTTATTCTTGAGGACCAACGACCGAGGTTTATTTTCCTCTTGCGACGAGTCGACCGTTGGGGTGAGCTTTATTAGGAGTGGCTTTTTCTCCATTCTTCTGAGTTAGGAGACGTGTTAGTTAATCCTTCCTTTTTATTATCTTATTTATTAGGCGTGAAGGAGGGGAAATTTAAATATGCAAATGAATGCTCATGCATGCAAGTAGACAGTTATTGAACAAAAAGAGGAATTTTATTTATTCAAAAAGGTGTACATTCCCCTATTCTATACTGCGAAGCAACTTTTGGCAAAAGCAGAAAACTTTAAAGAAACCCACAGGAGGGTCTTGATTCCTCTGTAGTTCCCTTTCAGCTTCCCGGACATGATGAGCAAGTGCTTCGCTTTGCTTGCGGACCGCCTGGCTCATATCTTCACTGTATTGTTGAGCCTCTTTGATCTTCGCCTCTTGATGAATGACCAAGGCTTGTAGTTCATCGAGCTTTTCAATGGCTCGGTCTTTCTCTTGAAGTACTTGGCCATACTGAGCTAGCCCTTCTTTTTCTTTGTGGCGTAGCTCAGAGAGTCTTTTGGTGAGTCTCCTGTTGGCCTCTCGCTCTTGGCGGATGTCTAACCGAGCCTTGAGGAGCCCTTCCGACAACTCCTTGATCGTTTGAGTCTGCTTAGCTGATTCGGCCTCAAGGTGTGCCATTTTGGTGGTTATCTCTTGCAGTTGGCTATCCGAACTGGTTCTGGTAGTTTTGGATGTTCGGATAGCTTGTTCGTTAGCGTCGGCACATTGGTCCTTGAGGCGCTCTATTTCATGATCCTTTTTCTTGCCTTGCCTTCGCAGACCATCAATCGTGAGGATAGATTCTTGCTCTTTTTCCTCAAGGGCCCTCATCTGGGCTCCCATGATCTCTATCCTCTGGGTCAAGGCGTCGATTTGAGTCTACAGCCCTTCATTTCTGGCGCTCGTAGTGGGTGTGGTGGATGATTGAGCCACTCCTCTTCTATTTCTCCATGCCTCATAGTCACTGGTGACAACCACCCAAGCTTTTCCTGGCCTCTGTCTCCCATGTAGACTGGCCTCTCCCATGCTTTTCTCACGCGCTAGTGAGTTGGCGATGGTGCATGGGTCTCCAAAGAAGCACGAGTCCTCCGAGCTCCCCTCGGGAAATGGTAGTTTGGGTCCTCATGAGCCGCCTCAAAGCTACTTTAGGTGAGTAAGCTATGCAACCCCCGAGTCCTATCAAGGGTACACTCGGATAGTCCCCACATCCGATGAGAACTGGCCGGCTCGAACCAAGGACGGACCCAGGATATACCGTTGGCGTCCTTGCGTTCCCACTCATCCCTCCATTCCGAGGTCGACGACGCTGGAGGGGGATCTTGGAGAAACTTCTCAAAGGGTCTGGGAATATCCCCATGTGACTCGGAGGCATACAGGTGAGTGGCGCTCCACACAAATAGCAATGAAGAGCAAGAACGGAGTATTTTGCCCCGCTTCGGTGACAAAATTCCACCGAGAGCAGTGGTGTCAGCAAGAATAGCAGGCGTGGGACTTTTCGAATTCACGTCCCAGGCGAAGAAGGCGTCCATGACGGCCTGATCTATTGTGTCGAAATGGAAGGGGAACAAGACTGCTCCAAAGATTATGAGTGTCGTGGTTTTGTTAAAGGCAACCCACTCGTCCGTTCGGCCGAGTAGGACAGGTGGTCTTCTAACATCGTTACTTTCCAACCCTGGGTGTTCCCTTCTTCATCGAGGTACTCGGCGGAATGGCAACCGAATAAGGGCAGCGACCGGTGCTGCGGAGTATATGCTTCGTGGCGGACGTGGACCCCGGCCGATTTGGGCCACCTCAACATGGTATCATACTCCTCTAGGGTGGGCACCAAGTCAAACTGCGGAAACTTGAAACATCGCAGATTTGGATTCCAGTAGTGGATTAGTGCCCTTAGGAACACCTGATCGACACATATCTTTAGGAGGTCTAAAATCCGTCCGTAGGATTTTTCGAAGTCAGCGCGGACCTCCGATGGCATTATTGTGCTTAGCCGTTCCAACCTCTCAGTATGGAAACGGGGAATGTCTACCTTCTTTGTCTGCCTACTTGTCCCCTGCATTTCTAAAATCAAAATGCATTTTTGATGAAATGGATGCTTATTTTAATGTATGTGAGTGTTTATTTTCTATTTATCATGTTTTTCTACATGATGTTTGCGTATTTTGATTTTGAAAGAATAAACTATCTATATGAATGTTTTATGAGTATAATATTTTTGGACCAGGTCTTATTTACAGACTTTGGAAAAATGGATTTTATTTTTATTTGTTTGTTTACTTTATAGCCTTTTATCTCTTCTGTCGGAACTGCGTTGCTACTTAGCTTACAAAGAACCTGAAACCAGGCTAGCTAAAAGGCAGACTGTCAAAGATAAAATGTGGCTTTATGTGAAAGAATATTTAATGTCCCTTATCTCTTCTGTTGGAACTGCGTGGCTACTTAGCTTACAAAGAACCTGAAACCAGGCTAGCTAAAAGGCAGACTGTCCGAGATAAGGGTATTTATTTGTGAAAAATATTTTTGGTTTTTGTTGTTTTGTTGTTTGTTTATGCTATGCAACAGACAAATGCAACAAACATATGCACACACAATTCGATCATCCCCGAACAGGCGAGATTTCGTTTTTATCACGAGGTAGGGTTTTCCAGCAGAAAAGTGCATTGGCAAGGGTTGGTTCTAACTGTTCTCACCAGGCTCAGGCCCCCAAGGTGCCCCCATTATAGGGTCCTCACTCTCCAGCCGTCCGACCATGCTTAGCACTAAGGCCATAGTCAGTCTTGTTGCCAAAAGAGGAAGGTTATCACCTTGAGTGGTGGTTTCCGATCACACTGGTGGGCTCAAGGCCCTCACTACAGCGAATCGTACCTGCCACCCACTCCTTATGGTTATCTCACTTGCCCCCGGGTATAGGGGGAACTGTTGTGTGCAAGGGATTGTGTGCAGTTTATATTTCAAGCAATTGCGTAAGTATAAACAAACAACAATTTATTAAAGCCAAACATTAAAACATGTTATAATACAAGTTAAGGGCAAAAGTGTTATTTTCTTGGTTTATTTATTATTTAAGCCGGCCCATCACTAAATGGGATCAACTCTCGAGGCTTCCCCAGCGGAGTCGCCATCTGTCGCCGCTGTCTGAAAAAGAGGTGGTCGGAGCGACGCGATGGTTTTTTTTTCGACCCTTTTGATTTTCGCGTTTTTTATGTGTGGTTACAACGCCTTTAGGTTGTCCGATAACCGGGCTAACCTAGGGGCGAGGTTTTCGAAAGGTGTCCTTGGGTTGTCCGATAACCGGGCTAACCCAAGGACTTATTTATTTTGGGTTCTATGGAGTCGCCACCGATGTTTTTACCGGAAACATCGGAAAAGGGTTTTTAAAAGGCGTTGGTTTTCGAAAACCAACTTTCGTCATTAGAACCAGAGTTGGGTAAGGGAGTTAGTTACGTGTAAAGGGAGTATTAGTCCCTTTACGACGCCCCTTTCGGGTTCCCTATGATAGGCCAGCTTTTATTACTAATAAATAAACCGGAAAATATGCTTTTGCCCTTTTTATTGTGCGGAATTTAAAGTGATGACTACATGGCCCTAATCTATTGCATAATTTAAATTAAAGCAGTAAAAGTAGAGGGGGAGAAATTAAACCTCCGAAGCAAGCTTTGTTTTATATTTCTTTAAAATAAATGGGTGCTTTTTGGCAGCCCTTCACTCTACAAGACGCCAGAAACTCTTCTGGACGCCGAAAAAAAGCTCTCAAAGACACTCAGAAACTCCGGAAATGCGTCGGAGGGATTCTAGAGAGAAGTTTTAGAGAGAAGGGAGAGCTAGAAGCTTGTGGTGTGCGGAAATGAGGGGGGCAGGACCCCTATTTATAGGTTTTCGCGCCTGGCAGTGGCGAGACCGCCGTCTCGTCCTACGCAGGTGGCAAGACCGCCGTCTCGTCAAACGAGACCGCCGTCTCGCCATTCGCAGGTGGCGAGACCGCCGTCTCATCAAACGAGATGGCGGTCTCGCCACTTGCCTGAGGCGAGACGGCGGTCTCGCCACTTGCCTGAGGCGAGACGGCGGTCTCATCCCAAAGAGGCGAGAAAACTTATTTTTCGTACAGAAATTCCCTCCTATCTTAGTATGGGGCCTAATAGTCTCTCCTAATGGCTTGTTAGGCTTCATCCATCTTCAAATAGGAGGTCTTCTGGTCTTTATTTGGAGGCCGGGCAAGATTTGGGGTCTACAATGGTGCATGTAAAATAGATAGAAAGAGTACTAGTGGAACATGTCATTTGTTAGGATCATCATTAGTGTCTTGGCATTCTAAGAAACAAGCATGTGTTGCTTTATCCACTACTCAAGCTAAATATATTATAGTTGGGAACTGCTGTGCTCAAATTTTATAGATGAAACAACAATTAGAAGACTATAGTATCTTTCTATGTGATATTCCATTGATGTATGATAATACAAGTGCAATAAATCTTACTAAGAATCCAGTAATGTACTCTAGAACTAAGCATATAGAGATTATACATCACTTCTTAAGAGATCATATTAGCAAAGGAAACTATAAAATTGAATATGTCGATACAAAGCATCAATTAGCAGATATTTTTACTAAACCTCTTCCCAAGGATAGATTCTATGATCTTAGAAGAGACTTAGCGATATTAGAAATAACTTAAATTCTGCTTAATTAAACAGTTTATGGATGATTGTAATGTTATAATCAATTATGTAGGGTATTAATAGATTATCATGTGTCTAAACATCAAAAATTTGATGATCTCTCTGGAATAATCGATTATTTGAAGCAATAATCGATTATCTGCACCTAAATGTCCAAAATCTGAAGTTACTCTCTGGAATAATCGATTATTTTAAGTTTTAATCGATTAACTACTAATTTAATCGATTAATAGGGTGATTTAATCTATTAAATGGGTCTGTTGTTGGTTTAATCGATTATTTCAAGTTTTAATCGATTAAACTGGGCAGTTTTTGTGAACTAGCCATTTTCAACGGCTCTTTTGGCTCCCCTTCACTCCCAAATGACTGTTTATGACCGTTGCACATGTTGTTTATATATAGGAAGCCTTCATTTCACTTCTCCACACCTCAAACTCTTGAATATAAGCATTCTAGCATCATTCAAGCCTTCTTGCCTTCTCCTAACCTCACTTGTCTTCCAAAACTATCTTATTTTTTCTTCTAATCCTAAAATGGCCTCATCTTCTCGTGCTAAAATTCCCACAAGAAGAAGATTTGCTCCTACTTCTCATCCCCGTCCTAATTCTGCCGAAGAATGGATCTCAAATGATGAGGGTCGTCAGGAATTTCTCACCTTCTAGAAGGAACGAAGTATCATTACTCCAAAATTCATTATTGGTGATCAATTCATCAATAGAGGATTCAATTTTTCCAATCTTCTTGAAATTCAAGGAGTCCTCCGTTTTATCCAAATGCAAGGTACATACTACCCTGATTTAGTTAGGGTATTTTATTCTCGTTTCAAATTTAGGGATCAAGTAGCCACATCTCGTGTCAAGGGTGTAACTATCATCCTTGATGACGATATATGGGAAAACGTTGCACATTTTCCTGTCAGAGATGATGCTATCAACATTTTTGCGGAGTTAGACGATTTTGACAGAATTATGGCTTACCATTCTTTTCTCTGCAACCCCTCCATGGAGATTGGGCGTCTTCTTCTAGCCGGCCCATTAAAGAAGGAGGTACGTCTGCTATTGCATCTACTTGTCTGGATTTTATGTCCCCGGGCAACCAACCATGCCCAATGCTCATCCATAGATCTTTGCATTATTCATGGAATCATGAATAATGAACCAATCGATTGGGGCAGCCTTGTCACAATGACCATGCTGAAGGAGAAGCGTCATCCTATTTTTAAAATTCCCTATGCTCTTCTTATCTCTCGCATTTTAGAGTACAAAGGAGTGAATGTTGAAGGGGAACAAAAGGTAAGAATCACTAACTTAAACCAAATGCTTGATAATACGCTGACTCAACTTCAAATGGTGCGAGTCAATAACATTTATGTTCACAAAGACGACGTTCCCAACATGGATGACAATGCTGAAGATTCTGACGAAGAGATGCCTCCTGTTGCTGTGTTTCCCTCTGAACATATTCATCATGCTGGAACATCTTCTTTTGCCCCTCCTGCATACCGACAATCTATGGAAGAGATGTTGTTTGATATGAATTAGAAAATGCAGGAATTTTTCACCCTTTCTGAAGTACGGCATGAGGAAATCATTCGCTGTATCTCTGATGTAGATGATAGGGTCTGTAATCTAGAGGATAGGTTTGACGCTCAGTTTAATAGCGATGCTAGTGAAGAGTTTTAATCTCTTCCACATATCTCTTTGTTTGTAATGACGTTTCTTTATGAAATAAAATTTGTATTTCTTTTCTTTATTTCAGGGGGAGTTATTTTTTAAATTATGCATCTATTGAGGGGGAGCTTTCAATTTTTTGATCATAATCAAAATAGGGGGAGAAATTTATTTAAAGCCTCTTATTATGTTCATTAAATAAGATAAAGATTAGAAAACACCTCTCTTGAGTCACACAAGAGATGAACACCTCCTTTCAATCCACAAAGGATGAACAACAGCTTTTCCTAGAGACGGCACAACAAACAATCCACCAAGAGTCCCACTCAGTGATTCTTATCGCTTCTAGCCCACACTAGGTTTCAAAAGCCCCTTTTTCTTCCCTACAGAAATTTCTCTAGCAATCACAGCTCTTAACTTTTGTATGAAAAGGTTTTGTTATTTTGCAGAGAGCCGTAGAGAACCTTTAGTAGAGAGATTGGGGTCTGGGGAATAGAAGATTTTGAAAACAAAAGAATTGGGAATAGGGTTTTCGTAAATTAGTCCAAATTGAAATTCAAAACTCATAACAGATGTAGATAATCGATTATTACAGAACCACTTTTGCAGAGGAGTAAAACATGACCAGGATAGTCAATTATCTGGCTTGATAATCGATTATTCCAGAACTTTCAAACTAGGATAATCGATTATCAACCCAGATAATTGATTATTCTAGCAAGGGTTTCAGAAAATAGGTTTCAAAGCATGATAATCGATTATCCTGAGTGATAATCAATTATTACAGAGTGGTTTTGCTAAAAATGAATTTTCAGAGGATGGACTATGTGCTGGCTATCTTGGACTCTAATTTTACAGACTCAAAAAAACAAAACAAAGTTATTACAAGTAAATACAGATGATTATAAGTCTTTAAGTCATTAAGTCATCTGTTCTTGAATCATCATCAAAATCTTCAAGCATCATATCCTTGTCTGTTCAACAATCTCCCCCTTTTTTATGATGATCAAAATTTGCTTTAAAGCCCTTTGTAATAACCTATTTTTACTGTTACAACTAACAAAACTATTAAACATACCGGGCAACATTAAAATTATTAAACATATTAGACTTTGAATATTTTCTCCCCCTATTTTGATTATAATCAAAAGAAATGAAAGCTCCCCCTCAACATGCACATAACAAAAAATAAACAACTCCCCCTTAATCAATGCAAACATAGAATTTTATTCAATAAGTCAATATAGTACAAACAAGATAATAAAACAAACAAGAATTTTGAAGAATTTAGAACTCTTAACTCTCATCACTATTAAATTGGACATCAAATCTATCTTCTAAATTACATACACGATTGTCCACATCTGAAATTCGTCTTATGATTTCCTGATGCCGTTCTTGAGATATAGAAAAGAATTCTTGCATGCTCTGATTCATATCAAACAACATGTCTTCAATGGGAGGATGGGATGTAGAGTGAGCAGCAGAAGACATTGCAGCAGCAGGAACATCAGCAGGAGGCATATCCTCATTGTCGCCGCCGTCCGTTCCGACGTCCTGGGGACGTCTCGAACGTTAATGCGAGCGGTCGCGAATAGATGGTTGAGACTCGCATTTTTTGTTAAAATTGTGTTCATTGCTTCCGAGGTGCTCAATACTGAACTATCCTCTAATAGAAGCAAGGTTTTCGAAAAGGGGTTCTTTTGGAGTCGCCACCAATGTTTTGACCAGAAACATTGGAAAAGGAAAAAAGGCGTTGATTTTATTAAAAACCAACTTGGCCATTATAACCAGAGTTGGGTAAGGGAGTTAGTTACGTGTGGGGAAGGTGTTAGCACCCCCACAACGCCCCTTTCGGGTTCCCTATGACGGATTTATTCATTAAGTGAAGATTATGAGAAATTACGCATTTACCCTATTTTATTCGTACAGTTATTTAGATATGGTTATCTACATGATGTATCTACATTGCATACAGAAAACAATAAATAAAGCAGTAAAGAAGAAGAGAATTGAGAAAAACCTCCGTAGCAAGCTTTATATTATGATTCTTGTACAAAGAGGATGCGTTTCGACAGTCCTTCGCTCTACAATTGTTCTCTCTTCTCGATTATAGACTCGACTCGACTAAATTTTCTAGAAGAATCGAATGCCAGAATACAAAATCCTTAACTGATTGTTACCTTTTAAAGGCAATCAGAAAGATCATTCGAGAGAGGGAGAGAAGAAGACAAGTCTCTGAGTTGTCTGGTGTGTGGAGAATGACAAATGAACCTCCTATTTATAGTTTTTTCGCTGCCTGGAACTTTGGGACGGCCGTCTGGGTTGGGACGGCCGTCCCAAACGCGTTTTCTGCATTGTGCCAATCTGGGACGGCCAGTCTGGGTTGGGACGGCCGTCCCAAATGCAAATTTACAAAGGCTGAGACCCCCTGACGTTTGGGACGGCCGTCCCACATCTGGGACGCGCGTCCCACTTGTTCTGGGCCAGTTGGGACGGTCGTCCCAACTACGGGACGGTGGTCTCGGTCTGTTTTGTCCAGCTTTCGCGTTCTGGGACCCCCGGGAAGCTTTCCTTTCCTGTTTCGGACGTGGATTGATGCCGATATATGTCCGTTGAAGCTTTATCTTCATGTAGGAAGTCTTCTTGGCCTTCATTAAGATGCCAGGCAAACTTTTCCTTTGTTTGTACGAGGTCTTTTTAACTTTTATCGTGCAGATGAGCAAGCTCCGTGTTGTTGCAGGAGGTTTCCTCGGTTTTTGGGAAGCCGGATGAACTCCATCTTCGGGCGAAGTTCCTCTAGCTTTTATTTTGAGAGGCCGGGCAAAATTAGGGGTCTACAGCTGCCCCCCCTTCACCTGCCTAACTAATTCGTTGGTTTTAATATGCCAACAAAATTAGTTGGTAGGGGAAGGAGTTAACCCTTTTGCCCGGCTATCCTTCGGATGCTTGCTCCTTGTCGATCCTCCAGATTGATAAATATTTTGATAGGTACTAACCCCTATCCGGTTTGAGCCTTCTTTTTGTAAAGTTACGGTGAGTACTTACCCTCACCCAGGTATAAGTCCGTATTTTACTAGACTTTAGTGAGTACCTACCCCCACTAGGTATGAACCTTGTTCTGCAAGGTTTTGGTGAGTACCTACCCTCACCTGGTATGAGTTTACTTTTTGCTAAACTCTTGTGGGTACTTACTTCCGAGGTGCTCAACACTGAACTATCCTCTAATAGAAGTAAGATCTTAGCACCCATTTTTTGCAATGCTCCCGGTGAGTATTTTTACTCCACCTGATGCATTTTTGCTAGGTTTTTTTATAAGCCTCATTCTGCAAGGCTTAGGTGAGTATGCACCCTCACCCGGTGTGAATGATAAGCCTCATTCTGCAAGGCTTAGGTGAGTACACACCCCCACCTGGTGTGAATGATAAGCCTTTTTCGCAAGACTTAGGTAAGTACACACCCCCACCCGGTGTGAATGATAAGCCTTTTTCGCAAGGCTTAGGTGAGTACACACCCCCACCCGGTGTGAATGGTAAACCTTTTTCGCAAGGCTTAGGTGAGTACACACCCCCACCCGGTGTGAATGATAAGCCTTTTTCATAAGGCTTAGGTGAGTACACACCCCCACCCGGTGTGAATGATAAGCCTTTTTCGCAAGGCTTAGGTGAGTACACACCCCCACCCGGTGTGAATGATAAGCCTTTTTCGCAAGGCTTAGGTGAGTACACCCCCACCCGGTGTGAATGATAAGCCTTTTTCGCAAGGCTTAGGTGAGTACACACCCCCACCCGGTGTGAATGATAAGCCTTTTTCACAAGGCTTATAGGATGATCTTTTTTGTAGTCAATCCTATGATCATCTATTTTTTGGAGATGAGTTGACGGCTTACTGTTTTTGGTCATGCGTCTCTGGGGAGTAATTGATTTTTCTTTTTGACTTTTCTGTTTTAGTCATCTGGTTTTACTAGGGATTTCTGTATTTTGGCTTTTCTTGTTTTAGCCATCCGGCTTTTGCCGGGGATTCTTTGATTTTGGCTTTTTTGTTTAGCCATGGGAATTTCATTGTTTTGGCTTTTTCTTTTAGGCATCCGGTCTTGACCGGGGATTTCATTGTTTTGGCTTTTTCTTTTAGCCATCCGGTCTTGACCGGGGATTCTTTGTTTTGGCTTTTTCTTTAGCCATCCAGTCTTGATCGGGGATTCTTTGATTTTGGCTTTTTCTTTTAGCCATCCGGTCTTGACTGGGGATTCTTTGATTTTGGCTTTTTTGTTTAGCCATCCGGCTTTGCCGGGGATTCTTTGTTGGTTGCCTCTTGTTTAGGCAGGAATCTTCTGGGGATTTTGATTTCTATTAGTTGCGCCTCTTGATTAGGCGGAAATCCACTTGGTGAGATTTTTGTTTGGTTACGCCTCTTGATCAGGCGGAAATCCTCTGGGGATTTGAGCTTTTTGTTGATTGTGCCTTTTGTTTAGGCAAGAACCCACTTGGGGATGTGATTTCTATTTGGTTGTGCCTCTTGATTTAGGCATATGCTTCAATAGTGGTGAAGACTTAGGTTTTGGATTGCCTCCTGCATAGGTTGATTTCCCGTTTCTTGGGGATATTGGCTTTCTGCTTGCCTGTTGGAAGTGAAGACTTTGCTTTTCACTGGGGATATCTGTATTTGGGAATTTATACGCGATTCCCTGAGGATATAAACTTGTAGTTTTGCCTTCATTTGGTAGGCTCGCTGGGGATTTTCTTTTTGGTGATCCACCAGGGATTTGATCATTTTCTGGGGATCTTTTTGAATTGCTCCTTAGGGAGGGATGGAGTTTTTGACTCCTTATTGGATGCTTGTTGTTTGAGCTGGCTTTGCCTATGCTCTTATTCCTGCTGGGGAATGGGTTTGTATGTGCGCCTTTTATGCACATTGGCTTTTTTCTTTGGATGAAAAGATATTTTTTTTTCTTTTTGGTGATCCCTGGGGAATTTTCTTTTGCTTCTTGGGGATCAAATCCTTGGTTTGATTTTTTATGATGGAGTCTTGGCTCCGACTTTTGTGAAGTTCTTTTATTGAGCGGGATGAAGAGATTTTCTTCTTTTCTCTTTTTTGGGATTCACCAAGGAGTCTGTTTCCTGGGGGTCCAAATTTGATGATGGAGTCTTGGCTCCTGGCTTTGTGAAGCTCTTATTTGAGCTGGAAGATGGAAAAAATCTTTTTGTTTTCCTCTTTTTGTAGACGTTTCTTGATATGCTCTGTTAGGAGACATTTATTTGACCTTTTTCTGTAGTGGCCTTCATTAGGGGATGAAAAGTTTTTTCTTTCTTTTCCTTTTGTTGCCCCCTGGTGATGTGGAGGATTTGACTCTGTTTTCTTTGATGGACTTTTGTGTAGTCCTTATTCTCCTTTGGGGAATGAAGCGGAGACTCTTGCATGAGTGTGCTTGATGACTCATGTGGTAATGAAGCTGAGTCATGGAGTAATAATTTTTTATTTTGCCTTTGGAATAGGCAAGGATCCTCTTGGGGACGGTCGAGCCTTTCCGTCGGCCTTACTTCTTTGTTGATGTCTTTTATGGGTGGAAGGATGCTGATTGCAGCTCCAAGTGATTTATGTTTGATGACTCAAGTGGTGATGCTGAGTCATGAAATAATTTTTGTGTTGCCTTTGGAATAGGCAAGGATCCGCTTGGGGATCATCGGGCCTTTCCGTTGGCCTTTTTTGATGTACCCTCCTTCTATTGGGGTTTGAGGAGAATGGTTGGAGCTATGGTTTTCTTAAAGCTCTTTATTCTGCTGAAATGGTTTTTGATTTTGCCTTTCGCGATTTTGATTTTGATTTAGAGGCTGGATTTTGGCGCCTTTTATTTTCAGTCACAAGCATGGAGACTATCCTCCTTATATGCATGTTTATTATTCTTGTTTGAAGAAAATTATTTTTCTTGATTTTGACAAAGTCGTATTATGCAACTACTTTGTGTGTGGATGTCCTAAATGCAATATATTTGTTTATTTATTTTTGATGCATTTAGAAAGTAACTGGCCTTCTCCCGTTGGCTTCCTATGAATATGCCGATGGACTCCTTTCTTTATGACCATGATGGGCTCCTCCTTCATGATGATGGACTTCTCTTTTATTCATCTTTTGGTTTTGGCCCTATCTTTTGCCTAGACCGCCCTTTACGGGTTTTCGATCTAGCGGGCTGCCTTAATTTTTGCCTAGAATATCTTAGGGGGCTTTTGCCTTATCTTTTGCCTAGACCGTTCTTCTGGGATTTCCGATCTAGCAGGCTACCCTGATTTTTACCTAAAAATATCCTAGCAGGCATTTGTTATTTTCTTATTATTTTTTATATGCTTCCCTTTTTTAGATGCATGATTGATCTTTGATAAAGGGTCTTTGCACATATTTATGATTTATCAATAAAGAGACATTTCCATAATATTTGGTCAAGAGAAAGGAAATGAACAGGAATTTTTATTGATAAATGAGCAAAAGTTTTATTTCTTTTACAGAAGGATTTCAAGAGATATTTAGAAGAATGGGTGGTCAGGGTTGGCTGTACTGTTTAGACTTATACAGTCATGTCTATGATATCTGCCCCCTGGTTTTCCTAATTGCTTCAGTTGAGATGCCTGAGCTCAGAGTGAAGACTATGCAGACTGCTTGCTTCTGGAAGAATGTTACTTTAGCCGCCTTTTCGGTTTTCGGCTAAAGTAATCATTGCTCTTAGTTTCTCTATTTTTTTTTATTTACTTTTTTTTTTTTACCTCTACTTTTTGCCTAGGACGTATCCTAGCGAGGGATATGGACCCTATCTTTTTCCCAGGGATGCCCTTTGCGGGTTTTCATTCATGACGGGTCATGAGCAATGTCTTCAAGCATAACACTTCTTCACCGTACCAAAGTTGATCGGGTGTCGAAGTTCTTTTCCATCTATATTGGCGAGGATAAGAGCCCCTTCCGAGAAAGCTCATTTGACCACAAGGGGTCATTCGTAGTTCACTGCCCATTTTCCAATTTTATTGTTCTGGGCTGGAAGCAACTTATTTACCATTAAATCCTTCTTATGGTAGATATGAGGGTTGACCTTTTTGGTAAGCCCTTTTTTATTTTCCTTTGATAGGCTTGTCCATGACATATCATATTCAGCCGTTTTTCTTCCATAAGGTTTAACTGGTTATATCGGCTTTAAACCTATTCAGATTCTGTTAAGTTTACTTCCATCATCATGTGCTTTTGTCGACATGATTAGATGTACCAATTTGCTAAGCACTTGGTGGATTTGATGAAGACATAGATATAACTTAGGTTGTGGGTGTGTAGATGATTGGGTTTTTAAGTTTTAGCACTTAATCTCTTGATAGGCCATTATATTTTGTGATAAGCACCTTAAAATATTGCATATCATTGAAAATCATTTTTCTGCATGAAAAACTTACGTTTAAGAATTAAAAGAATAAACTAAGTTTTTTTTTTCAATCTGTTGAAAAGGATTTTCAATCTGTTAAAATCACTTAACATAATAAATGGTCTTACATAATCGAAAATTCAATTGATTGATTCGCGGAATCAACAAGTTAAAATAACTCAATGAATTTTCAATATCAAGTTTCGCATTTTCAATCTGTTGAAATGATTTTAAATCTGTTGAAACAGAAAGACCTGTTTTAGTCTAAGAGTTTTTTTTAGAAAATCAATCTGTTGAAATGTTTTTCAATCTGTTGAAACAGAGAGACTATTTTTTTTTTATACTGAGTGTTTGCAGGAATTTAATCTGTTAAAATGTTTTTCAATCGATTGAAACAGAGAGTTGTCATTTTTCATTAAGTTTTTTTAATCCATTAAAACTCGAATCAATCGATTAAATAGAACTTTAAATGAAATCAATCGATTGAATCGATGTCTTAATCGATTAAATGGAACTTTAAATGAAATCAATCGATTGAACCGATCTTTTAATCGATTGAAATAATTCTCTGATCGATCATAGTTTTGTTCTAATCGATCATAACTCATTCTGATCGATCATAGTTTTATTCTGATCGATCATAACTCAGTCTAATCGATCATAGTTTCATTCTGATCGATCATAACTCAGTCTAATCGATCATACTTCTGTTTTAATCGATCAGAGTCTTTTCTAAACCTGTTTTACTGCTAACCAACTTATCTTATGACTCTCTAAAACAGTTTTTAACAGATGAAACGTTCTGTTTTTCTGATTTACTCTATATATACAGATTTGATCTATCTTTTGAAAAGACAATACAACACACCACTTGAGAAAACTAGTGAAATCAATCTGTGAAACTTTCATACGTGACTTTCTCTGCATTCAAGAATCTTTTTCATATCATAAGGTGCTGTGATCAGAATTGTGGTTATTCAGAGAGAGAAAGTGCTGATAGAATTGGTTCTGGACAATTAGAAACTTCAAGTCCAGGTTTTTTCTTTCCATATTCTTTTGTAAAAGTTGATTGTGCAGGTTGGATTGTAATCTGCACTTGGTACGGTAACTGGGTTTGGTTACTGGGTGTTTTTCAAGATTCTGTCTTGTGGGTTTGCAAGATAGTTCTTGAGGTAGATTGGTGAGTATCTACTGGTTGTAAATTTTCACTTGGTATTAGTGAGACTTGACTGGTTTGTCAAGAACTGGATGTAGCTCTGGATTAGAGTGAACCAGTATAAATTTGTGTGTTAATATTCTTCTTTCATCTCTTTTATTTTCTGTCAATAAACTTGTTGTGTTTAAACCAAACTACCTTCACAAAGATTAAATAAAGATAACTCATTCTTCCAAAAGAAAGTAAGTTTTGCGAAAAACTTTTAGAAGTTCAATTCACCCCCCCTCTTGAACTCAACCATTAATTCTTTCAATTGGCATCAGAGCTGGTTCTTGTAAGTTACTCAAGGAATCGGTCCAATGGCTGAGGGAAAGATGAATTTTTTAGAAGGAGCCTCCATAAACAGGCCTCCACTTTTTTCTGGTGTGAATTATTCTTTCTGGAAAGTTAGAATGAAAATCTTTATTGAATCTCTTGATAGAGGCATTTGGGAAACAATTGTTAATGGTCCTTACAAACCAACTCATACTGTAGATGGTAAAATAGTCGAAAAAGATTGGGCTGAATTAACTGATGTAGAAAATAGGAAAGTCCAATATGATTATACTGCAAAAAATATTATTACCTCTGCTTTAAATCTTGATGAGTTTTTCAGGGTGTCTCAGTGTGCCTCTGCCAAAGAGATGTGGGAAATTCTAGAGGTTACACATGAAGGAACGTCTGATGTGAAAAGGGCAAGAAAGCATGAGTTAATCAGGGACTATGAGTTGTTTAAAATGCAGCAAGGAGAAACAATTGCAGATGTGCAGAAAAGGTTCACGCACATAGTCAATCATCTAATTGGGTTAGGAAAGACTTTTGACAAAGAAGAGTTGAACATCAAAATTTTAAAGTGTTTGGACAGAACATGGCAACCAAAGGTGACAGCAATATCAGAATCAAGAGACTTGACTGAAATGACTACCGCTTCACTTTTTGGTAAGTTGAGGGAACATGAGTTGGAAATCAATCGGTTCAAAGAACAAGATAATGCAGAAAAGAAAACTAGAAATATTGTTCTCAAGACAATTGAAGAAAACAGTGGATCTGAAGAAGATGAATCAGAGAACCTGACTTTATTGGTTAAGAAATTTGGAAAATTTCTTAGAAGAAAGAACAGATTTGGCCAAGTAAAAAGGTACAATGATAAAAAGACTGAATCTGTTCAAAATAATATTACTTGTTATTCTTGTGGTAAACAGGGTCACATAAAGAGTGATTGTCCGGAAAAGATCAAGAATCAGAACAAGAAAGAATCAAGATACAAAGGGAAAAAGGCCTATATAGCCTGGCAAGACAATGATTCATCTTCCAGCTCTGAATCCGAAAGTGAGGAGGTGAACCTGTGCTTGATGGCTGGTTGTGAATCCTCTTCATCACATGTAAGTTCAACTCCTACAGAGAATGAAATGAATTACAGCACATTACTAAATGCTTTCAATGAAATGCATAGTGAAGCCAGAAATTTATCTCATACAAATAATCGGTTGAAAGGTTTAAATAACTGGTTAGAAAATAGAGTTAAAGTTCTGGAAAATGAACTATTAGAAAGCAAAACAGATTTAGAACATCTAGATATAATCTATGCATCTGCGAATAATATTGCTGCTAATAAGAAGTGTGAAAAGTGTATTATTCTGCAAGATAAGGTTGATTACTTGATTAAAACTTTGTCTAAGTTTACTCAAGGTAAAGAGAATTTAGATGCACTTCTTGGGTCTCAAAATTGTGTGTTTGAACATTCTGGAATCGGATACAAACCTAAGAATGGGGTAAAAACAAAAAAATACTTAAACTTCTTTTCATACAGAAAAACAACAGCATTCCCCTTCTCATCTTGTCATTACTGCATGAAGAAAGGACATACTATAAAATTCTGTCATGCTAGAAAATATTTTGTGCCGCAAGGTAGGAAGAAATGGGTTCCAAAAATTAATTCATTTCAAATAACCTAATTGGACCCAGTAATCATAAAGGGTACCAGAAAAATACTTAACTTGTTTTGCAGGAACATAGTCTGGGAATCCCTTGAAGTTCAGAGCTACGAATCAGGTTCTGTTTGTCTAAACTGATTGTTTTAATTGATATAAACCAGTATTAATCGATTAAAATAACTTACAGAAGATATTAGTAAATCTGTCCGTACAGTTTTAATCGATTGAAATGCGAATCAATCGATTAAAATGTTCTCATGATTTGAGTTTTAGCTGTTTTAATCGATTAGAATGAATTTATATCAACTAAAATCACTAAGGTATCAAATTTAATCGACTCATTTTCGTTTTAATCGATTTAAATTCTGGTATCATCTTCTAGATCTCTTCCAATACAGAAACAATCGATTCTTTCAAGTATTATTCGATCATTTTACTATTGCATTTTCAAAACGAATATTAAAGACCAAATTAGTAAAATAATTTGTTTAATCAGTTTGTTCCTGAAAATCATTTTCAAAACATCCAAATGAAATTCAGCCATGCATATAGAGTTTACAATTTAAGATTGAAATCAGTTAAAGAATCAATACATGTTGTGTTTAATGAGTCTCCTCGAGTGGTGCAGAATAGAACAACAGGTACTGCAGATGAAGAAGAATTAACTGATAATTCTTATCGAGTTGAAACATGTCAAAACACAGATCGAGTATCCTGTTGAAGAAGATGATCCATCGATGGATCCTGCAAAAGCTGATCCACCAACAATTACTGAAGAACAGGAAGAAGATGTTCTGGAAGAGCTTCCTAAAGAGTGGATTGTCCCAAGAGATCTCTCTCTAGACAATGTCATCGGGCAAATTAATAAGGGAGTATCTACTAGACATTCTCTTAACCAATTCTGTAATCATATGGCATTCATTTCACAAACAGAGCCTAAGTCAGTTAAAGAAGCATTAAATGATGAATACTGGGTTAGTGCCATGCATGATGAACTTAATCAATTTGAAAGAAATAAAGTATGGGAATTAGTTCCTAGAATTAAAGATATCAATGTAATTGGTACTAAGTGGGTATTCAAAAACAAGCTAGATGAACACGGCATTATTACTAGAAATAAAGCTAGATTGGTAGCCAAAGGGTATAACCAACAAGAGGGTATTGATTTTGATGAAACCTTTGCACCTGTAGCTAGACTTGAAGCTGTTAGATTGTTATTAGCTTATGCCTGTTTAAGTGGTTTCAGATTACTACAGATGGATGTAAAGAGTGCCTTTCTGAATGGACTCATCAATGAAGAAGTATATGTTTCTCAACCTCCTGGATTTGAAGATCACAAGCATCCTGACCATGTCTACAAATTGAAAAAGGCCCTTTATGGTTTAAAGCAAGCACCTAGACAATGGTATGAGAGGTTAACTAACTTCCTAATTGATCAAGGGTACAAGCGAGGTGAGGTTGATAAAACTTTGTTCATTAAGAAATCTGGAACTGACATTATTCTGGTGCAGGTGTATGTGGATGATATCATTTTCGGTTCCACTAATAATGTCATGTGTAATAAGTTTGTAAAAGAAATGCAAAGTGAATTTGAAATGTCCATGATGGGAGAATTGAATTTCTTCCTTGGTCTCCAGGTTAAACAATTAAGAAATGGCATTTTTCTTAGTCAATCTAAATACTGCAATGAATTGTTAAAGAAATTTGATATGCAAAATTGCAAGGTATCCTCTACACCCATGTCTACTAACTGTTGTCTAGACTTAGATGAAAAAGGAAAACCTGTTGATCAAACTAAATATAGAGGTTTGATTGGTTCACTACTGTATCTAACTGCTAGTAGACCTGACATTATGTTTAGTGTGTGTCTTTGTGCAAGATTTCAAGCAAATCCAAAGGAATCTCATCTTACTGCTGCCAAAAGGATTCTGAAATACCTCAAGGGAACAGTTAATGTTGGACTATGGTATCCTGAGGGTGCATCCCTTAAACTTGTTGGATTTTCTCGATTCTGACTTTGCAGGATGTAGATTGGACGGAAAAAGTACCTCTGGTACTTGTCATTTCCTGGGAGCAGTCTTATATTGTGGCACAAGCAAAAAGCAAGCGTGTGTTGCTCTGTCAACTGCAGAAGCTGAATACATTGCAAGCTAGGAGCTGTTGTGCTCAAAGCATTTACCTCAAGCAACAACTAACAGATTATGGAGTGACTCTAAACAAGGTACCTCTGGTTTGTGACAATACTAGTGCAATAAACTTAACTAAGAATCCTATTCAACACTCTAGAACTAAGCATATTGAAATTAGACATCACTTTATTAGAGAACACGTATCTAGGGGTGATTGTGAGATATTATTCGTTGAATCTGAAAAACAGTTAGCTGATTTATTCACTAAACCACTTCCTAGAGATAGACTTAATATGCTTAGGACTGAATTAGGAACTCTAGATATATCTAGTATTATATAACTGATTCTTTATAGTAATTGTATGCCTTTTAACAGGCTGATAACAAGTTCAATCGATTAATAATTGCATGAATAACTTGATATTATTTGTTTTAATCGATTGAAACTGCGAAATAATCTGTTGATTTCCTGATTCTTACTCTCTGGTATTGATATGTTATTAGTTCAATCGATTAGATAAACTTTTAATCGATTTATTTCATTAATCTTGTAGCTCTGCACACCTTCTTTTATAAATCAATCGATTAAATCTTCGATTCAATCGATTGAATTCACTAATGGTACTCTGAATAATTTTCTTTTACAAAATAATCGATTTAATTTTTGATTCAATCGGTGTATTTCACTTATAAGTATCTACGATTACAAAATCAGTTGGTTTCATGAAATATCAATTAATTATTTTTCTTCTAGGGCTAGTTGTATGTACTTTGTCTCTAACCGATTTCTGCAGAGTAAACTGAAAGCATTTACAACAAGATAATCTTCAACTACTCTCTTAAATATCAGAGATATCCAATAAAAGCTAATTGATACTGATTGGATATCTACTGAGAAGGTAATTAAAGTGTACAGTAGCAATTCTCTCTCCTCTTTATCATCACTGCACAGAAACAATAAATCAGTAAAGACAAAAATTTTTTTTAAGCTGATAAAGATTGTGTATTCTCATTCCTATAGTATTTTCTTCTTTGAGCTTCTCTTTTCTCGGTTCTTCTCTGTTCTGTTCATTCCAAAAATCAAATATGTTCAAGCGCACAAAGTCTGGTAGGAAGAAGTCCAGCAGAGGCGAGTCCTCTACGGCAAGGCAAGAACAGAATATTGGAGGAAGGATTGAAACTTGGTTCAATGGGGACCAAGAGAAAATGGATTTGTTTATCCATGAATTAAGCAGGAAGCAAGTCAACATTCCAAAAATGTTAAAGTTCTCTTGGTTTGATGCCGAAGGATTCAGAGGCATTCGGAAGTTACTGCAACATCAAAAACTTCAGACGTTTCTGGAGTTGAATGGTAGAATTTACCCTGACTTAATTAAAGTTTTCTTCACAAATTTATCCTTTGAAGGTTCCACTTTGACAACCCAAGTTAAAGGAGTAGACATTGAGATAACACCTAATGTCTGGAAGGAAGTTGCTGGAATAAAAGATGTAGGTGTGAAAGTCACCAAAGGATGTACTTCGGATGTTGAAGAATTTAATAAAGTTCAATATTTCCGCTCTTGCTTGAAGAATAGGCATGATTCTGTAAGTTCATTCAACACTGGGAAGTTGAAACTGGAAGAAAGGATTCTCGCTTTCATCGTTTCTTGGCAGCTTACACCCAGGGGGAGCAATCATGCGGTGCTAAATGAAGGAGATTTAGTTCTGATGTACTGCATTCATCACAGAATACGTGTGAACTGGGTCTTTGTCATCAAGGATCACATGATCAAAGCCAAGAGACTTAGTGACTTCAGGTATCCCTATGCTATTCTGATTTCTAAATTTTTAACACATTTTGGTGTTGATGTTGAAGGAGAACTTGTTGAAACCGTCCGACCAACAAATGAAATAAACAATTCCGTTCTTCACAAAATGGGATTTATTAAAGTTGATGGTGAATGGATTTCCAAAGAAGAAGCTGGAAGAAGTGAAGAAAGTGAGGAAGAAGAGCAAGAGGAAGGAATCAACACTGATAATATTCCTGGAACTTCTGCAGCACGTCCTTCTGATCCAATGGAAGAAGAAGTAAACCCAATGGAGATGATTCCATACAATCCACCGCCTGACCGTGGCACGCCTCTGTCTCAGTTCGAAAGAACAATGTTGCATCAAATGAGCGAACTGCAAACTGACCAAAGGAGGCATATGGAGATGACTGCTGCTCTGAGGGCTCGGCAGCATTATTTGGATGAAAATTTCATTGCAAGGTTCCAGCATATTGATAATCAACTAGAAGACATCTACAACAGGATTGTGGAACTGCAATTCAATCAAGGCCCCGGGGACGAATGAAGATTTTCTATGTTTCTGTTATTCTGTTTTCTTTTCTTAGTTTTTAATGTTCTGTTTTATATTCGGGGTATCCACGTGGCCCCATTGGACTGTAACTACAACAATCTATTTGATGCAGTCAAATAGGGGGAGAAGTATTTTGCTTAAAACTGTCACTACACACACACCACAAAATATATGTCTCTGGTCTGTTATTTCTGTTTTGCAGGTGCAGTGGTTATTTGTCTCCATCAAATAGGGGGAGATTGAAGCACTTGGTGGATTTGATGAAGACATAGATATAACTTAGGTTGTGGGTGTGTAGATGATTGGGTTTTTAAGTTTTAGCACTTAATCTCTTGATAGGCCATTATATTTTGTGATAAGCACCTTAAAATATTGCATATCATTGAAAATCATTTTTCTGCATGAAAAACTTACGTTTAAGAATTAAAAGAATAAACTAAGTTTTTTTTTTCAATCTGTTGAAAAGGATTTTCAATCTGTTAAAATCACTTAACATAATAAATGGTCTTACATAATCGAAAATTCAATTGATTGATTCGCAGAATCAACAAGTTAAAATAACTCAATGAATTTTCAATATCAAGTTTCGCATTTTCAATCTGTTGAAATGATTTTAAATCTATTGAAACAGAAAGACCTGTTTTAGTCTAAGAGTTTTTTTAGAAAATCAATCTGTTGAAATGTTTTTCAATCTGTTGAAAACGAGAGACTATTTTTTTATACTCGAGTGTTTGCAGGAATTTAATCTGTTAAAATGTTTTTCAATCGATTGAAACGAGAGAGTTGTCATTTTTCATTAAGTTGTTTTAATCCATTAAAACTCGAATCAATCGATTAAATAGAACTTTAAATGAAATCAATCGATTGAATCGATGTCTTAATCGATTAAATGGAACTTTAAATGAAATCAATCGATTGAACCGATCTTTTAATCGATTGAAATAATTCTCGATCGATCATAGTTTTGTTCTAATCGATCATAACTCATTCTGATCGATCATAGTTTTATTCTGATCGATCATAACTCAGATCTAATCGATCATAGTTTCATTCTGATCGATCATAACTCAGTCTAATCGATCATACTTCTGTTTTAATCGATCAGAGTCTTTTCTAAACCTGTTTTACTGCTAACCAACTTATCTTATGACTCTCTAAAACAGTTTTTAACAGATGAAACGTTCTGTTTTTCTGATTTACTCTATATATACAGATTTGATCTATCTTTTGAAAATACAATACAACACACCACTTGAGAAAACTTGTGAAATCAATCTGTGAAACTTTCATACGTGACTTTCTCTGCATTCAAGAATCTTTTTCATATCATAAGGTGCTGTGATCAGAATTGTGGTTATTCAGAGAGAGAAAGTGCTGATAGAATTGGTTCTGGACAATTAGAAACTTCAAGTCCAGGTTTTTTCTTTCCATATTCTTTTGTAAAAGTTGATTGTGCAGGTTGGATTGTAATCTGCACTTGGTACCAGTAATCGGGTTTGGTTCCTGGGTGTTTTTCAAGATTCTGTCTTGTGAGTTTGCAAGATAGTTCTTGAGGTAGATTGGTGAGTATCTACCTGGTTGTAAATTTTCACTTGGTATTAGTGAGACTTGACTGGTTTGTCAAGAACTGGATGTAGCTCTGGATTAGAGTGAACCAAGTATAAATTTGTGTGTTAATATTCTTCTTTCATCTCTTTTATTTTCTGTCAATAAACTTGTTGTGTATAAACCAAACTACCTTCACAAAGATTAAATAAAGATAACTCATTCTTCCAAAAGAAAGTAAGTTTTGCGAAAAACTTTTAGAAGTTCAATTCACCCCCCCTCTTGAACTCAACCATTAATTCTTTCATTTGCCATCTCGGATCTTTGCTATAACCGAAGAGTAATCCTTTTGAATGTAGAGCAATTGTCATGTCAATGCCCCTCTTCCTTTCCTTTAGGGATTTCAATCCTCCTATTAATCAATATATTTCCACATTTCCCAGTCAACTACTTGAATGCTTTGTGGTGAAGGGTCAAGAGAATAGAAGGAAAGGGATTTATTGCAAAGGCTTGTGTTTTAGTGAGATTTTTTTTTTGAAATAATAGTTTCTGTAAGAATAGCTAGCCAAGGTTGGTCGGTGTTTAGGTTTAGGCTAGTTTAAACAAACGTTTTGTTCTTAATGAGGTGGCATCTTCAACTGAATATTATGGCGCCTATTTGTGACTGATTAACTTTCCTAGTTTGCCCTTCTGGGTTTTCAGCCTAGGATTTTTCCCTTTTATCTTTTTGTCTTGGCCTTTGACCTTGACGGGCTTCTTTTAATAATAATTTTTTCCTCAAACATTGTCGAAACACGATTTTCTTATTCGTGTATCTAGCTAATCAATCATGTTAACTTTGGCTTCATTTTATCTATGGCATTTTGATTATTTTGACGCATTTTGGAACAAAACGTTTGTCTAAACCTTGGTTATTTATGGGGTATAGACATTTTTAGCGAGAAAAGAAGCAGATAGTAAGAATAGCATTCTTTTGTAATTCAATGGGAAATGCGTGCCCTAAAGATGCTCGGGGATCGGGCATACCCTGAGGAGTGATCTCTAATAGTCATTGGGTTTACATCCCTTAGAATCAGAAGAAGGACATCTAATGACTAATATACCCTTGATGTTAATATCCCTCCTTTTTGGAAGATCAACTTTTTAAGGCACGGAGGGGAGACTTCCCTTTTCATCGTATGACTTGTCCTTTTGTAGGGTTGTTCTTTAAAGGGTTATCCTTAAAATCTAGGATGTCTCTTATTCCTTGAACATCCTTTCCAAGCCCTTGCCTGGGCTGTATCCATATCTCTTCATTATATGGGCCACTTTTAAACTGCTAGGATGTCTTTCCATATTTTCCAATCTCTTCTTCAGCCGCATCCATTTAAGGTGTGATTCGAGTGTAGTTTTTAGCTTGAACCATGATCAACTTGTTGCCTACCACGACTTTTAACTTTTGGTGGAGCGTTGAAGAAACTGCCCTAGCACCGTGAATCCAAGGTCTGCTTAATCTTCCCCTTGGATTTTTTCTCTTTTCCTCTTCGGTTTCTTTATTTTTCCTTTGTTTTTAGGAGCATTATCTTGTAGCTCCTTGGATGAATAAAATTTTTTGCTTATCATCCTGCCCCCAATGTTGGCTATATTGGAGATATCTTCATTGACGGACAATTCTTTTGTGCATATCCATAGTACAGCTTTATCCGATGTATAAGGGAAAGGACAAGGCATGAATAAGCGCAAAGGTGTTATTGCCTCTTTCCTGATATTATCAATTTGGGTGCTAATGTTTACTTCTTTCTTATTATCTCCTTGTCCCAAATTAATGGCCTCAGTTTTTTCTTATGGGGCTATATCGATTGAGCTTATTTTTCCAACAGTCTTTGTATGTCCGAGGAAATGGTCCCCTTCTCACTGTCTGACTCAATCCATTCGCCTTCGGCTTTCGGATCCCGCAGAGAGCTTTCAATCACAGACATGACTGTTTATACGGTCTATATTTGGGTTTAGATTTTATTCAATTATTTTGGAATGTGAGAGAAAAGAATGAGAAGCATATGAATATTATGAAAAATGCCTCATTTTATTGATGAAAAGAGAAATATATACAAAGCCCACTTTAATCAAAAATCTCGTGATCAAGGGCAAGGATCACGAGAGATACATCGGAAGCTTGAATATATTTTTATATATTTCTTTTAACCAAAAGATACACAAAATGGGGAGCCCTAGTTAGCTGGCCTTCTCTACCCAAGCTCACTATTTTGGTTGTGATAGAGGTTTGATGTTTACGTTTGGGTCGGGAGCATCGAAAGTAATCCACCCGGCATTCAATAATTCTTGAACCCTATATTTCATGTTGACGCAATTCTCCACGGAATGCCCAGGAGCACTTGAGTGGTAATCACATTTTTCGTTGAGTTTGTACCAACCGGGGTAAGGTGGATCTTTCTTCTTTGGGGAGATGTGTGTTAAGAGCTTGGCCTCTAAAAGTCTTGGCAGCAGACTCCCATAAGAGATTGGGATGGGAGTGAATTTCTTCTCTTGTCTGCGTGACTGTCCAGCTGATGGCGAAGAGGAAGAAAGAGTAGTAAAGTTCATGGAGTTTACACTTCCCTCTTTTTTCTTGCCAAAGGACTTCTTGAATGATGCGTGGGATTTCTTAAACTTGGGAGGGAATCTAGTATTTTTGACATCGGTTACCTCCTCCTTTACATCAAAGTTGTATCCCTCTAATGCCCTTAATCTCTCCTTTAAGGCAAAAATTCGTTTCTCAGAGATCGTATTGTGGAAGCATTGCTGATACATTAGCTCCGTCAACTGCGCTATTTTTTCCTTTATGACATTAAGCTCAGCGGTGAGCATACGGTTCTGCTCCTCTAATTTCTCCATCTTCTTTGCTTTTTGAGCGCGAGTGAGAACAAGTAGAAGACCAGCCACTTTCTAAATGATTTAGAGATTTTTATTATTGTCTTTTTATTTTAAATGATTAGTGTGAAATAGATATGCCTTAGACAATAGCTTTGGTATCTTCTCAAAAGCCTATGTTTTAAAGGTACCATACCCACCTTAGTGTGCTAACTTCCTTTTTTCAAAGGTTACCAACATACCTTAGCGCACTTATCTCTTCTAGGAAGGTTATAAACGCACTTGGGTCTCTTTCGCTATTATCTAAGGATATCTAATGCATCCTAGAATGAATGTGCTTTATGCATGCACTAAAAAAATACTTTTTTATGACAGCAGATATTGAAAGTGACATAACTTTTGACTGGGTTGTCCGATTTGGACGCATAGCATGTCAAAACGAAGAGAAAAGGGTGAAGAACCAAGCTGCAAATTGCTGTAGGCGATTTGGCCCAGTAATTTTCCCAAAAAACGCTCCTAAGACCCATTTTTTGGAGGTTTATTAAAATGATGTGCATGCATACTTTTCTTAGTGCATTTATTTTCCCTCTTAATTTTGCCACTTATTGGATGATATGGTATGAATGATACGACTTTGCCAAGAATCTTTTTATTGTGAAAGGCATTTTTTTAATTGTTTTTATGTTTTTTTTTATGACCCTTTATCTCTTCTGTCGGTCAACGTGGCTACTTAGCTTACAAAGAACCTGAAACCAGGCTAGCTTAACTGAAGACTGTCCGAGATAAAAGTCTTTTATCTTATCACTTTTTTGTGATTTTTAGGGTTTTTTCATTTTTTTTGTTTGTTGTATGATTACCCTATGCTAATGCATCAATACAAATGCAGCAAACAAATGCACACACAATTCATACATTCGCGAGCAGAGCCATGCTTATTTAATCACGAGGTGGGATTTTCCTGCAGAAACGTGCTTGGTTTAGGTGGTTCTAACTGTTCTCACCAGGCCAAAGGTCCCCAAGGTGCCCCCATTATAGGGACCTCTCAATCTCTCAGTCCTCGGGTCATGCACGGAACTCCGTGGCGACACCCTTAGACCAAAAGAAGAGAGTTATCACCTTGAGTTGGTGGTTTTCCGACAACGGTAGTAGCCCCGTGTGCCAACTAACCGATCGTATCTGCCACCCACTCCCTATAGGTATTCACTCTTGCCCCCGGGTATAGAGGGACTGTTGTGTGCAAGGGTTTTTGTGTGCAATTTATATTTCAAACAATTGCAGAAATAATCATACAACAGTTATTTAAAGCCATACAATAAAAACATATAGAAGGGTAAAGGCGTAATTTCAAATCTTTACTTAGTTTGAATTTATCCATCACTAAATGGGATCAACTCTCGGACTTCCCCAGCGGAGTCGCCATCTGTCGCCGCCGTCCGTTCCGACGTCCTGGGGACGTCTCGAACTTTAATGCGAGCGGTCGCGAATAGATGGTTGAGACTCGCGTTTTTTGTTAAAATTGTGTTCATTGCTTCCGAGGTGCTCAATACTGAACTATCCTCTAATAGAAGCAAGGTTTTCGAAAAGGGGTTCTTTTGGAGTCGCCACCAATGTTTTGACCAGAAACATTGGAAAAGGAAAAAAGGCGTTGATTTTATTAAAAACCAACTTGACCATTATAACCAGAGTTGGGTAAGGGAGTTAGTTACGTGTGGGGAAGGTGTTAGCACCCCCACAACGCCCCTTTCGGGTTCCCTATGACGGATTTATTCATTAAGTGAAGATTATGAGAAATTACGCATTTACCCTATTTTATTCGTACAGTTATTTAGATATGGTTATCTACATGATGTATCTACATTGCATACAAAAAACAATAAATAAAGCAGTAAAGAAGAAGAGAATTGAGAAAAACCTCCGTAGCAAGCTTTATATTATGATTCTTGTACAAAGAGGATGCGTTTCGGCAGTCCTTCGCTCTACAATTGTTCTCTCTTCTCGATTACAGACTCGACTCGACTAAATTTTCTAGAAGAATCGAATGCCGGAATACAAATTCCTTAACTGATTGTTACCTTGTAAAGGCAATCAGAAAGATCATTCGAGAGAGGGAGAGAAGAAGACAAGTCTCTGAGTTGTCTGGTGTGTGGAGAATGACAAATGAACCTCCTATTTATAGTTTTTTCGCTGCCTGGAACTTTGGGACGGCCGTCCCAAACGCGTTTTCTGCATTGTGCCAATCTGGGACGGCCAGTCTGGGTTGGGACGGCCATCCCAAATGCAAATTTACAAAGGCTGAGACCCCCTGACGTTTGGGACGGCCGTCCCACATCTGGGACGCGCGTCCCACTTGTTCTGGGCCAGTTGGGACGGCCGTCCCAACTACGGGACGGTGGTCTCGGTCTGTTTTGTCCAGCTTTCGCGTTCTGGGACCCCCGGGAAGCTTTCCTTTCCTGTTTCGGACGTGGATTGATGCCGATATATGTCCGTTGAAGCTTTATCTTCATGTAGGAAGTCTTCTTGGCCTTCATTAAGATGCCAGGCGAACTTTTCCTTTGTTTGTACAAGGTCTTTTTAACTTTTATCGTGCAGATGAGCAAGCTCCGTGTTGTTGCAGGAGGTTTCCTCGGTTTTGGGAAGCCGGATGAACTCCATCTTCGGGCGAAGTTCCTCTAGCTTTTATTTTGAGAGGCCGGGCAAAATTAGGGGTCTACACTCATCATCAAAATCTTTAGCAACTTCAACCATATTAGGAGCATCATCTTTATGAACGTAAACTCCATTTACATTCACCATTTGCAGTTGAGTAAGCGTGCTGTCAAGCATTCTATTAGAATTTAATGTTTGAAGCCATTGTTCACCTTCAAGATTCACTCCCCTATATTCTAAGATGCGGGAGATGAGAAGCGCATAGGGAATTCGAAAGGTTGGATGACACTTGGCTTTCAACATTGTCAAATTGACAAGGCTGGGCCAATCAATAAGCTCATTATTCATGATCGCATATATAATGCGAAGATCAGCAGAAGAGCATTGAGTGTGATTTGTGGCTCGGGGACATAAAATCCATACAATGAGATGTAGGAGCAAACATTCCTCCTTCTTTAAAGGACCAGCCAGAAGTTATCTGCCAATCTCCATGGCAGGATTGTGGAGAAATGAGCGATATGCCAGAATCCTGTTGAATTCATCCAGATCCGCTAGAACATTAACAATATCATCTCTAATGAGAAAGTGAGCAACATTCTCCCATATATCATCATCAAGGATGATTGTTACACCCTTGATTGTGGAAGTAGCAATATGATCTCTATACTTGAAATGAGAATAGAATACCCGAACTAAATCCGGATAATATGTACCTTGCATCTCAATAAAAAGAAGAACACCTTGTTGCTCAAGATTGGGAAACTGGAATCCCCTGTCTATGAATTGATCTCCAATGAGGAATTTAGGAGTAATAATACCCCTTTCTTTCCAGAAATTCAGATATTCTTGTCTTCCTTCATCATCAGAGATCCACCCTTCAAGAGAATTAGGTCGGGGATGAGATGCAGGAGTAGATCTTCTCCTTGTCAGGATCTTTCTCCGAGAAGATGAAGCCATTTAGAATGAATTGAGAGAAAAGTGAAAGATAAGGAGTTTTGGAGAGAAACAAAGCTTTGAGGGAGACAACAACACAAGAATAAGCTTTAGAATCTATGCAAAACTCTTGAAGAGAAGTTTGGAAGTGTTTGGATTCGATTTTGGGTCCTCTTATATATAGGAAATACTTCTAATGACTAAAAATTACTAGTTTCATGGGAATCAAAGCAAATAGAGTCGTTTCCAACAGCTAGTTTTTCTCAAACGTCGCAGGATAATCGATTATTTGCTCAAATAATCGATTATTTCTTCATCCCTGCCCAGAAAATGTATGAATAATCAATTATCACTTGAGATAATCGATTATTCCAGAGAGAAATTACTGATTTGGGTCAATGAATTACAAATAATCGATTATTAACCCAAATAATTGATTATTACAAAAAGATTTTTCATGAATTACACATTGAAGCTTCAATAATCGATTATTACCCAATATAATCGATTATTCCAGAGAGTTTGACACACTTAACATGTATTAGACACACGATAATCAATTATTACCCAAAATAATCGATTATTCCAGTACAAAATGCAAAGATTTTTCAATTAAGCAGAGTTTAGACTATTTCTAATATTCCTAAGTCTCTCCTATGTTCATAGAATCTATCCTTGGGAAGAGGTTTGGTAAATATGTCTGCTAACTGATGCTTTGTGTCTATATATTCAATTTTACAATTTCCTTTAGAAATGTGATCTCTTAAAAAATGATGCCTAATCTTAATGTGTTTAGTTCTAGAATGCATAACAGGATTCTTCGTGAGATTAATTGCACTTGTATTATCACATATTAAAGGAATTTCACTTAGAAAAATATTATAATCTTCTAGTTGTTGCTTCATCCATAGAATTTGAGCACAACAATTTCCAGCTGCAATATATTCAGCCTCAGTTGTGGATAAAGCAACACAGGTTTGTTTCTTAGAATGCCATGAGACTAAGGATGATCCTAATAAGTGACAAGTACCACTAGTGCTTTTTCTATCTACTTCATAACCTCCATAATCAGCATTAGAATAACCTAATAAACTAGGAGAAGCTTCAAATAGGTACCATAAACCAAATCCGGTAGTTCCTTTTAAATATTTTAATATTCTTTTTACTACAGTTAAATGAGATTCTTTTAGACATGCTTGAAATGTAGCACACACACATACAAATTGCATGATATCAGGTCTACTTGCAGTTAAGTATAATAGTGAACCTATCATACACCTCTATACATAGATTGATTTATTTCCAAACTTGATTCATCCTTATCTAGATAGCAGGACGTTCCCATTGGAGTGTGTGCAACTTTTGCAGAATCCATTTCAAATTTCTTGAGAATCTCTTTGCAGTATTTGGTTTGTGACACAAAAGTGTCATCTTTAAGTTGCTTAATTTGAAGTCCAAGAAAGAAGGTTAATTCTCCCATCATTGACATTTCAAATTCAGCCTGCATTATCTTAGCAAATCCTTCAACAGAATATGTTCTTTTACTTTCTTAATAAACAAAGTGGAATCAATTTTTCCTTTAGAAAAATAATTTGAAATTAGGAAATTACTTAACCTTTCATACCATGACTTAGGAGCTTGTTTCAAACCATAAATAACTTTCTTTAATTTAAAAATATGATCAGGATATTTAAAATCTTCAAATCCAGGGGGTTGTTCCACATATACTTCCTCTTTGATAAACCCATTTAAAAATGCACTTTTAACATCCATTTGATATAATTTAAATTTCATCAATGAAGCATAAGCAAGAAGTAGGCGTATAGCCTCTAACCTGGCAACAGGAGCATAGGTTTCATCATAATCAATACCTTCCTCTTGACAGTATCCTTTGGCAACAAGTTTGGCTTTGTTCTTTGTTATAGTTCCATCTTCATCAAGTTTGTTTCTAAATACTCATTTCGTTCCAATAACTTGATGGGATTCTTTTCTTCGAATTAATTCCCAGACTTGATTTCTTTCAAATTGATTGAGTTCTTCTTGCATTGCAATTCACCATTGGTCATCTTTGAGTGCTTCCTCAACACTTTTGGGTTCAATCTGTGAAACAAAAGCTATAGACATACAGAAATTTGTCATATTTCTAGTGCTTACCCCTTTTGAAATATCACCAATTATATTGTCCATTGAAAGTCCTCTTGGTGGTTGCCACACTTTTGCCAATTCAGTTGGTTGAGATGACTCATTCTCATTCAAGTACATTTCTTCTAGAGCTTCTCTTATGTATTCATCATCACCTGCATATTCTTTATTTGACTCAAGAGGATTTCCCTCAAGGTCTACAATTTCATCAAAAGGAACGGTCACTGCCGTCAAAAGAGGTGGTCGAAGCGACGCGATGGTTTGTTTCGACCTGCGTTTTTAAAAGTGTGGTACTACGCCTTTAGGTTGTCCGATAACTGGGCTGGACCTAAAGGCAAGGTTTTCGAAGGGTTCGAGGACTCGCCACCAATGTTTTTACTAGAAACATTAGAAAAGGAAGAAAAATGAAGGCATTGGTTTAGAAAAACCAACTTTGGCCATTATAACCAGAGTTGGGTAAGGGAGTTAGTTACGTGTAGGGAAGGTATTAGCTTCCCTACGACGCCCCTTTCGGGTTCCTTATAATGAATTGTTTATATGAAGAAATAATAACTATAAATTGCGCTTTTACCCTTATTTATTTATTGCGAAAATTAAAGTATTAACTATATGACCCTAAATGATTAATGCACAACAATACTATCTAAAAAGTAGTAAAGTAGGGAAGATAGTATATAGGAACCTTTGAAGCAAGCTTTTATAGTGAATTCTTTGAAATAGGGTGTTTTTTGGCAATCCCCCGCTCTATAATGTTGATCGCTCTTCCTTGCAATACTACAGAACGCTTTCTAAGAAATACTAAGAAACTCTGGAAATGCTTCAGAGGGGTCCTAGGAGAATAATTTGAAAGAAGTACAGAAGGGAAAGTTGTAGAATTGTGTGAAAAGAGTGAGGAAGTCCCCCCCTTTTATAGGAATTTGCACCTGTCAGGTCGGGACCGTTGTCTCGCCAAATGGGACGGCGGTCTCGCCTTCGGCAAGTGGTGAGACGATGATCTTGCCAAACAAGACGGTGTTCTCGCCCTTAGGCAACGGCGAGACAGGGGTCTCGCTAAACGAGACGGCGGTCTCAGCCCTTTACGTGGAATTTCTTATTTTTTGTGTACAAAAATCCTCCTATTCTAATATGGGGCCTATTGATCAATTCTAGGGACCTTTTAGGCCTTACCCATCTTCGAACAAAAGTCTTCTACTCATTATTTTGAGGCCGGGCAAGATTTGGGGTCTACAGCTGCCCCCCCTTCACCTGACTAGCCAACTGTTGGCTCAATATGCCAAAAAGATCGGCTGGAGGGTGAAGGAGTTAACCCTCTTGCCCGGTTGTCCTTCGGTTGCTTTCCTGGTTGTGGTAGCCGACCTTCTGGACGCTAAATGTGATCCTCCAGGATGCTCCTTTGACGCGGTAGCTAACCCCTTTGGTTGATGAGTACGAACCCCCATCCGGTTTAAGCCCCCTTTTGTAAGGCTTGATGAGTACGCACCCACATCTGGTTTGACGAGTATGAACCCCATCTGGTAAGCCCCCTTTTGTAAGGCCTGACAAGTACACACCCCCATCTGGTTTTGACAAGTATGAACCCCCGTCTAGTAAGCCCCCTTTTGTAAGGCCCGATGAGTACACACCCCCATCTGGTGGTAAGGTCCACTTTGTAGGACTGGTTGTGACTTACTGCTCTGGCTCATGCGTAGGTTTTTCCTGTGTGCAGGCCTTTGTCTTCAGGACCTTCCATGTCTCGAAGTGGTGGTGGCGGCTTACTGCTCTAGCTCATGCGCCGACTCCATGAGGAGTGATTTTTGCTTTAGTAAACGTTTTTTATTTTTTGTAGTCGTCCGGTGTGCCGGGGATTCTTTGATTTTGGGCTTTTCTTGATAGCCATCCAGCTTGCTGATTGCTGGGGATTCTTTGCTTTTTGAGTTTTCGTAGTGGTCATCCGACATTGCTGGTTGTCGGGGATTTCTGGTGATTTTGGGTAATGCCTCTGAGAAGGTGGGCGTTTTTGCTTTTCTACCTTTTTTCTCTTTGTTGGGAGAATGTGGCTAATGTTTTGGGATTAATCTCACCTTTTTCTGTGGATTATTCTTTTTTCTTATGATTTTGGATTTTGGCTTTTTTTTGGGATAGCACACAAGCCTTTTTACTTTTTAGTCTCTTTTTGTTACGCTGACTTTTTCTTTTTCAGAAGAGAATAAAGACAAACAGCTTGACCAAAAGATTTTATTTATATATATCAGGAAATTTGTACAATGATTATATATACAATGATGTTCCTAAGGCGACGGCGGGCTCGACTGCGAGGCTGAAGACGGCTCATGAGGAGGAAATTGCCGGAACATGTGTCTCTGAAACTCTTCTTGGCTTCGGATCATGTCGAGCATATGCTGGCCGATCGTATCCAGGCTCTGGAGCACTCCCTCCTGCCTCTGGTTGATGGTCTCCAGCCGCGTCTCGAAGACGTCCTGCCTCAGGGACATCTGGTCCAACTGTTGGCGAATGTCATCCATGTGACGGTGGAAACACTACAGAATGCTTTCTAAGAATACTAAGAAACTTTGGAAATGCTTCAGAGGGGTCCTAGGAGAATAATTTGAAAGAAGTACAAAAGGGAAAGTTGTAGAATTGTGTGAAAAGAGTGAGGAAGTCCCCCCCCTTTTATAGGAATTCGCACCTGTTAGGTCGGGACCGCCGTCTTACCTGACAAGGTCAGGACCGCCATCTCGCCAAACGGGATGGCGGTCTCGCCTTCGGCAAGTGGCGAGATGGCCGTCTCACCAAACAAGACGGCGGTCTTGCCATTGGCGAATGGCGAGACGGTAGTCTCGCCAATTGCGAGTGGCGAGATGGCGGTCTCGCCAATTGCGAGTGGCGAGACGGCAGTCTCGCCAAACGAGACGACGGTCTCACCCTTAGCCAACAGTGAGACGACGGTCTCACTAAACAAGACGCCGGTCTCGACCCTTTAGGTGAAATTTCTTATTTTTCTTGTACGAAATCCTTCTTATTCTAATATGAGGCGTATTGATCAATTCTAGGGACCTTTTAGGCCTTGCCCATCTTTGAACAGAAGTCTTCTGCTCTTTATTTTGAGGTCGAGCAAGATTTGGGTCTACAGTAACATGTACAGATTCTTCAATATTCAAGGTTCTTCTATTGAATACTCTATATGCTTTGCTAGAAAGTGAATAACCTTAGAGGATGGCCTCATCAGCTTTTGAGTCAAAGTTTCCTAAGTTATCTTTTCCATTATTTAAGACAAAGCATTTACAACCAAATATTTGTAAATGTGAAACATTAGGCTTCCTTCCATTTAACAATTCATAAGGAGTTAATTTTATGATGGGCCTAATAAGCATTCTATTTAATACATAACATGCAGTACTTACAACATCAACCCAAAAGTATTTAGGAACATTTGATTCATTTAACATGGTTCTAGCAAGTTCCTCTAGTGACCTATTTTTCCTTTCTACTATACCATTTTGTTGGGGAGTTCTAGGTGCAGAAAAATTATGCAAAATTCCATTTTCTTCACAATAATTTTCAAAAGATTCATTTTGGAATTCCCCACCATGGTCACTCCTTAACACTTCAAGTTTTAAGTCTTTCTCATTTTGAATTTGTTTGGCAAACTTCCTAAAGACTTTAAAAGCCTCACTTTTCAATGTTAGGAAAAATGTCCAAGTAAATCTAGAAAAATCATCAACAATTATAAGAGCATAGTAATTTCCACTAATACTTTTTATCCTAGATGGACCAAATAAATCTAAGTGTAAAAGTTTTAAAGGTTTTGATGTAGAAATAACATTCTTAGATTTAAAAGATGATTTTAGTTGTTTACCTTTTTGACATGCATCACATAATCTATCTTTTTCAAATTTTAACTTAGGCAAACCAAAAACTAAGTCATTTGATATTAGCTTGTTTAATTGATGCATATTTATATGAGCCACTCTCTTATGCCATAACCATGGATTTTCTTCCTTAGCAACTAAGCATGTTATATTAGCATTAGATACACAATCCAAGTCAATCAAATAAATATTGTTATGCCTAATACCTTTTAATGCTATTTTTTCATAATCCTTTAAATGAATGGTGCAAAACTTTCTTTCAAAAATTACCTTAAATCCTTTATCACAAAGTTGACTTATACTAAGGAGATTTTGCTTTAGCCCATCAACAAGGAGCACATCCTTTATCTCCAAAGTATTTGCACCACCAATATTTCTGGTCCCAAGGATTCTTCCTTTATTGTTGTCCCCAGAGGTTACATATCCCTGTTCCTTTGCTTTGAAACTCATAAATTTCTTTTTATCTCCAGTCATATGTCTTGAGCACCCACTGTCAAGATACCATATAAACTTCTTGGATTTGGAAGTTTCCATCAAAACAAGAACATAATAATCTTAGGTTCCCATAACTTTTGGGTCCTTGGGGTTAGAGACAAGCAAATCATTTATCTATAGGAACCCAAACATATTTTCCCTTTGGAACACCAAACTGCTTAATTTTACACCTATTAGATGTATGTCCATGTTTCATACAATAGAAGCGTGCATTAGATTTAATTCTTGAAAAAGATACAACTTTATTTTGAGAAGATTTAGATCCTTTTTCAACCCATACCCTTCGGGTTCTATTTTTAGGCTTTTTCCATGGAACATGACAATTTACTTGAGATTGCACAATAACTTCATCCTTACTATAGTTACTTAATTCTTTCTTAGCTTTATCAAGTATGTATCTAAGAATGTCAATATCATATTCATATTTTTTACATGATGCACATGCTATTTGTTTTTCTTTTTCTTCCAAAGTCACTATTTTTTATTTTAAAGATTTTACTTCTTTTTCCGATTTATTCAAATTCTTTTTCAAAGATTTATATTCAGTTTTCAAATCTTTTAAAAGCAGTAAATAGTTCTTGATATTCATTTACTTACCTCACAGTCGGAATTTTCATCATAGTCATTTTCAAATCATAGTCATTTTCATCATCACTTGAAGAATAGTCAAAATCACTTACCTCACAGTCAGAAGAAATATTATCATTTGCCATTAAGCAAAGATTTGGTTCAACTTCCGAGTCGCTTGACTCCAAACTTGAGTCACTATTATCATTTTGGCCTTCTTCATCATTTAGTCTTCTAAGTTCTAGTTCATGCTCTCTTAACTTTCCAAATAAAGTTTCCATAGTCATAGTAGCAAGATTTTGTGACTCCGTGATGGAAGTCACCTTTGTTTCCATTTCTTGTCCAAAAATTTAAGAATTTTCACATTTAATTCGTCAGTATCAAAAATCTTACCTAGCCTAGTGAGATGATTGACAATATGAGTAAAATGCTTTTAGACGTCAAAGATCGTTTCTCCTTATTGCATTCGGAACATCTCATATTCTTGAATCAAAGAATTTTTCCTTGCTCTTTTAACATCATCGGTACCTTCATGGGTTACTCTTAACATTTCCCACATTTCTTGAGCACTCTTGCATACTGAAATTCTATAAAATTCATCAAGAGTTAAAACAGATGAAATTATATTCCTAGCCCTAACATCATATTGAGTTATTCTATTTTCTTTTGCAGTCCATCTAGAAAATGGTTTAGGTTCTTCTACATCATTTACAGTAACTTTGGGGATAAAAGGACCATTTACAATGGCATCCCATACACCCCTATCAACAGACTCCAAAAATATTTGCATTCTAATTTTCCAAAAAGGATAATTTTGCCCTGGAAAAAGTGGGGGTCTATTGATAGAAGCACCATCGACAAAGGTTTGGTTTTGTCCGACCATTTTTGAAATTTGAATGACTATCAAAGCAAGCTCTAATACCACTTGTTAGAATCGCGTAGCAGAATGTTCGCGTTTAGGGACAAAACCAAGAGGGGGGTGAATTGGTTTCTTATAAAAATTAGGGTTTTAAAATTTTTCCCAAATTTCACCAATTAAAATACTTGTAAAATAAAGAGAGAAAAAAAAGAAGATTACATAAGTGTTTTATACTGGTTCAGATAAAAAAACCCTACGTCCAGTTGCTAATCACTCTAAAAGAGGATTAACGCTGTCACTATAATCACAGTTCAAACAAATTACAAATACAAAGATAAAGATTAGAAAACACCTCTCTTGAGTTACACAAGAGATGAGCACCTCTTTTGAATCCACAAAGGATAAACAATAATTTTTCCTAGAGACGACACAACACACAATCCACCAAGAGTCCCACTCAGTGATTCTTATCGCTTCTAGCCCACACTAGGTTTCAAAAGCCCCTTTTTCTTCCCTACAGAAAGTTCTCTAGCAATCACAACTCTTAACTTTTGTATGGAAAAGGTTTTGTTATTTTGCAGAGAGCCTTAGAGAACCTTAAGTAGAGAGATTGGGGTTTGAGAAATAGAAGATTTCGAAAATAGAAGAATTGGGAATAGGATTTTCGTAAATTGGTCCAAATTCGAAATTCAAAACTCATAATAGACGTAGATAATTGATTATCTTAAGTGATAATCGATTATTACAGAACCATTTTCACAGAGGAGTAAAACATGACCAGGATAGTCGATTATCTGGCTCGATAATCGATTATTCCATAACTTTCAAATTGGGATAATCAATTATCAACCCAGATAAACGATTATTCCAGCAAGAGTTTCAGAAAACAGGTTTCAAAGCATGATAATCAATTATCCTGAGTGATAATCGATTATTACATAGTGGTTTTGATAAAAATAAATTTTCAGAGGATGGACTATGTGCTGACTATCTTGGACTCTAATTTTATAGACTAAACAAGACAAAAAAAAAGTTATTACAAGTAAATACAGATGATTATAAGTCTTCGAGTCATTAAGTCCTCTGTTCTTGAATCATCATCAAAATCTTCAAGCATCATATCCTTGTATGTTCAACAAAAGTGTTAGTGTTGTAGTGTGAAAAATTTGTACTTGTGGATATTATGAATGAGTTTTGTTACACTATGATAATGCTAGGTGAAATATATGATGACATGAATGATATGTGATGGGATACATGTTTTGGTCACCCTTGCATGTTTGTGGTGTTGGTTTCCACCTGCGATGATCGTATGACTTGTCTTATCCGGGAGTAGATGTTGATGCAAATACTGTCAGAGAAGCCTAGCAGTGAGGAGCTCAGGGGGAAGCTTTTTGGGAGTTTTTTTTAAGGCATTTGAAAATTTCCTTTTGAATATAATGTAATAGTGTAGTGATTTTGAGTTTGCATTGGAAAGATTTGATATTAAGTCTCATTTTGATAGTTTAAGTTAGTTGTTTGGATGAACAATATTTTATTTTGACGAATAAAAGGTTTAGGATAAATCTTTTATCAAGTGTTATTTGAGATAAAATAATTATGGAAAAAAAATTATACGTGACATCTCGAAAGTGGTGTTACAAATCCTCCTCTGTTGCAGCCAACCCTGGTGGTCACCTTGAAGCATGGTTCAATGGTGATATAAACCGGATGAATTCTTTCATTTTAGAATTCAGCCAGAAACAACTTGTAATTCCCAAATACATCTGATTTGCATGGCTGGATGATGAAGGCTTCACCTCTTTAAGAAGGCATCTAAAGAATAAAAAACAGAAAATCTTTATGGAATTCACTGGGAATATCCAACCTGATCTTGTTCAGGTCTTCTACTCAAAACCTCTCGATCAGTGGTTCAACCATCAAATCACAGGTGAAAGGAGTTGACATGATTATTACTCCTTCTATATGGAATGAGGCACCTGGTCTTAAAGATACTGGAGTCAAGGTATCTAGAGGAAATGTCTCTGAGCTGCCTGAATTTAACAAATCCAATTCTTCCGCTCATGCCTCAAGAATACCAATGACTTGGTCATAATCTTGAATGCTGGAAAAATGAAGCTGGAACAGAGACTACTAGCTTTCATTATAGCATGGGTGCTTAAACCCAGGGGGAGAAATCATGCTCTGTTAAATGAGCGGGATCTTGCTCTCATGTATTACATTCAGAACAACATACGAGTCAATTGAGTGTTTGTGATTAAGGATCACATGATTAAGGCAAAACGTCTTGGTGATTTTAGATTACCATATGCTTTGTTAATTAACAAATTCTTTCAGTATTTTGTAGTTGACTTACCAAGAGAGTATGTGGAAACTCCTAAATCCACAAATGAATTTGGTGATTCAACTATTTGGAAAATGGGCTTCATCAAAGTGGATGGAAGTTCGATTCCCAAAACTGAAGCTGGGATGTCTAAAGATGAAGATGATGATGGAGAAGATTCTGAACATGCTGAAATTCCATCTTCTGCAGCTATAGAAGTCCCTCAATCCGCTGAAGATCAACCAGCAGCTGACTACAGCAACATGGAAATCACTCCATACTTTGCACAGCCTGATCGAGGAACACTTCTCTCGGAATTTGAATGCATAATGTTGTCTCAAATGACAACTCTGCAAGAAAATAAGAGAAAACATATGCAGATGACATACCGACATTTTCATCACACGAGCTCTCAATTCTCCAACCTCAGAAACCAAATTTGTGACCTTTACACAAAACTGGAGGACATGCAACTGAATCAAGAAAATTGGGATGATTGAATCGAGACAACGAGGGTAAATTTCTTTTATCTTTCTTTTTATTTGGACTGTAATATTTAGTTTTTTTTAAACCAGTGGTAAATTAAACCTCTAAATATATTATTCATGTTTTGATTATACTATTTTTTTTTATGAAGTCAAAGGGGGAGAAATTATTATTTGAATTAGAATTTACTTACTAACACAGAAAAACCTAGTGTCTTCTCTGCAGGATTCAAAAAGAAGTTGTCTTCGTCAAATAGGGGGAGATTGATGTTGATTGAAGAACCAGAAGATTTGATGAAGTCAAAGAGCTCTTTTGAATCAAAGGAAGATCTATTGGAGTCAGAGAATATTTGGGTTATGGGATGTAGTGTAGAGAGTTTGCATCTTGTCTTCATAGGTATAATCATTTCTTAATTCCTGCTGCATTGGGTTTCATCATTGGAAATAAATAAAAATTCCTCTAAATCCTTTTAATATGTTAAAAGACCTATTAATCGATTAATATGTTCTTGAGACTCGAAATTAACTGTTAAAATTACAGATTAATCGATTGAAAGCTGTTAAAATCAATTATGTCATTTTAACTGATATATTTTTGAAATAATCGATTAAAACCACTTACAGTATGTACTGTCACCATTTTAACCGATACATCTTCGAATTAATTGATTAAAAACACTTAAGAAGTTTTTAGAAAATTTTCTACCAGTACATTAATTAGTTAAAACATGAATAAATCAATTAAAATCACTTACAAATTTTTTGAAGACACTAGTGGAAAAATATGATTCTATGACGACTTTTTATGACGGTTGTAATCCACCTGTCATAGTATATAGAGCGGTGGCATTTTTGTAATAATATTATAAACTTTTTATGTCGGTTGTTATATAACCGACATGGTATGTGAGCAAATTCACTTTCTATGTCGGTTAAATTTGAACCGACATAGAAAGTACTTTCTATGTCGGTTAAATTTGAACCGACATAAAAAGTTCACTTTCTATGTCGGTTAAATTTTAACCGACATAGAAAGTGTATATTAAATAAAAAAATTAAATATATAAATATATCAAAATATATAAATATATCAAAATATATAAATATATCAAAATATATAAATATATTTGTATTTATATATTTTGTATATAAATATAATTTATTTGTAAGTTATTTATCGGAAAATCATAGTAGCTTAGTGGTTGGAGTATTAGTCTTCAACTCTAAGGTACTGGGTTCGAATCTTGCTAATGACAAACTTCTAATAGATAATAAAATAATATATTATAAAATATAATATAAACGAAATGTAATTGTAAATAAAAAAAATCATAGTAGTTTAGTGGTTGGTCTAATTCTAGACTACAATGTACTCGGGTTCGAATCCTGTTAATATAAATTTTCATAAAAAACCCATTACTTTCTATGTCGGTTCATAACAACCGACATAAAAAGTCATACTTTCTATGACCCTTGTATCTATGTCGCCTCTTTAACCGACGTAGAAAGCCCATTTTAACCGACATAGAAAGCCTTTTTTGCACTAGTGAGATTTTCTACTAGTATATTAATTGATTAAAACACAAATTAATCGATTAAAACCACTTAAGAATTTTTTGAATAATTGCTTTAATTGATTAAAACATATTTTTATTAGTTAAAGTAATTCTGGAAAATGAGATAGAATAATTTAATCGATTAAATGATATTTTCATCAGTTAAAACAGTTAGAATCAAGAACTATTCCTTGATTAAAAGAAGATTTAATCGATTAAATCAAGACAGTTAGTTACAAAAGTCTCTATAAAAACATATTTGCTTGAGCTTTTTAAAAACACACCTTTGAGAAATCATTCAAGCAATCATAGAGATCATTTCAAAGAGAGAAGTGTGCAACTTTTAGTGAGGATTTTCAAAGTTCCCTCCTGAGGCATTCTTGTGTTCTTTCTAGAGAAGAAACTCAATATACAGTGGAATCTTTGCATCTGCATAACCGGGTTTGATTGTTCTAGTTCCTTCTTTTATTCTTTTTCAATTCATTTCTGTCTAAGTGCCTGGAAGATTGGGTACTGGTTCTACAGCTGGAATTTGGTTGCAGGTTTGGTTCAAGAACTGGATTTTGGTTCTTGGTGTAGGTTGATTGTTTTGTAATTTTGTTTTGTACTCAAAACAATTTCAATCTAGTGGAACTTAACTGGAATTTGGTTGAGAACTGGACATAGCCCAATGGTTTGGGTGAACCAGTATAATTCTTAGTGTTTCTCTTTCTCTTTAAACTCTTTCTTTAATTCTTGCGTGATTCTCTTTAATTCTATTTGTTTAGTTGGATTTAATACTTGATCAGAATTTAGAATCTTTGAAATTATTAATCTAAATCTATTGTTTGCAAAAAGTTTTTTAAAAGATCAGTTCAGCCCCCCTCTTGATCTTAGCCTATATTTCTTACCAATATGAATATACGGATGGAAGTTGCACCATAAACTCTTGTTTTTTTGCAAAATCCCAGACAACTATTGAAGCATCTCAACCAAGCTCAGCAAAAGTTCTACCCAAAGGGGAAGAGAATAAAGTCCTCCCACCAGATGAGCCTAGTTGCTACTTCATGATGTCGACACCTGTACCATAAGAGGAGATAGGCCCAGGAGCCGAGCTATTTTAGCTCGTCGTTGTTTTCATTTGCATTTTCATTTGCATAACATAAATTCTCCACATTAAGGACAATGTTGATTTCAAAAGTGGGGACTATTTGCATTTCATGCATGAGGTTCCATTCATATTTTTTTGTTTTAGTTGTTGTGTAATGTTATAGATTGATGGGAGACTACTTTGAAAAAGATCACCAACTTGATCAGGAGGAAGAGTTCAAAGTTTAAAAGGTTTGATTCACATAGGAAGTCATGGTCGAGTTAAATTAACATTGGTTGACTCGCGATGGTTTCGATTCACATAGGAAGCCACCGTTAAAAGAGGCGGTCAAAGCGACGCGATGGTTTTGATGACTCGTGTTTTTTAAAGTAGTGGTTCAACGCCTTTAGGTTGTCCGATAATCGGGCTGGACCTAAAGGTGAGGTTTTCGAAAAGGTTCGAGGAGTCGCCACCAATATTTTTACCAACAACATTGGAAAAGGAAAACAAGGCGATGGTTTTTAAGAAAAACCAACTTTGGTCATTACAACCAGAGTTAGGTAAGGGAGTTAGTTACGTGTGGGGAAGGTATTAGCTTCCCCACGATGCCCCTTTCGGGTTCCCTATGATAGACTGTTTTTATAAAGAAATAAGAACATTAAAACTACGCTTTTACCCTTTTTTATTCCTTACAAAATTTAAATTATTGACTACATGGTCCTTAATAGCTAATGCACAAAGATAGTAACTAATAAAATAAAGTAAGGAATGTGAAATAACCTTTGAAACAAGCTTTTTTATAATTTGCTCTTGAAAAGGGCACTTTTTGGCAAACCTGACGCTCTAGAATAATGCTCACTCTTCTGTCGAAACACTTTAGAATGCTTTCTAAGAACTCTAAGACTCTGGAAATACTTCAGAGGGATTTTAGAAGAGTATTTTGAGGTATCTTCAGTTGGAGAAGTTGTAGAAAATTGTTGAAAATGAGGAGAATGCCCCCCCTTTTATAGAAATTTGCACCTATCATATCGGGACCGCCGTCTCGCCTTTGGCAAATGGTGAGACGACGGTCTCGCCAAATGAGACGGTCGTCTCCAAATGAGACGGTCGTCTCACCTTTGGCAAGTGGGAAGACGGTGGTCTCGCCAAACAAGACGGCGGTCTCACCTTTGGCAAGTGGCGAAACGACGGTCTCGACCCTTTGGGTGGAATTTCTTATTTTTCGTGTACAAAAAGCCTTCTTGTTCTAATATGGGGCCTATTGATCAATCCTAGGGAGCTTTAAGTCCTTGCCCATCTTCGAACGGAAGTCTTCTGCTCTTTATTTTGAGGCCGGACAACATTTGGGGTCTACAATTGGTTTGGATAAATTTCACAATAAAGCACCTAGGTGAGTTTTGAGCCTTATTTCTTCTTATGTGTGCCACTCATGACATGAGAACCTTCCAAAACTTAATTGATTTCTCTGTGACACCAAACGAGCATATGAACCAGTAGATATGATTTAGGCATTTTTTGTCTTAACTACTTAGCCAAATAGCCTACCCTTACCTCAAATTACCCTTTGAGCCCACCTTTGAGCCTTAGCCTTTTTCTTGGATTTAAACCCGAGATTAAAAGCCTTTCTAATCCAATCTACCCACATTGACTTAAAGGGAATTAAAGAGCATGGAATCATCACAAAATTCAGTTCTACTCACCACCAACAATTCCAGGAAAAAGAGAAGTGCCAAAGTATCAAGAAAAAGAAAAAAAGTGTGAAAAATACGTTGTGTATTTCTTATTTTGGAAAAGATACAAAGGAGGTATAAATAGAATATAAGGTAATAAACCTATACATTAATTTATCCTTGAAAATCATGGAAATATTCTCCCTATAAATGTTGTACATAACTGTGCATAAATAACGAAATAAAAATGATTATATTATCATTAAATTCTATCATAATTGAATTATTCTAAATGATAGTGCTGATCTCCAACAAAAAGTTTTGTTTTTAAAAAACAAAAAAAATCATTTTTCTTGTGTGTCAAAGCAATAAAAGAGCTCGAAAGGCACGTGACAAAACAAAAAGATGCAACTGGAACAAAGCTTCAAGGTACATTGATCCATGTTCTTTATTTTTCCTAAAGTCTTAACCCACTTTCCTAAAATAACGTACCCTAAACCCTAGCCCCATTACAAGCTAAGAAAATTCCTATTGATCTATTGAGTTATGTGTTCTAATGGTGGGAACTTAGAGATTTTCAAGCTTATGGTAAAGGATGATGTCATGATGTGATGATGAGTGGAATTTTCAGCATAAAAACTTGAGAGATTGGAGTAAACACTTTACCACAAGAGCATGTTTCCTTGAAATGAGTCTTGGAACCCTTAAAGAGTACTTGACCATGACAATTGATGGAGGACCACAAGAGGGATCATTGGCTGCACCAAGACAAGTGCTTGTAATCCATTGTATTCAATATCATATATAAATTCTTAGGGAAACATAGAAGAAAAGAATGTGGGACTTCTAGAGCCCATTTTTGGTGCTTCACATAAGAGTACAATAAGTCCACATCTGTAAATTCTTGACGTGTGTAAGACCTAGGAAAATAATGTAAGAATTAATGGTTGAGTTCAAGAGGGGGGGGGGGGAGGGTGAATTGAACTTTGAAACCTTTTTCAAAACTACTTTCTTTATGGAAGAATGATTAATATTTATTCAATCTTTTATTAGGCAGATTTGGTTTTTAACAAGGCAAGAATATAAAACAAAAATGAAACGAGAGAAATGCAGAAATACAACATTAGAGTTTTTATACTGGTTCACTCTTTCCAAGAGCTATATCCAGTTCTTGACAAACCTGTCAAGTTCCACTAAAACCAATTGAAAATACCAACTAGTAGATACAAACCAATCTACCCCAAGATCTACCTTACAACACCATAAGATAGACTCTTGAAAACCACCCAGCAACCAAACCCAGTCGCTGTAACTAGTGCAGATTCAAACCCAATCTACACAATCAAAATTCGTACAGGTATTGGAAAAAAATAAACCTGGACAGTAGCTTTTTGTAATACAGAAGTCCAGAAGTAAATTTCTTAACACAAAACTTCCCCTCTTGAAGAGCTTTCAACAATCTTGATCAAAGCGCCTTATGATATGAATGTGAATGAATGCTCGGAAAAACACATGAATATGAGAGCTCCAAGGTTGCTTTTAATCGATTTCCAAATTGTGTATTTTAAAAGAGAAATTAAAATTGTATTTATAGAGTAAAATAGAAAAAGCTGACAGTTTTAATTGATTAAAATGATGCTTTAATCGATTGATTTTATTTAAAACTATTTTAATCAGTTAATTCGAGGTTTTAATGAATTAAAACTGCTAGAAGGAAAGATGGTAGCTCTCTATTTTAACAGATTAAAACTCATTTAAACAGATTAAAAATCTGAGGTACTTAAAACACGAATTATGACATAAAACATTTTAATCTATTGATTTATCAATTTAACAGATTAATACTGCGAAACCCTTAAGATGGAAAAACCATAAAGAACATTTTAATATGTTGATTTTATGGCTTAATCAATTAAAATATCGGTTGTATATATACATTTCCTATTTTAAGTGATTTTTACATATTAGAACTACTTTTTAACAGATTAAAAAAACTCAGTTTGTTGTTTCGAATCTTAAAGGTTGGTTTTTCATGAAGTATGATAAATTCTATGAAATGCAACAGTTATAGGCGCTATCACAAGATATATTGTAATTATTAAGAAATTAAATTCTGTACCTATAACTTATCTACTTACACATGCACAAACGGAATAATGATACTTTATATGTCTTCATCAAATCCAACAAGTGCTTCAATCTCCCCCTATTTGATGGAGACAAATATCCACTGCACCTGCATAAAAAAACAACAATAGACATATGTTTGTGATGTGTGTGTGAATTATATCAATGTGTGTAGTGACAGTGTGATATCATTCTTCTCCCCCTATTTGACTTCATCAAAGAGATAAAATTGTTCATATATAGACCATAAGTACCGTTCAGGTACCCAAAAATAAAAAAACAGAAATATTACGCAAGTTAGATAAGGCTATCAAAAAGAGATTTTATTCATCACCATCCCAGGGAGCTTGATTGAATTGGAGGTCTCCAATTCTGTTGTAGATATCATCCAGCTAATTGTCAATATGCTGAAACCTGGCAATGGAATCCTCATAAACCTGATGTTGGCGAGCTTGCAAAGCATATGTCATCTCCATGTGGCACCTTTGATTAGTTTGAATTTCATTCATTTTGTTAAGCATAGTCCTTTCAAACTGTGAAAGAGGGGTGCCACGATGAGGTGGAGCCACATAAGGAATCATGTCTAATGGAGACTGCTGAGCCACAACATCTTCCATGGGATCTGCTTGTCTTGGTTCAGTGGCACTTGGAGCACCAATGCCCTCTTCTTCTTCCTCTTCTTCTTTTGTATCGTCATCCTCTTCATCTCTCCCGGCTTCCTCTTTGGAGATCCAATCACCATTAATTTTTATGAACCCCATTTTATGAAGAATGGAATAGTCAATCTCATTTGTGAGGCAAACAACTTCAGAAAGTTCCCCTTCTAATTCAACACAAAAGTGAGTGAGAAATTTAGAAATTAGAATATCATAGGGATACCGAAAGCACTTAGCCTCTTTGATTTGAGCATATGGTCTTTGACAACAAATACCAAGTTCACTCTGATTCCGTGGTGGATACAAAACATGAGAACCAGGTCACCTTCATTTAGCACTGCATGATTGCTCCCCTGGGAGTAAGCTGCCAGGCCACTATGAATGCAAGCAACCTTTGTTCAAGTTTAAGCTTCCCAGTATTGAAGGAACTCATAGAGTCATGCTTATTCTTTATGCAGGAACAAAAATACTAAACTTTTGTTGAAATCTTCTAAAGTAGTAGTATATCCTTTAGTGACTTTGACCCCTTCATTCTTGAGGCCAATAACATTTTTCCAGATAGCGGGAGTAACTTCAATGTCCACTCCTTTGACTTGAGTTTTAAGAGTAGAACCTTCAAATGACAAGTTAGTAAAGAAAATTTTGATAAGGTCAGGATAGATTCTACCATTGAGCTCTAAGAAGCTCTGAAGTTTCTGGTGTTGCAGTAGTTTTCGCACCCCTTTGAACCTTTCAGCATCCAACCATGAGATTCAGTATTTTGGGGAGATTGATCTATTTCATGCTCATTTCATGAATGAACAACCCCAGTTTCTCTTGGTTCCCATTGAACCAAGTTTCAATGAGCCCTCCTCCTGATATTTCTTGAGCAGCAGTTGAGGATTCACCTTTGCTAAACTTCTTTCTTCTAGATTTGGAGCGCTTGAACATGGTGTGAGAAGTAAACCAAATACCTTGCCAAGAGTGAACACAGGATTTTCGAAAAACTAAGGAATAATAGAGGAATGTGAGGATTCTGACTCTTCAGCTACTTTGAATAGTCAAATTTGTCGTGTAGTGAGTTACATCAGCTTGTTCCCTACGCTAGAAACGGAAAAGACAGAAAAGAAACAATGGGTACAATAATTTAATCCTTTCCTTGCATCAGTTGAAATATTCAAAATTTCTTCACTTTTTGATCTCCAATCACAGGTTGCCAACGTGAATTATTGATGTAATTGGATAGACATTACATTTAAGAGAGTAGCTGAAGCGGTAAAAGAATTTTGTAATTGTAAATGCACTTAATTCAACCTACAGTAAACAATCAGAAGCCTACAATACTAACCCTAGAAAATTAATCTATTATTTTACCATATAATCAATTAATTTTACTTAATGTGATAGAAGCAGATCTCAAAAGCAAAATGAATCGATTAAATCAAAGATTTAATCAATTAATTCAAAAGAAACATATGTAGAGCAAGAAAAATTTAATGAAATAAACCGATTAAAACATTTTTAATCGATTAATCTGGTATTGAATCACAAACAAATATTGAAAACCAGGAAATTAACAGATTATTTCTCAAGTTTAATCAATTAAAAAGCACATAGTTCGAAAATATTCCAAAGTTTTCAGAAAAAGAATCAATTAATCATACTATTAACATGTTAAAAAGCACAAAACCATAATAGAGAAACAATTATACAATACTAGATAGATCCAAAATTCCTAATTCAGTTCTAAGCATATTAAGTCTATCTCTAGGCAGTGGTTTGGTGAACAGGTCAACCAATTGTTTTTCAGTATCAATGAATAAATTTTCACAATCACCCCTAGAAACATGTTCTCTAATAAAGTGATGTCTAATTTCAATATGCTTAGTTCTAAAGTGTTGAATAGGATTTTTATTCAGATTGATTGCACTAGTATTATCAGAAACCAGAGGTATCATCTTGAGAAACACCCCATAATCCTTCAATTGTTGTTTGAGGTAGATACTCTGGGCACAACAGTTCCCAACTACAATGTATTCAACTTCTATAGTTGAAAGAGCCACACACGCTTGTTTTTTTGCTGTGCCATGATTTGAGGCTGCTCCCCAGTAAGTGACATGTACCAGAGGTACTTTTCCTATCCAATCTACAACTTGCAAAGTCAGAATCAGAAAATACAACAAGTTTAAGAGAAGTTCCTTCAGGATACCATAGACCAACATTGATGGTTCCTTTAAGATACTTGAGAATCCTTTTAGCAGCAGTGAGGTGAGATTCCTTTGGATTTGCCGGAAATCTAGCACAAAGGCAAATATTGAACATAATGTTAGGCCTACTAGCAGTGAGGTATAGAAGAGATCCAATCAAACCTCTATATTTAGTTTGATCAACAGATTTCCCCTTTTCATCTAAATCTAGACTGCAGTTGATAGACATGGGAGTGAAGGATTCTTTGCAATTATGCATATCAAATTTCTTCAACAACTCATTATAGTATTTAGATTGATTTAGAAAAATACCATTTTTTAATTGTTTAACCTGGAGACCAAGGAAGAAATTCAGTTCTCCCATCATAGATATCTCAAATTCGTTTTGCATTTCTTTAACAAATTTATTACACAAGGCATTCTTAGTAGAACAAAAAATGATATCATCAACATAAACCTGCACCAGAATAATATCATATCCAGATTTCTTAATGAATAAAGTGTTAGAATCGCGCAGCGGAATGATCGCGTGGTCGGACAAAAACCAAGAGGGGGGTGAATTGGTTTCTTAATAAAAATTAGGTTTTCAAAATTTTCCCCAAATTTTAAGCTTCAATTTAATCGATTCATTTTGCTTTTGAGATATGCTTCTATCACATTAAGTAAAATTAATTGATTATATGGTAAAACAATCGATTAATTTTCTAGGGTTAGTATTGTAGGCTTCTGATTATTTACTGCAGGTTGAATTCAGTGCATTTACAACTACAAAATTCTTTTACCGCTTCAACTACTCTCTTAAATGTAATATCTATCCAATTACATTAGTAATTCATGTTGGCAACCTGTGATTGGAGATCAAAAAGTGAAGAAATTTTGAATATTTCAACTGATGCAGGTAAAGGATTAAATTGTTGTACCCAGTGTTTTTTTTTCTGTCTTTTCCATTTCTGGCATAAGGAACAAGCTGATGTAACTCACTACACGACAAATTTGACTATTCAAAGTAGTTGAAGAGTCATAATCCTCACATTCCTTTTATTATTCCTTAGTTGTTCGAAAACCCTGTGTTCACTCTTGGCAAGATATTTGGTTTACTTCTCACACCATGTTCAAGCGCTCCAAATCTAGAAGAAAGAAGTTCAGCAGAGGTAAATCCTCAACTTCTGCTCAAGAAATATCAAGAGGAGGGCTCATTGAAACTTGGTTCAATGGGAACCAAGAGAAAATGGGGTTGTTCATTCATGAAATGAGCAGGAAGCAAATCAATCTCCCTAAAATACTGAAATTCTCGTGGTTGGATGCTGAAGGGTTCAAAGGGGTGCGAAAACTACTGCAACACTAGAAGCTTCAGAGCTTCTTAGAGCTCAATGGTAGAATCTATCCTGACCTTATCAAAGTTTTCTTTACTAACTTGTCATTTGAAGGTTCTACTCTTAAAACTCAAGTCAAAGGAGTGGACATTGAAGTTACTCCCACTATCTGGAAAAATGTTGCTGGTCTCAAGAATGAATGGGTCAAAGTCACTAAAGGATATACTATTGTCGTAGAAGATTTCAACAAAGTTTAATATTTTCGTTCCTGCCTAAAGAATAAGCATGACTCTGTGAGTTCCATCAATACAGAGAAGCTTAAACTTGAAGAAAGGTTGCTTGCATCCATAGTGGCCTGGCAGCTTACTCCCAGGGAGAGCAATCAAGCGGTGTTAAATGAAGGTGACCTGGTTCTCATGTACTGTATCCACCATAGAATCAGAGTGAACTGGGTATTTGTTGTCAAAGACTATATGCTCAAAGCAAAGAGGATAAGTGACTTTCGGTATCCCTATGCAATTTTAATTTCTAAATCTCTCACTCACTTTGGTGTTGAATTAGAAGGGGAACTTTATGAATTTGTTCACTCCACAAATGAGATTAATAATTCCATTCTTCATAAAATGGGGTTCATAAAAATTGATGGTGATTGGATCTCCAAAGAGGAAGCCGGGAGAGATGAAAAGGATGGTGGTACAGAAGAAGAGGAAGATGAAGAGGACACTGGTTCTCCAAGTGCTCTGAACCAAGACAAGCATATCCCATGGAAGATGTTGCGGCTTAGCAGTCTCCATTAGACATGATTCCTTATGTGGCTCCACCTGATCGTGGAACCCCTCTTTCACAGTTTGAAAGGACTATGCTGCACAAAATGAATGAAATTCAAACTAATCAAAGGCGCCACATGGAGATGACATATGCTTTGCAAGCTCGCCAGCATCGGCTTTATTGTTAGAATCGCGCAGCGGAATGTTTGCGTTTACAGACAAAAACCAAGAGGGGGGCTGAATTGGTTTCTTAAACAAAAATTAGGGTTTTAAAAATTTTTCCAAATTTCACTGATTAAAATGTTGTGTAAAGTAAATAGATAAGGGATAGAGGATTACACAGTTGATTTATACTGGTTCGGATAAAAAGACCCTACGTCCAGTTGCTAATCACTCAAAAAGAGGATTAACGCTGTCACTATAATCACAGTTTACAAACAGATTACAAATTGAAAAGATAAGGTAAAGAAAACACCTCTCTTGAGTCACACAAGAGATGAACACCTCCTTTGAATCCACAAAGGATGAAGAATAACTTTCCCTAGAGACGGCACAACACACAATCCACCAAGAGAGGATTTCCTGAAAATGGTTTTCTTGCTGTAATAATCGATTATCTAGGGTGATAATCGATTATCACAGTGTAATTTTGATAAAAATGAGTTTTTAGAGCTTTTAAAGGATGGTCTATGTGCTGGCTATCTTGGATTCTAATATTACAAACTCAAAAACATAAAAATAGAGTTATTACATAAGATTACAAGTCTTCAAATCTCTAAGTCCTTTATTCTTGAATCATCATCAAAATCTACAAGCTTCATATCCTTGTATGTTCAACATTCATATCCTTGTATGTTCAACATTTATGAGGATTCCATTGCCAGGTTTCAGCATATTGACAATCAGCTGGATGATATCTACAACAGAATTTGAGACCTTCAATTCAATCAGGGTCCCTGGGATGGTGATGAATAAAATCTCTTTTTGATAGCTTTATCTTACTTGTGTAATATTTCTTTTGTTTTTTTTTTTTGGTACCTGAATGGTACTTATGGTATGTATATGAACACTTTTATCTCTTTGATGAAGTCAAATAGGGAGAGAAGAATGATATAACACTGTCACTTCACATACACATCACAAACATATGTCTGTTGCTGTTTTTTTATGCAGGTGCAGTGGATATTTGTCTCCACAAAATAGGGGGAGATTGAAGCACTTGTTGGACTTAATGAGACATATAAAGTATCATTATTCCGTTTGTACGTGTGTAAGTAGATAGGTTATAGGTACGAAATTTAATCTCTTGATAATTATAATATATCTTGTGATAGCGCCTATAACTGTTGCATTTCATAGAATTTATCATACTTCATGAAAAACTAACCTTTAAGCTTTGAAAGAACAAACTGAGTTTTTTAATATGTTAAAAAGTAGTTTTAATCTGTTAAAATCACTTAAAATAGGAAATGTATATATACAACCGATATTTTAATTAATTAAGCCGTAAAATCAACAGATTAAAATGTTCTTGATGGTTTTTCCATGTTAAGGGTTTCGTAGTATTAATCTATTAAATTGATATATCAATAGATTAAAATGTTCTAATTAATAATTCGTGTTTTGAGTACCTCAAGTTTTTAATCTATTAAAATGATTTTTAATCTGTTAAAATAGAGAGCTACCATTTTTCCTTCTAGCAGTTTTAATCCATTAAAAGCTCAAATTAACCGATTAAAATAGTTTTAAATGAAATCAATTGATTAAAGCATCATTTTAATCAATTAAAACTGTCAGTTTTTCTCTTTTACTCTATAAATACAGTTTTGATTTCTCTTTTACAATACACAATTTGGAAATCAATTAAAAGCAATCTTTGAGCTCTCATATTCGTGTGTTTTTCTGAGCATTCATACACATTCATATCATAAGGCGCTTTGATCAAGATTGTTGAAAGATCTTCAAGAGAGGAAGTTCTGTGTTAGGAAATTTGCTTCTGGACTTCTGTATTACAAAAAGCTACTGTCCAGGTTTATCTTTTCTAATACTTGTACGCATTTTGATTGTGTAGATTGCGTTTGAATCTGCACTGGTTATAGCGACTGGGTTTGGTTGTTGGGTGGTTTTCAAGAGTCTATCTTGTGGTGTTGTAAGGTAGATCTTGGGGTAGATTGGTTTTTATCCACTGGTTTGTATTTTCACTTGGTTTTAGTGGAACTTGATAGGTTTGTCAAGAACTGGATGTAGCTTTTGGAAAGAGTTAACCAATATAAAAACTCATGTTGTATTTTTGCATTTCTCTCGTTTCATTTCTGTTTTATATTTTTGCCTTGTTAAAAACCAAATCTGCCTAATAAAAGATTGAATAAAGATTAATCATTCTTCCACAAAGAAAGCAGTTTTGAAAAAGGTTTCAAAGTTAATTCACCCCCCCTCTTCAACTCAACCATTAATTCTTACAAAGTCGTCTAGATCCATCAGGACGTTGACGACATCATCTCGAATGGGAAATTTAGCTACATTTTCCCATATATCATCATCAATGATGATAGTGACGCCTTTGACTCAAGAGGTAGCAACATGATCTCTATATTTAAAACGAGAATAAAATACATGTACCAAGTCAGGATAGTACATCCCTTCCATTTCAATGAAGGGTAAGACACCATGGTTTTCAAGTAAATTTGGGAAATGGGATCCCCGATTGATGAATTTATCCCCTTTCAAGAATTTTAGAGTGATGATACTCTTTTCCTTCCAAAAAGTAAGAAACTATTGTCTCTTCTCCTCATTAGATATTCATCCTTCAACATAATTTGGGTGAGGTTCAGAGGCAAGAGCAAATCTTCTCCTGGTGGGGATCTTTCTTCTGGATGAGGAAGCCATTTTTCAGAGAGGATGAAGATTGGAAAGGAAATAACGAATAGTATGAGAAAGAGAGAAAATCTTTGAATCAATGAAGAATACTTGAAGGAGATGCTTGGAATGAGTTTGGATGAGTTTCTAAGTCCTCTTATATATAGAGAACATCTCCAACGGTTATAAACGGCTAAAAAACACAAGATTTAAAGCCAAAAGAGTTGTTACCAACGACTAGTTAATCCCCAACGACACAGAATAATCGATTACCACTTGAGATAATCGATTATTTCTTCATCAACTGCCCAAAAAATTTCCAGAGATGCATGGATAATTGATTATCATGGAGGATAATTGATTATTACACAAGATAATCGATTATTTTAATACGAAATACAAAGATTTTACAGTTTTACATAGTTTAAGCTATTTCTAATATTCCTAAGTCTCTTCTAAGTTCATAGAATCTATCCTTGGGGAGAAGTTTGGTAAATATGTCTGTTAATTGATGTTTTGTATCTATATATTCAATTTTACAATTTCCCTTAGAAATATGATCTCTTAAAAAGTGATGCCTAATTTCAATATGCTTAGTTCTAGAGTGCATAACAAGATGCTTAGTAAGGTTAATTGCACTTGTATTATCACATTTCAAAGTAATGTCCTTAAGAAAAATACTATAATCTTCTAGTTGTTGTTTCATCCAAAGAATTTGAGCACAACAATTTCCAGCCGCTATATATTCGGCCTCAGTTGTGGATAAGGCAAGACAGACTTGTTTCTTAGAATGCTAAGATACTAAGGAAGATCCTAATAAATAACATGTTCCACTAGTATTTTTTCTATCTATTTTACATCCCCATAGTCTGTATCAAAAAATCTTACTAAACTAGGTGATGTTCTAGAAGGATACCATAAACCAAATCCCGTGGTTCCCTTCAGATATTTTAAAATTCTTTTTACTACAGTTAAATGAGATTCTTTTGGACATGCTTGAAATCTAGCACACACACAAATAAATTGCATAATATCAGGTCTACATGCAGTTAAGTATAATAGAGAGCCTATCATACCTCTATACATTGATTGATTTATTTCCAAACTTGATTCATCCTTATCCAGATAGCAGGACGTTCCCATTGGTGTGTGTGCTTCTTTTGCAGTATTCATTCCAAATTTCTTGAGAATTTCTTTGCAATATTTAGTTTGTGACACAAAAATGCCATCTTTTAGTTTCTTAATTTGAAGTCCAAGAAAGAAGGTTAATTCTCCCATCATGGACATTTCAAATTCACCCTGCATTATACTAGCAAATCCTTCACACAAAGAGTTATCAATTGATCCAAAAATAATATCATTAACATACACTTGTACTAGCAAAATATGTTCTCCTACTTTCTTAATAAATAAAGTAGAATCAATTTGTTGTCTAGAAAATTCATTTGATATTAGAAAATTGCTTAATCTTTCGTACCATGATCTAGGGGCTTGTTTTAATCCATAGAGTGCTTTCTTTAATTTAAAGATATGATCAAGGTATTTAAAATCTTCAAACCCTGGAGGTTGCTACACATATACATCTTCTTTGATAAACCCATTTAAAAAGGCACTTTTTACATCCATTTGATATAGTTTAAATTTCATCATTGAAGCATAAGCAAGAAGTAGGCGTATAGTCTCTAACCTGGTAACAGGAGCATAAGTTTCATCATAGTCTATACCTTCCTCTTGACATTACCCTTTTTCTACTAGTTTGGCTTTATTCTTTGTTATGTTCCCATCTTCATCAATGTCGCCGTCGTCAAAAGAGGCGGTCGGAGCGACGCAATGGTTTTGTTGACTCAGGTTTTCTAAAGAAATGGTTCAATGCCTTTAAGTTGTCCGATAACCAGGCTGGACCTAAAGGCGAGGTTTTTGAATGGGTTTGAAGAGTCGCCACCAATATTTTTACCAAAAATATTGGAAAATGAAAATAAGACAGTGGTTTTTAAGAAAAACCAACTTTGGTTATTACAACTTAGGTAAGGGAGTTAGTTACGTGTGGGGAAGATATTAGCTTCCCCATGACACCCCTTTCGGGTTCCCTATGATGGACTGTTTTTGTAGAGAAATAAGAACATTAAAACTACACTTTTACCGTTATTTATTCATTGCAAAAATTAAATTATTGACTACATGACCCTTAATAGATAATGCACAGAGATAGTAAAATGCGATAAAATAAGGGATATGAAAGAACCTTTGAAGCAAGCTTTTTATAAAATATTCTTGAAAAGGGCGCTTTTTGGCAAACCCCACGCTCTACAATGCAGCTCACTCTTCTCTCGAAGCACTTTAGAACGCTTCCTAAGAACTCTAGAACTCTGTAAATGCTTTAGAGGGGTCCTTAGGAGAGTATTTTGAGAAGTATGCAGTTGGAGAAGTTGTAGAAGGTTGTGAAAATGAGGAGAAGGTCCCCCCCTTTTATAGAAATTTGCACCTGTCAGGTCGGGACTGCCGTCTCGACTTTCAAAAATGGTGAGACGGTTGTCTCGCCTTTCCCAAGTGGCGAGATGACAGTCTCGCCAAATAGGAAGGCGGTCTCACCTTTGGTGAGTGGCGAGACGGCGGTCTCGCTAAATTAGATGATAGTCTCGCCTTTGGCGAGTGCCGAGACAACGGTCTCGCCCTTAGCCAACGGTGAGACGACGGTCTCAACAAACGAGATGGTGGTCTCGACCCTTTGGGTGGAATTTCTTATTTTTCGTGTACAAAAAGCCTTCCTATTCTAATATAGAGCCTATTGGCCAATCCTAAGGACCTTTAAGGCCTTGCCCATCTTCGAACGGAAGTCTTCTGCTCTTTATTTTGAGGTCGGACAAGATTTGGGGTATACAATCAAGCTTGTTTCTAAATACCCATTTCGTTCCAATTACTTGATGAGATTCTTCTCTTGGAATCAATTCCCATACTTGATTTCTTTCAAATTGATTTAGTTCTTCTTGCATTGCAATTCATCATTGATCATCTTTGAGTACTTCCTCAACATTTTTGGGATCAATCTATGAAACAAAAGCTATAGACATACATAAATTAGTCATATTTCTAGTACTTACCCCTTTTGAGATGTCACCAATTATATTTTCAATTGAAAGTCCTCTTGGTGATTTTCATTCTTTGGCTAATTCAGTTGGTTCATTTTCATTTAAGTACATTTCTTCAAATGCTTCCCTCAAGTATTCATCATCACCTACATTTTCTTTACTTGACTCAAGAGGATTTCCCTCAAGGTCTACAATTTCATCAAATGTGACATGCACATATTCTTCAATATTCAAAGTTCTTCTATTGAATACCCTATATGCTTTGCTAGAAAATGAATAACCTAAAAAGATAGCTACATTGGCTTTTGAATCAAATATTCCTAAGTTATCTTTACCATTATTTAATACATAACATTTACCACCAAAGATTTTTAAGTGTGATACATTAGGTTTTTTTCCTTTAAACAATTCATAAGGAGTATTTTTTAAGACAGACCTAATGAGCATTTTATTTAAAACATAGCAGGCAGTACTTACAGAATCTGCCCAAAAATATTTAGGAACTTTTGATTCATTTAACATTGGTCTAGCTAGTTCCTCTAGTGATCTATTTTTTCTTTCTACTACAACATTTTGTTGGGGAGTTCTAGGTGCAGAAAAATTATGTAAAATATCATTTTCTTCACAATAATTTTCAAATGACTCATTTTGAAATTCCCCACCATGATCAGTTCTTAACACTTTAATTCTTAATCCCTTTTCATTTTAAATTTGCTTAGCAAACATTCTAAAGGCTTTAAAAGCTTCACTTTTCAAGGTTAAGAAAAATGTCCAAGTAAATCTAGAGTAATCATCAACAATTACAAGAGCATAATAATTTTCACCAAAACTTTTAATTCTAGATGGTCCAAATAAATCTAAGTGTAAAAGTTCTAGAGGCTTTGATGTGGAAATTATATTTTTAGTTTTGAAAGATGATTTTACTTGTTTACCTTTTCGACATGCATCACATAATTTATCTTTTTCAAATTTTCACTTAGGCAATCCAACAACTAAGTCTCTAGATATTAGTTTGTTTAATTGATGCATGTGAATATGAGCAACTCTTTGATGCCATAACCATGGGTTTTCTTCTTTAACAACTAAGCATGTAATATCAACATCAAATGCACAATCCAAGTCAATCAAGTAAATATTGTTATGTCTAATTCCTTTTAATGCAATTTCCTTAGAATCCTTAAGATGTATGGTGCAGTAATTACTTTCAAAGATTACCTTAAGTCCTTTATCACAAAGTTGACTTATATTTAGAAGATTGTGCTTTAACCCATCAACAAGGAGCACATCCTTTATCTCCAAAGTATTTGCACCACCAATGTTTTCGATTCCCAGGATTTTGCATTTCTTGTTGTCTCCATAAGTTACATATCCTTGTTCTTTCTCTTTGAAACTTACAAATTTCTTTCCATCACCAATTATGTGTCTTGAACAACCACTATCAAGGTACCACATAGACTTCTTGGATTTAGCAGATACCTACAAAATAAGAACACAAGATCTTAGGTCCTCATAACTTTTGGGTCCTTGCGGTTAGAGGCAAGCAAATCATTTAACTATAGGCACCCAAATATATTTTCCTTTAGGAACACCAAAATGTTTAATCTTACAATTATTTGAAGTATGTCCTTGTTTCATACAATAAAAACATGCATTTGGGGATTTGAATTTTGAAAAGGATTCATTTCTACTTTGTGCAGGTACACTTCCTTTCACAACCCATACTCTACAGGTTCTTTGATTTTTAGTTCTTTTCAAAGGAACATGACTCTTACCTTTAGTTTTTACAAACTTTTGATTTTCATCAACCTTGTCTTTTGTAGCTTTTCCAACATGTGCTCAAGTATGCAAATATCAAATTCATAGCTCTTACAAGATGCATGTGCAATTGGTTCTACTTCTTTTTCTTCAAAAGATGCAATTTTCGTTTTTAAAATTTCCTCTTCATTTTCTGATTTATTTAAACTCTTTTTCAAGGTTTTATATTCAGATTTCAAGTCCTTAAAAGTAGTAAAAAACTCTTGATATGCATTATGTAAAGCGTCATAATTATTTTCATCATCACTTGAAGAACAATATGAATCACTTACCTCATAGTCGGAAGATACATTGTCATTTTCCATCAAGCAAAGATTTACTTCAATTTCAGAATTGATAGAATCGCGCAGCGGAATGTTCGCGTGGTCGGACAAAAACCAAGAGGGGGGGTGAATTGGTTTCTTAATAAAAATTAGGTTTTCAAAATTTTCCCCAAATTTTACCGATTAAAAACTGTGTAAATGTAAATAGAGAAAGGGATAGAGTCTTACACAGGAAATTTATACTGGTTCGGATCAAAAGACCCTACGTCCAGTTGCTAATCACTCAACAGAGGATTAACGTTGTCACTATAAACAAATTGTTACAATACAAATTACAATGGAAGATAAAGATAACACCTCTCTTGAAACCCACAAGAGATGAAGAACAGCTTTCCCCAGAGACGGCACATCACACAATCCACTAAGAACTCCACTTAGTGATTCTTATCGCTTCTAGCCCACACCAGGTTCAGAAAGCCCCCTTTCCTTGCAACAAACAGTTCTCTGGCACTCACAGCACTTAACTTTTGTATGGAAAAGGTTGTTCTTATTTTCTGAGTGCCAAAGGAGAGTTTAAGTAGGGAAATTAGGGTTTAGGATTTGGGGATTTCGAAACTAGGGTTCTTGGTAATTGGGTTTTCGAAAATAGGGTTTGTTTGAAGTTTAAAATCGAAACAGATTGGAATAATCGATTATTTGGAGTAATAATCGATTAAAATAGAGCCAAATACGTCGGAACCCAATACTCTCTGGTTTAATCGATTATTTGGTGAAATAATCGATTATCTGTACGGAACTGTACGGAATAATCGATTATTTTGCTGTTTAATCGATTAAAGCAGTGAGTTTGTACAGAAAATGGTTTTCTCACTGTTTTAATCGATTATTTACCTATTTAATCGATTAAAGCCGAGCCTGAATGATAAATTTGAGCTTTTTGAAGCTTCTAAGTTACAGACTATGTACCGGCTATCTTAGATTCTATAATTACAGACTCAATCAAACTAAAACAGAGTTATTACAATACAGAAATCATCAATCTTCAATCTTCAATACTCTAAGTCTTTAAGCTCTTGGATCATCATCAAAATCAACATTCTTCATGATCATTATTTGCAACATCAAGTCCTTGAATGTTCAACAATCTCCCCCTTTTTGATGATGATCAAAATTATCTTTTTAAAGCCCTTGTAATAACCTGTTTTATCTGTCATACTAACAAACACATTAAACATACCAGATAAAATTTAAAATTGAATATAGGCTTTAAATTTTTCTCCCCCTATTTTGATTATAATCAAAAAGAACTCTGAAAGAACAAACATTAGATCTCCCCCTCAAAATATGCATAATTTAGAGAAAGCTCCCCCTTAATCATAGCATGAAAGAAGCATCATATTTTATTTCATAATCATTCATCCATTACAACCTCAAGACAATAACAAAAGAAAATACATAACAGAATTTAAAATTCTTCACTATCATGATCATTAAAGTGTGCATTAATTCTATTCTCTAAACGACACACTTTATCTACATCCGATATACGGCGAATTAACTCCTCATGCCGTACACCAGAAAGAGTGAAGAACGATTGCATCCTTTGATTCATGTCAGATAACATATCTTCCATGGATTGTCTTGTTTCTTGATGCGAAGAGGATGTTCCAACACTTTGGATTTGGGTAGAGGGAAACTCAGCTGCTGGAGGCATATCTTCATCAGAGTCTTCAATTGCATCACCTTGATTTTGGACGTCATCTTTGTGAACATAGATGTCATTTACCCGCACCATCTGGAGATGAATCAATGTGCTGTCTAGCATGCGGTTCAAGTTATTAGTTCGGATAACTTGTTCACCTTCGACATTGACTCCTTTATATTCAAGAATTCGGGATACAAGAAGAGCATATGGAATTTTGAATGTTGGATGACGTTTGGCCTTTAACATTGTCATTGTGACAAGAACACCCCAATCTAAAGGTTCATTATTCATTATGGCATGAATAATGCGAAGATCAATAGAAGAGCATTGGGCATGATTTGTGGCCCGGGGACATAAAATCCAGACAAGCAAATGAAGAATCATGCGTTCTTCCTTCTTCAAAGGTCCAGCATGAAGAATACGCCCAATCTCCATAGAGGGATTCTGCAGAAAAGATCGATAAGCTAAGAACCTATCAAAGTCATCTAGCTCACCATAAACGTTAATAGCATCTTCTCTAATGGGGAAGTGGGCAACGTTTTCCCAAATATCATCATCTAGAATTATGGTAACCCCTTTTACACGGGATGTAGCAATTTGATCCCTAAACTTAAATCTAGAATAGAATACCCTAACTAAGTCAGGATAGTATGTACCTTGCATTTGGATAAATGGGAGAACTCCTTGAAATTCAAGAATATTAGGAAAGTTAAATCCTCTATGAATGAATTGCTCACCAATTAGGAATTTAGGAGAAATGACAAGCACGTTCCTTCCAAGTACATCGAAATTCCTGTTGACCTTCCGTATCGGAAATCCATCCTTCAACAGAATTAGGACGGGAATGAGAAGAAGGTGCAGATCTTCTTCTTGTAGGAATCTTAGGGGGAGAGGATGAGGCCATTTGAAAGAATAGATGAAGTATGAAGAAGATTTGGAGACAAGTGAGGGAATAATGAGGCAAAGAGAGTATAGATTGCAAGAAAAACTTGATTGCAAGAGTTAGAAGTGAATATAATTGAACTAGAGGTCTCTATATATAGGGAAAATACTTCCAACGGTCATATAGAAGAGATTCCATGGCAAAATATCCGTTGGCAACGGCTAGGAGGCAAGACTGGTCGCATTTAATCGATTATATCTCAAAATAATCGATTATCTCTATATCAGACAGCTTTAATCGATTATTTCTAGCAAATAATCGATTATCTGAGGCATTTAATCGATTATTTCACGAAATAATCGATTATTCAAGAGGAGAATACCCTGTTTTGGACGTTTTGAGGGAAAATAATCGATTATCACTTCCAGTAATCGATTATTCCAGAGGCTATATCAAGTTTTTGAGATTTATATGCATAATAACCTATGAACATGCTACACCACGAATTTTAACATAACAATCATCCAGAAACAGTCAAATTAAGCAGATTTTAAGCTATTTCTAATATCCCTAAGTCTCTTCTAAGATCATAGAGTCTATCCTTGGGTAGAGGCTTAGTAAATATATCTGCTAATTGACGTTTAGTGTCTACATACTCTATTTTGCAGTTTCCTTTGCTGATATGATCTCTTAAAAAGTGATGTCTAATCTCAATATGTTTAGTCCTAGAGTGCATTACTGGATTCTTAGTTAGATTGATTGCACTCGTATTATCACACATTAATGGAATTTCATTTAAATATATGCTATAATCCTCTAATTGTTATTTCATCCACAGAATTTGAGCACAACAACTACCAGCTGCAATATATTCAGCTTCAGTGGTAGATAAAGCAACACATGCCTGTTTCTTGGAATGCCAAGATATTAAGGATGAACCTAACAAATGACATGTCCCACTAGTGCTTTTCCTATCAATTTTACATCCACCATAATCAGCATCAGAATATCCTAATAAACTAATACAAGCATCAGACGGATACCACAAGCCAAACCCAGTAGTTCCTTTTAAGTATTTTAAAATATGTTTTACTGCAATTAGGTGAGATTCTTTAGGACAAGCCTCGAAATCTAGCACACACACGACAGTAATGCATAATATCGGGTCTACTAGCAGTTAAGTATAATAGTGATCCTATCATACCTCTATACATAGTTTGATTAACTTCCAAACCTGATTCATCCTTGTCTAAATAGCATGAAGTTCCCATGGGTGTGTTGGCTTCTTTTGAGGTGTCCATACCAAACTTTTTGAGAATCTCCTTGCAGTATTTAGTTTGAGAGATGAAATTGCCATCTTTAAGTTGCTTGATTTGTAGTCCAAGGAAGAATGTCAATTCTCCCATCATAGACATTTCAAACTCTCCCTGCATAATCTTAGCAAATTCTACACATAACGAATTATCAGTTGATCCAAAAATTATATCATCAACATATACCTGGACCAATAAGATATGTTCTTTTACTTTCTTAATGAACAGTGTAGAATCAATTTTTCCTCTTGAAAAATCATTTGCAGTTAGGAAACTACTTAATCTTTCATACCAAGATCTAGGAGCTTGTTTTAACCCATATAATGCTTTCTTTAATTTGAAAATATGATTAGGATTATTAAAATCTTCAAATCCAGGGGGTTGCTCTACATACACTTCTTCTTTAATAAAACCATTTAAAAATGCACTTTTAACATCCATTTGATATAATTTAAATTTCATCATAGATGCATAAGCAAGAAGTAGGCGTATAGCCTCTAACCTGGCAACAGGAGCATAAGTTTCATCATAATCTATACCTTCCTCCTGACAATAGCCTTTTGCAACAAGTCTGGCTTTATTCTTTGTTATGTTTCCATCTTCATCAAGCTTATTTCTGAATACCCATTTAGTTCCAATAACTTGATGTGACTCTTCTCTTGGGATTAATTCCCAGACTTGATTCCTTTCAAATTGGTTAAGTTCTTCTTGCATGGCTATGCACCATTGATCATCTTTAAGTGCTTCCTCAATGTTTTTAGGTTCAATCTGTGACACAAAAGCAACAGACATACAGAAATTTGTCATATTTCTAGTTCTTACCCCTTTTGAGATATCACCTATGATATTGTCCATTGAGAGTCCTCTAGGTGATTGCCATTCCTTTGCTAATTGAGGAGTTTGAGAAGGCTCATTATCTTCTAAATACAGTTCATCAAGAGCCTCCCTTATATATTCATCATCACCTGCAAGTCTTTTATTTGACTCAAGAGGATTTCCCCCAAGGTCTACATTCTCATCAAAGGTAACATGAATAGATTCTTCTATATTTAAAGTTCTCCTATTAAACACTCTATATGCCTTGCTAGTTAGAGAATAACATAGAAAAATGCCCTCATCAGCTTTTGAATCAAATTTTCCTAGATTGTCCTTTCCATTATTTAGCACAAAACATTTACATCCAAAAATCTTTAAATGTGCAACATTAGGTTTTCTACCATTAAACAATTCATATGGAGTAGATTTAATAATGGACCTAATGAGCATTCTATTTAAAACATAACATGTCGTACTAACCGCATCAGCCCAAAAATATTTAGGAACATTAGATTCATTTAACATAGTTCTTGCAAGTTCCTCTAATGACCTATTTTTCCTCTCAACTACACCATTTTGTTGGGGAGTCCTAGGAGCAGAAAAGTTATGTAATATACCATTTTCCTCACAATAATTCTCAAACTTTTCATTTTGAAACTCACCACCATGGTCACTTCTTAAAACTTTAATTCTTAGGTCTTTCTCATTTTGAATTTGTTTAGCAAACTTTCTAAAGACCTTAAAAGCTTCACTTTTCGTAGTTAAGAAAAATGTCCAAGTGTACCTAGAGTAATCATCAACAATTACAAGTCCATAATAATTTCCACCAAAGCTTTTTATCCTAGAAGGTCCAAATAAATCTAAATGTAATAATTCTAGGGGTTTTGAAGTGGAAATCACATTCTTTGATTTAAAAGATGATTTTACTTGATTACCTTTTTGGCATGCATCACACAATCTATCTTTTTCAAATTTTAACTTAGGCAATCCAATAACTAAGTCTTTTGATATCAATTTATTCAAGTGATGCATGTTTATATGAGCCGCTCTTTTATGCCATAACCAAGGGTTTTCTTCCTTAGAAACTAAAAATGTTATACTAGACTCATGTAAACATCCCAAATCAATCAAATATATATTATTATGCCTAATGCCTTTTAATTCTACTTTTTCAGAATCTATTAAATGTATGGTGCAAAATTTTCTTTCAAAAGTTACCTTGAATCCTTTGTCACACAATTGGCTTATGCTAAGAAGGTTATGCTTTAGTCCATCAACAAGAAGCACATCCTTAATCTCCAATGTGTTTGCACCACCTATGTTTCCAATTCCGAGAATCTTTCCTTTGTTGTTATCCCCATAAGTCACATATCCTTGTTCTTTGGCTTTGAAACTTACAAATTTCGTTTTATCTCCAGTCATATGTTTTGAGCATCCACTATCAAGATACCACATAGACTTCTTTGATTTGGAAGTTTCCTACAAAACAAGAACATAGTAAACTTAGGTCCCCATAACTTTTGGGTCCTTGGGGTTAGAGACAAACAAATTTATTTAACAATTGGAACCCAAATATATTTGCCTTTAGGAACACCAAAATGTTTAATTTTACACCTATTTGAAGTGTGACCTTGTTTCATACAATAGAAGCATGCATTTGAAGTAGTTTTAGAACAAGATACATTATTAACATGACATGCTCTAGTTCCTTTTTCTACCCATACTCTTTTCTTTTTAGTTTTACTCTTTTTCAAAGGAACTCTTTGATTTACATTATTTTGAGCAATTCCCATTTCATGCTTCTTAAGATCATCAATTTCTTTTTCGGCTTTGTCAAGCAAATGGTTAAGAATATCTATGTCATATTCATGCTCTTTACAATTTGCACATGCTAAGTCCTTATCTTCATCTAAGCATACAATTTTCGTATTGGCTACCTCCTTTTCTTCTAAACATGCAATTTTCATTTTTAATGACTCATTTTCCTTTTCGGATCTTCTTAGGTTCTTCTTTACAACTTTAAATTCGTCTTTCATATTCTTAAAGGCAGTAAATAACTCATTATAAGCATTTTGCAATTCATCATGGTCATTTTCATCACTAGAGGATGAATCGGAATCACTAACCTCAAAATCGAGATGATATGTTGTCATTTGCCATCAAGCAAATGTTTGCTTCTATCTCCGAGTCGCTTGATCCTGAATTTGAATCACTTGTCATCCCAAGCAATATAGGCTTTCTTCTTGAAATGCTTTTTGCCCTTATGTTCATCATTTTTCTTGTTTGGGCATTCGGTCTTCATATGCCCTGCTTCACCACAACCATAGCATTTTATATTAACGGAAGAATTTTCTTTTACCTTTCCCTTACCTTTGAAAGGATGTCTTCCTTTTGCTTTCATGAACTTGGTGAATTTTCTTATGAAAAGACTCATCTCTTCTTCATCATTTTCGGAGTCTTCTTCTTCTTCTTTCTTATTTTTGCCTTTTGAAATCTCGGTCTTGAAAGCTAGGTTCTTCTTTTGATATTGACCCTCTTCCTCATTTAGCCTTCCAAGGTCAAGCTCATGCTCCCTTAGCTTTCCAAATAACGCCGCCATAGACATAGTGGCAAGATTTTGTGACTCCGAGATGGCCGTCACCTTAGGTTGTCATTTCCTATCCAGAGATTTCAAAATTTTAACATTTAATTCATCAACGTCAAATACTTTACCTAATCCGGTGAGATGATTCACAATATGAGTGAAACGCTTTTGAACATCGAAAATCGTTTCTCCTTGTTGCATTCGGAACATCTCGTATTCTTGGATTAGGGAGTTTTTACGCGCTCTTTTGACGTCGTCAGTTCCTTCGTGGGTCACTCTAAGCATTTCCCACATTTCCTGTGCACTTTTACAAACTGAAATTCTATAAAACTTGTCAAGGGTTAGAGCAGATGAAATTATATTTCTAGCCCTAACATCAAATTGTGCTTTTCTACTTTCTTCGGCAGTCCATCTAGAAAAAGATTTGGGAACGTCAACACCGTTCTCAGTTACTTTAGGAATATATGGACCGTTTAAAATAGCGTCCCAAACGCCTCTATCAACAGACTCTAAAAATATTTGCATACGTACCTTCCAGAAAGGATAATTTTGACCCGCAAAAAGTGGGGGTCTGTTGATAGACGCACCTTCGGCAAAAGTTTGATTTTGTCCGGCCATTTTTGAAAATTTGAATGACTATCAAAGCAATCTCTGATACCATTTGTTAGAATCGCGCAGCGGAATGTTCGCGTGGTCGGACAAAAACCAAGAGGGGGGGTGAATTGGTTTCTTAATAAAAATTAGGTTTTCAAAATTTTCCCCAAATTTTACCGATTAAAAACTGTGTAAATGTAAATAGAGAAAGGGATAGAGTCTTACACAGGAAATTTATACTGGTTCGGATCAAAAGACCCTACGTCCAGTTGCTAATCACTCAACAGAGGATTAACGCTGTCACTATAAACAAATTGTTACAATACAAATTACAATGGAAGATAAAGATAACACCTCTCTTGAAACCCACAAGAGATGAAGAATAGCTTTCCCCAGAGACGGCACAACACACAATCCACTAAGAACTCCACTTAGTGATTCTTATCGCTTCTAGCCCACACCAGGTTCAGAAAGCCCCCTTTCCTTGCAACAAACAGTTCTCTGGCACTCACAGCACTTAACTTTTGTATGGAAAAGGTTGTTCTTATTTTCCGAGTGCCAAAGGAGAGTTTAAGGAGGGAAATTAGGGTTTAGGATTTGGGGATTTCGAAACTAGGGTTCTTAGTAATTGGGTTTTCGAAAATAGGGTTTGTTTGAAGTTTTAAATCGAAACAGATCTGGAATAATCGATTATTTGGAGTAATAATCGATTAAAACAGAAGCCAAATACTTCAGAACCCAATACTCTCTGGTTTAATCGATTATTTGGTGAAATAATCGATTATACATGCTGAACTGTATCGGAATAATCGATTATTTTGTTGTTTAATCGATTAAAGCGATGAGTTTGTACGAGAAAATGGTTTTCTCACTTGTTTTAATCGATTATTTACCTATTTAATCGATTAAAGCTGAGCTCTGAATGATAAATTTGAGCTTTTTGAAGCTTCTAAGTTACGAGACTATGTACCAGCTATCTTAGATTCTATAATTACAGACTCAATCAAACTAAAACAGAGTTATTACAATACAGAAATCATCAATCTTCAATCTTCAATACTCTAAGTCTTTAAGCTCTTGGATCATCATCAAAATCAACATTCTTCATGATCATTATTTGCAACATCAAGTCCTTGAATGTTCAACAAGAATCACTTGACTTTGAACTAGAGTCACTTTCCTCCCACGCAATGTAAGCTTTCTTTTTGAAGGATTTTCTTCCTTTTGAATCATCACTTCTTTTATTGTTGGGATAGTCGGATTTCACATGCCTTGTTTCACCACAACCATAACATTTGAAATTTAATGAAGATCCTTCTTTCTCATTCTTCTTACCTTTGAATGATTGCCTCCCTTTGGATTGTAAGAATTAATGGTTGAGTTCAAGAGGGGGGGTGAATTGAACTTTTGAAATCTTTTTCGAAAAATACTCTTTCTTTCGGAAGAATGGTTAATCTTTATCCAATCTTTTATTAGGCAGATTTGATTTTAAACAAAGCAAGAATATAAGCAAGAATTGCAAAGAGATGAAAGCAGAAATTCAACACAAGAGTTTATACTGGTTCACTCTTTCCCAGAGCTACATCCAGTTCTTGACAAATCTGCCAAGTTCCACTAATTCCAAGTGAAAATACAAACCAGTAGATATACACCAATCTACCCCAAGAACTATCTTACAACACCACAAGATAGACTCTTGAATTAACCACCCAGTAACCAAACCCAGTTACTGTAACCAGTGCAGATTCAAACCCAATCTACACAATTAACCTTTGTACAAGTGTATGAAAAGAATAAACCTGGATTGCAGCTTTTACAATATAGAAGTCCAGAAGCAATTTCCCTAACTCAGAACTTTCTCTCTTGATGAACTTTCAACAATCTTGATCTAAACACCTTATGATATGAAAAGTTTATGAACGCACAGAGAAAGGCACTACTATGAGAGCTCTAAGATTGCTTTCAAATGTTTTCCAAATTGTGTATACTCAAAAGAGAAATCAAAACTGTATTTATAAAGTAAAAGAGAGAAACTGATAGATTCAATCGTTTAAAATGACTTGGAGTAGCAGATGACCGATCAGAATGGCTTTATGACCGATCAGAACTTGATATGATCGATCAGAATTGAGTTGTGATCGATCAGAACCTGATATGATCGATCAAAATTGAGTTGTGATCGATCAGAATATTTTTCAATCGATTAAAACGACGTTTCAATCGATTGATTTCATTTAAAACTTAATTCAATCGGTTGTTTCGAGCTTTCAATGGATTGAAACAATTTAGAAAAAAATGGCAGCTCTCTGTTTCAACAGATTAAAATATATTTCAACAGATTGAAATCCTGAGATACCTTAGAATGAAAAAAATAATCTCTCTGTTTCAACAGATTAAAACTCATTTCAATAGATTGAAATTCTGAGATACTTCAAAGTGAAAAATAACATCTCTCTGTTTCAACAGATTAAAATTGCGAAACCTTTAATATGGAAAAATCATTAAGAACATTTTAACCTGTTGATTCTGCAATTCAATCAATTAAAATTTTGACAACATATGAACATTTCCTATATTAAGTAATTTTAACAGATTGAAACTTCTTTTTAACAGATTGAAAAACTCAGTTTGTTCTTTAAATGCTTAAAGGTTGGTTTTTCATGCAGTAAAATAAGTTCAATGAGATGCATCATTTAAAGGCGCTTATCACAAGATCTATTGAACTATTAAGAGATTAAATTCTAAACCTATAACCTATTCACCTACACACCCACAAACTAAACTCTACAAGTCTATATGTCTTCATCAAATCCAACAAGTGCTTCAATCTCCCCCTATTTGATGGAGACAAATAACCACTGCACCTGCATAAACAATAACAGAACAGAGACATATATGATTTTGTGATGTGTGTGTAGTGACAGTTATAAGCAAATACTTCTCCCCCTATTTGACTTCATCAAAAAGTGTTTAATTACAGTCCATAAGTACCACGTAGGTACAAAAAAAACAAAAGAAACAAGTGAACTTAAAGCATTTAAAACTAAACTTCATTCATCACCATCCCAGGGACCCTGATTGAATTGGAGGTCACCAATTTTGTTGAAGATATCCTCCAGTTGATTATCAATGTGCTGAAATCTGGCAATGGAGTCTTCATACAGTCGATGCTGGCGAGCTTGCAGAGCAAATGTCATCTCCATGTGCCTCCTTTGATTTGTTTGTATTTCATTCATCTGACGCAGCATAGTCCGTTCGAACTGTGAAAGAGGCATGTCACGGTCAGGTTGTGGTATATAAGGAATCACTTCCAATGGAGACTGCTCTTCCATAACATCTTCCATGAGGTCTGTTTGTCTTGCTTCAGCAGCACTCAGAGCACCAATATTCTCATCTTCTTCCTCTTCTTCTTCTTCTTCTTCTTCTTCTTCTTCTTCTTCTTCTTCGACTTCTTCTTCTCTCCCAGCTTCTTCTTTCGAAATCCACTCATCATCAATCTTGATGAATCCCATTTTATGAAGGATGGAGTTATTAACCTCATTTGTGGGGTGAATGGTTTCAGCCAATTCTCCTTCCAAGTCAATACCAAAATGAGTTAGAAATTTAGAAATTAGGATTGCATAAGGGTACCTAAAATCACTTAGCCTTTTTGCTTTGATCATATGGTCCTTGATGATAAACACCCAATTTACTCTGATTCTGTGGTGGATACAGTACATCAGTACCAAATCCCCTTCATTCAGTACTGCTTGATTGCTCCCCCTGGGAGTAAGCTGCCAGGCCACTATGAACGCAAGAATTCTTTCTTCAAGATTCAACTTTCCAGTGTTGAAGGAACTCACAGAGTCACGCTTATTTCTCATACATGAGCGAAAGTATTAGACTTTGTTGAATTCTTCTACATCAGAGGTATACCCTTTAGTGACTTTCACTCCTTCATCCTTGAGTCCAACAACATTTTTCCAGACAGTGGGAGTAATCTCTATTTCCACTCCTTTAACTTGAGTTTTGAGTGTAGAACCTTCAAATGACAGATTAGTAAAGAAAACTTTAATAAGATCAGGATAGATTCTACCATTGAGCTCAAGGAACTTCTGAAGTTTCTGGTGTTGCAGCAACTTCCGAACACCTCTGAACCCTTCAGCATCCAACCACGAGAATTTCAGAACCTTGGGAATATTAATTTGTTTCCTGCTCATTTCGTGAATGAATAAGTCCATCTTTTCTTGGTTCCCATTGAACCAGGATTCAATGCGCCCTCCTTCTGATGTTTCTTGCACAGCAGCTGAGGATTCTCCTTTGCTGAACTTCTTCCTCCCGGATTTGGTGCGCTTGAGCATGTTTTTTTGAGAGATGAACCGAAAAAAAAAACAGAGAAGAGAGAATATTTTCAAGGAGAGAGTACAAGATTTTCGAATCACTATTGCATGCTTAAAAAGAAATGAGACCCTTCATCTACTTTGAATAGTCAATTTTGTCTTTTTGTGAATTACTGTTGTTCTGCTCCATGCGTCAGAGATGGTAAAGGCAGAGAGAGAGAGAAAGAGAGTTGATACTGTGATATTCAATTACCTTCACATCTGATTTCCAATCACAGTCATTCAGCTTTTATTGGATAACTATTACATTTAAGAGAGTAGCTGAAGTTGTTCCCAGTTGCAAAGGCACACATCTCAATCTGCAGTAAGTGATTAGAGGCAACGCATACACTACTAACCCTAAAAATATTAACCAATTGATTTTCCATAAATTCAATTGATTTTCAATTACTGATATAGATGCAGATCATCACAAGTAAAATAAATCGATTGAATCGAAGATTTAATCGATTGATTTGTAAAAGAAAAACATGTAGAGCATCAAAAGTGAATTAAATCGATTGAATCGAAGATTTAATTGATTGATTTGTAATAGAAAAACATGCAGAGCTACAGAGTTATTGAAATAAATCGATTAAAAACTCATTTAATCGATTAAACTGGCAATACATCATGAACAGAGATTGAGAATCAAGAAATCAACAAATTATTTCGCAATTTCAATCGATTAAAACACATAATTTCAAAATTTTCAGTCAATTTAATCGATTGAACATGTTATCAACCTGTTAAAAAGCACAAAATCATAATAAAGAATCAATTATTCAATACTAGATATATCCAGAATTCCTAATTCAGTTCTAAGCATATTAAGTCTATCTCTAGGGAGTGGTTTGGTGAATAAGTCAGCTAATTGTTTCTCAGTTTCAATGAATAAAATTTCACAATCACCCCTAGATACATGTTCTCTAATAAAGTGATGTCTAATTTCAATATGCTTAGTTCTAGAGTGTTGAATAGGATTCTTAGTTAGATTAATTGCACTATTATTATCACAAACTAGAGGTACCGTGTTGAGAAATACTCCATAATCTTTCAATTGTTGTTTAAGGTAGATACTTTGAGCACAACAACTCCCGGCTGCTATGTATTCAGCTTCAGCGGTTCAAAGAGCTACACATGCTTGTTTTTTGCTGTGCCATGATATGAGACTGCTTCCCAGTAAATGGCATGTACCAGAGGTACTTTTCCTATCCAATCTGCATCCTGCAAAGTCAGAATCAGAAAATCCAACAAGTTTAAGAGAGGCACCTTCAGGATACCATAGTCCAACATTAATGGTTCCTTGAAGGTACTTGAGAATCCTTTTAGCAGCGGTGAGGTGAGATTCCTTTGAATTTGCCTGAAATCTAGCACACAGACAAACACTGAACATAATGTCAGGACTACTAGCAATTAGATATAGAAGAGATCCAATCAAACCTCTATATTTAGTTTGATCAACTGATTTCCCTTTTTCATCTAAATCTAGACAACAGTTAGTAGACATGGGTGTGGAGGATTCTTTGCAATTATGCATATCGAATTTCTTCAACAACTCATTACAGTATTTAGATTGATTTAGGAAAATACCATCCCTCAATTGCTTAACTTGGAGACCAAGGAAGAAATTCAATTCTCCCATCATAGACATTTCAAATTCACTTTGCATTTCCTTAACAAACTTATTACACAGGGCTTTATTAGTAGAACCAAAGATGATATCATCAACATAAACCTGCACCAGAATAATGTCAGATCCAAATTTCTTAATGAATAAGGTTTTGTCAACTTCACCTCGTTTGTAGCCTTGATCAATTAAGAAATTACTTAGCCTCTCATACCATTGTCTAGGAGCTTGTTTTAATCCATAAAGAGCCTTTTTCAACTTGTAGACATGGTCAGGATGCTTGTGATTTTCAAAACCAGGAGGCTGAGCAACATAGACTTCTTCATTAATGAGTCCAAGTAAATCTGGAAAAATCATCAACAATTACCATGATATAGAGATTACCACCTAGGCTTTTATTTCTTGAAGGACCAACCAAATCCATGTGAAGCAGTTCCAAAGGTCTAGAAGTAGAAACAATGTTTTTGTTTGAAAAGGATTTTCTAGTTTGTTTACCTTTTAAGCAAGCTTCACAGATTTTGTCTTTCAGAATTTGAAGCTTAGGTAGCCCAGAGACTAAATCTTTAGAAATCAGTTTGTCAAGATGATTAAGATGAATATGTGCAAGCCTTCTATGCCATAACCAAGATTCTTCTTCTTTAGTAAGAAGACAACTTTGAGATGAGATAGAATGCTTGATATCTAGCATGTAAATGTTATTTAACCTCTTACATACTTGTTAGAAAAAGAGGCTGAGATCAAGAGGGGGGGGGGGGTGAATTGATCTTTGAAAGATTTTCGCAATTAACAGATTATCTATTTCAAAAATTAAGATTTCAGATCTGTTCTTGAATCACACAGCAAGCAATCAAAAAATAAATTCAGCAACAGAATTAAAGAAAAGAAAGGTTTAGAAAGATATCACCAAGGTTTATACTGGTTCACCCAATCCCAGGGCTACGTCCAGTCTCCAGCCAAATTCCAGTTGGGTTCCACTAGATTGAATGTTTTACAGATTACAACCTTAACCTTACACTCAATCTACCACAAGAACCACAATTCCAGTTCCTGCACCTAACCTTTCACCAAGAACCAAATTCCAGTTCTTGACAACCTCTACAACCAAATTCCAGGCACCAACAATACAAAAAAGAATGTAAAGAAAAAAACAGAAGAAACTTAAAACGCTCAAACCAGTTTTATGCAGTTCTGCAATATGTGTTTCTTCTCCAAAAGGATGCAATTTGCCTCAAGAAAGAACTTTGATGAACTTCACAAAAACTAGCGTGATTCTTTCTTGAAAGTAGCACTTTTGATTGCTTGATTGATTGCTAAAAGATGTATTTCAGATCATGTTTAAAATGATCAAGCAACTCTGTTTATGTAGAAGATTTTCAAAACTGTTGGTTTAATTAATCTGTTAAAATAATCTTTTAATCTGTTAAAAGCCTTGTTTTAATCTGTTAAAACTTCTTTTAATCCATTAAAACGTTCTTGATTATTTTCCATATTTGTTTTAACTGATACGACAACGTTTATATCAATTAAAACTCTTTGTAAAAAATCTTCTAATTTGTTTTAATCGATTGTTTCGTCATTCAATCGATTAAAATACTGCAAGATATTCTTATAAACTTTTCTAAGTGATTTTAACTGATAAAAAATCGTATTAATCGATTAAAACGCGTAGTATACATTTTCTTAAGTTGATTTAATCGATTAAAACGTAATTTTATCTATTGAAATAATTCTGATCGGTCATAACTAAGTTTTGATCGATCATATCCGATTCTGATCGGTCATAATCGCATTCTGATCGGTCATACAGTATACCAAATGAAATTAATCAATTAAAATAAAGTTGTATCGATTAAAATACTGCCAAAACACTTCTCTGAATATTTTAAGTGATTTTAATCGGTTATTTTGAAGTTGTATCAGTTAAAATACTGGCAGAAGGTTTTCAAAACTTCTTTTAATGAAATCAATCAATTATTTTGAAGTTATATCAATTAAAAACCTGTTATAAAAGTGTGAAGAACATTTTAGTTGATAAAGCTTATATGCTATTAGTTAAAATAGTTGATTAAGAAAGCTTTTATCAAAATACTTTGGTTTTGACCGTTTAAACACTTTTAGAGGCATTTTGCAAAAATCTTTTAAGTGAAGAAACCTCATGCAGCAGAAAAGATAAAAATGATTATACCTAAGCAGAGCTGTAGACACACTAATCCCTCTACTCTTTTATCTAAGTGACTTTTGACTTCCACAAAGTTGCCTTTGACTTCATTCTTGACTTCATCAAATCAACAAGACCTTTGCCAGAGTATTTCAATAAGATCTTCATCACTTTCAGTCTCCCCCTATTTGATGAAGACAAACACCAGTTTGAATAAAAACTCTGCAAAAGAAGTCACTTGATAATATAGATTAGTGAGTAACCAAAAATGAATTATTTTCCTATTTCTCCCCCTAAATTGTTGCTCCCCCTAAATTAAAAAGTAAAGCAACTCTTTCTCCCCCTTTTGACTTCATCAAAAATAAGGAACAAAAAACAATGCATGGTATGTATTATGTCTTAGATTTCGAAAATAAAAAAAATGGATACGATACTTTAGTCATGTAAAGACAAATCAAAGTTGATTCAAGCTTATCTTCATTAACACGTTTGTAATGAATACAATTAACACATGTAAAGATAAGGGAACCACACTTTAGTAGCATGTTACAAGAACAACCATTAACTAAAGCCTTTAATTTTTCTTTCCAGAATAAAAATTGATTAAAAAAAGGACACAATCGATTAAAAAGTTCTTGTTGATGGTTTTAATCGATTGAAATAAAGGTTTAATCGATTAAAATAGTGAAGGAATTCAAAAGTTTGAAACATAAGTTCATTTAATCGATTAATTCAACATTTAATCGATTAAAATAGTAAGAAAAATGATGTATAAATTCTTTTAATCGATTTAAAAGATTTTTTATTGATTAAAACAACCAGTTTTGAAAACTAAGTAATGTTTGATGCATTTAAAATGCCTAGATTAGTGCGAATTTTGTAAAACCGATCATTTAGAAAAGTGTTTTACAATAATATCGATTAACTTTTAATCAATAGATCCATCAAAATCCGAATAGAATCTAATTTAGCTAATTCAACTGATGTAAACCTAGTTTTAGTTGGTGGCATACAGATTTTAATCGATTTATACGCAGTTTAATCGATTATTCTGTTGTGATTTTCCTATGTAAGTGTTTCTTTTAATTGATCTAATCGATTAAATCCATTTTGTATCAGCTAAAAATATCAGGGATCTATGTTAAATTCTACCTAGGCTATCTTACTTCAACTTAAAACCTTAATCATATTAAGCAAAAGAAAAAAAATTGTGCCTGTTATAAAACCAGTAAATATTACAGACCAGAATTTGAAATTAGCATCAAAAGAAATAAAACATAAAAGAAGGATAACACAAATTCAATCATCCCAGTTTCCTTTGTTCAGCTGCATATCTTCCAGCTTGGTGTAGATATCAGCAATCTGGTTTCCAAGGGATGCGAATTGATTGTTTGTTTACTGGAAATGTTGACATGTCATCTGCATATGCTTTCTCTGATTTTCCTGCATTGCAGTCATTTGAGAAAGCATTGTTCTTTCAAATTGAGATAGAGGAGTCTCACGGTCAGGTTGCTCCATGTATGGGATGATCTCCATATTCTCATATGAAGCTTGACCACTGGTTGACTCAGGTACCTCTGCAGCAGCTGGAGAGGAAGGAATTTGGCCTTGTTCATCTTCATCTTCTCCCTCATCCTCAGACATCCCAGCATCAATTTTAGAGATCCATTCATCATCAACTTTTATATACCCCATTTTTCTCAGGGTAGAGTCGTCAATTTCATTTGATGCCTTGGGGGTTTCTATGCTTTCCCCAGTAAGATCAACTTCAAAATATCTAAAGAAATTATTAATTAACATGGCATAAGGCAGTTTGAAATCTGCCAACCTTTTTGCTTTTAACATGTGATCTTTAATCACATAAACCCAGTTTACCCGAATATTGTTAAAAATGCGAGTACATGAGGGCAAGATCTCCCTCATTAAGAATAGCATGATTACTCCCTCTTGGAGTAAGCATCCATGCCACAATAAAAGCAAGTAGTCTATGTTCAAGTGCAAGTTTTCCAAGCATTTAGAATTCTTACCGAATCATTTGGGTCCTTAAGGCAAGACCGAAAAAGCTGAATTTTGTTGAAATCGGGAATCTCGAAATATTCCCCCTGGAAACTTTGACACCTCTATCCTTGAGGCCAGCAATTTGCTCCCAAACAAAAGGAGTAATTTCCATATTAACTCCCTTTACCCGAGATCTGATTGTTGAACCATTTACTTGTCAAATTTGAATAAAACACCCGAACCAGATCGAGTTGTATGTTCCCGAGTAAACTCCATGAAGGTTTTTAGCTTTTGACTTTTTAGCTTTCTTCTCAGACTAGTAAATCCCTCTTCATCAAGCCATTTGTATTTGATAAATTTTGGAATAACAATCATGTTTCGATCGAACTCAAAAATGAAGGTGTTCATTTTTCCTATATCACCATTAAACCATGCTTCCAGATGACCACCAGGATTAGCAGCGAGAGGAAGATTCCCCTTTTTGCTTCTTTCTTGACTTTGATCTACTCAGCATCTTGTTGTATAGTTTAGAGAGGGTTTTTGAGACGTGAGTACAAGAAAAAAAATTGAACCAGAAAGAGAAGAATGAGAACAATGAGCTACAAGTGAGCAAAGTGAAGATTCACGGATGTTAATTTTCGTGAATTGCAGTTAAATTTTGACAGAACCTACAAAATCAGCTTTAATTGTGTATGTCCCTTTGACCGAAGACAGAGGCACAATTTTCTGGATAGTGGATGCATCAACTATTTTGTTCTTGGATGAACTTTTGACTTGGTCAACAGATGTAATAAATGTATTATGCAGATTTTGATTTAACACAAAACTTGAAGTTTTGACTTTGATTTATTGACCAATTTTCAATTGGAAGTTGTAAAAATGATTTTCAGGAATGATTTAATCGATCAAACAACAAATTAACCTATTAATTTGATTTTTAATATTAGGTTTTGAGACTGTAACAGTGAAGTAATCGATTAATACACAACAGAATCAATTAATTTTGTACTGAAGAAATTCAATAATGTGATAACAGAATTTTAACCGATTAAAACAAAAAAGAATCGATTAAATTTGACATCTTAGTGATTTTAGTTGATATAAATTCTTTTTAATCGATTAAAATAGTTAAACTAAAATTCCTGAGAGCATTTTAATCGATTAATTCAAATTTCAATCGATTAAAACTGTACGGACAGATTTTCTGATATTCTCTGTAAGTGATTTTAACCGATTAAAACTATTTTATATCAATGAAAACATTCAGTTTAATAAATCAGAACCTGATTTGCTGTTTTTAAACACCAGGGAACTTCCAGATTTTGTTCCTGCAAAACAGATTATGCATATTTCTGGTACCCCTTTTTTAATTACTGGGTCCAATTATGTTATATAAAATGAATTTTTGGGAATCCATTTCATTTTACCTCTAGGAATAACATATTTCTTAATTCTGCAATATTTCACAGAATGACCTTTTTTCATGCAGTAAAAACATTTAACAAATGGAGATGACACATATTTACTATATGTAAAATAGTTTTTAAGTACTCTAGTTTTCTTTCCAATGGGAGGTATAAAACCTATTCCACCACGGTTAATAACTAATTTTTTAGAGTCAAGTATCATATCAAGACTAGTCTTCGTTTTGCTAGTTTAGATGCAGTCTTTATTAAATATGTTACTTTCTCTTGCAACTCAGAACAATTTTTACAATCTTTAACATTACACATGCAATCAAAGTTATTACCTATATCTGAATTTTCATTTTTTATTTCTTCATCAACAATTTTCTTTTCAAGAATAGTGATATTGTTTTCTAATAGATTATTCATACTTTTTAATCTTTTGTTTTTAGTTTCTAATCTTTTAGCTACAACATGCATTTCATAAAAGGCATCTTGTAAAGAACTATAGTTCAGAGTAGTTGTTGAGTCAGAACTTACACTGGTTATTGGAGAATCCGAATTGACCATTAAGCATGTCTCGTAGTTTCTTCATAGGCCATTTCAAGGGTTTTCCACATTTGTGCAGCGAGTTTGACAAAGTGCTATCCTGAAAAAATTGTTTCTGTTAAGTGCAGATATGATGATATTTTTGGCAATACAATCATCTTGGATTAATTTCTTTTCACAGTCATTTAAGCTACACCAATCTTTATTAAAAATATCAGTTTCTTGTTCAATGCTATTCCAAACATTTATACTAACAGATTCAATAAAGATCTTCATCCTAATTTTCCAAAATGGATAATCTGTTCCACAAAACAGTGGAGGTCTATCAATACAAGCTCCTTTAGAAAATTTATTTCCAGCCATGGATTGAAAGACTTGAATAACTCTCAAGAACCTTGCTCTAATACCAATTGTTAGAAAAAGAGGCTGAGATCAAGAGGGGGGGGGGGGTGAATTGATCTTTGAAAGATTTTCGCAATTAACAGATTATCTATTTCAAAAATTAAGATTTCATATCTGTTCTTCAATCACACAGCAAGCAATCAAAATATAAATTCAGCAACAGAATTAAAGAAAAGAAAGGTTTAGAAAGATATCACCAAGGTTTATACTGGTTCACCCAATCCCAGGGCTACGTCCAGTCTCTAGCCAAATTCCAGCTAGGTTCCACTAGATTGAATGTTTTACAGATTACAACCTTAACCTTACACTCAATCTACCACAAGAACCACAATTCCAGTTCCTGCACCTAACCTTTCACCAAGAACCAAATTCCAGTTCTTAACAACCTTTACAACCAAATTCCAGCTGCAGAGAAACCAGTGCCCACAATTCCAGGCACCAACAATACAAAAAAGAATGTAAAGAAAAAAACAGAAGAAACTTAAAACGCTCAAACCAGTTTTATGCAGTTCTGCAATATGTGTTTCTTCTCCAAAAGGATGCAATTTGCCTCAAGAAATAACTTTGATGAACTTCACAAAAACTAGCGTGATTCTTTCTTGAAAGTAGCACTTTTGATTGCTTGATTGATTGCTAAAAGATGTATTTCAGATCATGTTTAAAATGATCAAGCAACTCTATTTATATAGAAGATTTTCAAAACTGCTGGTTTAATTAATCTGTTAAAATAATCTTTTAATCTGTTAAAAGCCTTGTTTTAATCTGTTAAAACTTCTTTTAATCCATTAAAACGTTCTTGATTATTTTCCATATTTGTTTTAACTGATATGACAACGTTTATATCAATTAAAACTCTTTGTAAAAAATCTTCTAATTTGTTTTAATCGATTGTTTCGTCTTTCAATCAATTAAAATACTGCAAGATATTCTTATAAACTTTTCCAAGTGATTTTAACTGATAAAAAATCGTATTAATTGATTAAAACTCGTAGTATAAATTTTCTTAAGTTGATTTAATCGATTAAAACGTAATTTAATTGATTGAAATAATTCTGATCAATCATAACTAAGTTCTGATCGATCATATCCGATTTTGATCGGTCATAATCGCATTCTGATCGGTCATACAGTATACCAAATGAAATTAATCGATTAAAATACTGCCAAAACACTTCTCTGAACATTTTAAGTGATTTTAATCGGTTATTTCGAAGCTGTATCAGTTAAAATACTGGCAGAAGGTTTTCAAAACTTCTTTTAATGAAATCAATCAATTATTTTGAAGTTATATCAATTAAAAACCTGTTATAAAAGTGTGAAGAACATTTTAGTTGATAAATCTTATATGCTATTAGTTAAAATAGTTGATTAAGAAAGCTTTTATCAAAATACTTTGGTTTTGACCGTTTAAACACTTTTAGAGGCATTTTGCAAAAATCTTTTAAGTGAAGAAACCTCATGCAGCAGAAAAGATAAAAATGATTATACCTAAGCAGAGCTGCAGACACACTAATCCCTGTACTCTTTTTATCTAAGTGACTTTTGACTTCCACAAAGTTGCCTTTGACTTCATTCTTGACTTCATCAAATCAACAAGATCTTTTCCAGAGTATTTCAATAAGATCTTCATCACTTTCACTACCAACATTACCGTTTCAGATTTTGGCTCACAGATTAGGCATATTTCTGGTTTGAAGATAACCTTGTGACCTAGATCACATAATTGACTTATACTGATTAAGTTGTGCTTGAGACCTTCAACAAGAAGAACATTGTGAATGGTCACGGTTTCACCATCTCCTATATCTCCAGAACCTAAGATTTTTCCCTTGTTGTTGTCTCCATATGTCATGTGTCCTCCATTCTTCAATCTCAGTTTCTGGAATTTGGAAATATCACCTGTCATATGCCTTGAGCATCCGCTGTCCAAGTTGTTAGAAAAGAAGGCTTTGATCAAGAGGGGGGGTGAATTGATCTTTGAAAGTTTTTTTTTGCAATTAACAGATGTCGCCGCCGTCCGTTTCGACGTCCAGGGACATCTCGAACGTTTATGCGAGCGGTTGCAGAAAGATGGTTTAGACTCGCGTTTTTTGTTTAAAGTGTGTTCATTGCTTCCGAGGTGCTCAACAACTGAACTATCCTCTAATAAAAGCAAGGTTTTCGAAAAGGGTTCTTTTGGAGTCGCCACCAATGTTTTGACCGTAAACATTGGAAAAGGATAAAAAGGCGTTGATTTTATTAAAAACCAAACTTGGTCATTATAACCAGAGTTAGGTAAGGGAGTTAGTTACGTGTGGGGAAGGTGTTAGCACCCCACAACGCCCCTTTCGGGTTCCCTATGACGGATTAATTCATTTAAGTAGAGATTACAAGAAATTACGCTATTACCCAATTTTATTCGTACAATCAATATGGCTATCTACATGATTTTATTCACATTTCATAAAGCAATAAATAAAGCAGTAAAAGAGAAGAGATTTGAGAAGAACCTCCATAGCAAGCTTTATATAATAACTCTGTTACAATAAGGACGCGTTTCGGCAGTCCCTCGCTCTACAACGACTCTCCTCACGACAAAACTCGACTTGACTAAAATTTTCTAGAAGAATCGAATGCTGGAATATAATTCCTTAACTGATTGTTACCTATATAAGGCAATCAGAAAGATCATTTGAAGGAGGGAGAGAAGTAGACAAGTACTCTGAGTTGTCTGGAGTGTCTGAGGTGTGAAAAATGAGCAAATGAGCCTCCTATTTATAGTTTTCGCTGCCTGGCAGTTTGGGATGGCCGTCTGGGCCGGGACGGCCGTCTGGGTTGGGACGGCCGTCCCACTTGAATTTTTAACACATGTTGGGACCCCCTGGGAAGTGGGACGGCCGTCCCACATTTGGGACGCGCGTCTCACTTGTCCCAGGATAGTTGGGACGGCCGTCCCAACTTTGGGACGGTGGTCTCGACCTGTTTTGTCCAGTTTTTGTGTTCTGGGACCCTGGGAAGCTTTCCTTGCTATTTTTGGACATTGTTTGATGCCGATAGATGTCCATTGAAGCTTTATCTTTATATGGGAAGTCTTCTTGACCCTTATTGAGATGCCGGACGAACTTTTATCTTCGTTTATAGGAGGTCTCTTTGGCCTTTGGATGAACTCCGTGTGATTGTAGGAGGTCTTCTTGGTGTTTATTGATAAGTTGGGCGATCTTTATCTTCGTGTGAAGTTTCCCTAGCTTTTATTGAGAGGTCAGGCAAAATTAGGGGTCTACAGCTACCCCCCCTTCACCTGCCTATCTAATTTGTTGGCTTGATATGCCGACAAAATTAGTTGGTAGGAGAAGGAGTTAACCCTTTTGCCCGGTCATCCTTCGGATTTTGCTCCTTGCTGATCCTCCGGATGATAAATATTTTGATAGGTACCAACCCCTATCTGGTTTGAGCCTTCTTTTATAAGGCTCTGGTGAGTACTTACCCTCACCAGGTATAAGTCTGTATTTTACTACACTTTAGTGAGTACCTACCCTCACTAGGTATGAACCTTGTTCTGCAAGGTTTTTGGCGAGTACCTACCCTCACCTGGTATGAGTTCGCATTTTGCTAAACTCTTGTGGGTACTTACTTCTGAGGTGCTCAACACTGAACTATCCTCTAATAGAAGCAAGGTTTTTGCACCCGTTTTCTTTTTGTAATGCTTCTGGTGAGTATTTTACTCTACCCCATACATTTTGCTAAGTTTTGATGAGTACCTACCCTCATCTGGTACAAACCTGTACGAATCCGCATTTTGGCAGATTCTGATGGGTACCTACCCCCACCTGGTCTGAATCTGTATTTTGACATATTCTGATGGGTACCTACCCCCACCTGGTCCGAATTTGCACTTTGACAAATTCTGATGGGTACCTACCCCCACCTAGTACGAATCTGCATTTTGACAGATTCTGATGGGTACCTACCCCCACCTGGTCCGAATCTGCATTTTGACAGATTCTGATGGGTACCTACCCCCACCTGGTCCGAATCTGTATTTTGACAGATTCTGATGGGTACCTACCCCCACCTGGTCCGAATTTGCACTTTGACAAATTCTAATGGTTACCTACCCCCACCTGGTCCGAATCTGCATTTTGACAGATTCTGATGGGTACCTACCCCCACCTAGTCCGAATCTGCATTTTGACAGATTCTGATGGGTACCTACCCCCACCTGGTCCGAATCTGCATTTTGACAGATTCTGATGGGTACCTACCCCCACCTGGTCCGAATCTGCATTTTGACAGATTCTGATGGGTACCTACCCCCACCTGGTCCGAATCTGCATTTTGACAGATTCTGATGGGTACCTACCCCCACCTGGTCCGAATCTGCATTTTGACAGATTCTGATGGGTACCTACCCCCACCTGGTCCGAATCTGCATTTTGACAGATTCAAATGGGTACCTACCCCCACCTGGTCCGAATCGCATTTTGACGATTCCGATGGGTACCTACCCCCACCTGGTCCGAATTTGCATTTTGACAAATTCGATGGGTACCTACCCCCACCTGGTCCGAATCCGCATTTTGATAGATTCTGATGGGTACCTACCCCCACCTGGTCCAAATTTGCATTTTGACAAATTCTGATGGGTACCTACCCCCACCTGGTCCGAATCTGCATTTTGACAAATTATGATGGGTACCTACCCCCACCTGGTCCGAATTTGCATTTTGACAAATTCTGATGGGTACCTACCCCCACCTGGTCCGAATCTACATTTTGACAGATTCTGATGGTGACCTACCCCCACCTGGTTCGAATATGCATTTTGACAGATTCTGATGGGTACCTACCCCCACCTGGTCCGAACCTCGTTTTGCAAGTTTCTTAGGATGCACTTTTTTAGTGGTTCATCCTATGATTATCTGGTTTTGGAAATGTGTTGGCGGCTTATTGTTTTCTTATCATGCGCCTATTCCGTGGGGAATATTTGATTTGACTTTTCTATTAGTCATTCGGTTTTACCAGGGATTCTTTGTTTTTGGCTTTTCTGTTTAGCCATCCGGCTTTGCCGGGGATTTCATTGTTTTGGCTTTTTCTTTTAGCCATCCGGCTTTGCCGGGGATTTCTTTGCTGGTTGCCTCTTATTTGGGCGGGAATCTACTGGGGATTTTGTTGATTTTTGTCGATTTTGCCTCTTGATTAGGCAGATGCTTCACTTGAGGATATTTATTCTTGATAATACCTCTGAGTAGGCAAATGCTTTTTTGAAAGCTTTGTGCTTGTATTGCCTCTTGCGTAGGTTGATTTCCCGTTTCTTGGGGATATCGGCTCTTTGCTTGTTTCTGAGTAAGCATAGGCATTCTTGGGAGTGAAGGTTTTGCCTTTCACTGGGGATATTCATATTGGGTGTTATAATCGATTAACTCCCTGAGGATATGAATTTGTATTTTGCCTTTTGCTGGTAGGCTTGCTGGGGAAAAAAAATTTTCTTTTTGGTGATCCACTGGGGGATTGATTTGCCCCCTAGGGATGAATGGAGTTTTTGACTCCTTGTTGGATGTTTGATGTTTTGAGCTGGCTTTGCCTATGCTCTTATTCCATTGGGGAATGGTTTTTTGCTTTTTGCTCGCGATTGTGCTTTTTCGCGATTTTGGATTTTTGATTTTAGATGCGTGTGCCCTTTTTCTTTTGTGCACGCAGGCTTTTTATCATCTGCTGGGGATGAAGAGGTTTTCTTTTCTTCTCTTTCCTTTTTACCGGCCCTGGGGAATTTGTTGGCTTCCTGGGGGTATGATGGAGTTCTGGCTCCTGGCTTTGTGAGGCCCTTTATTGAGTGGGGTGAAGATATTTTCTTCTTTTTTCTTTTCTTTTTGTAGACTTTTCTTGATATGTTCTTCTTGGGGATCTTCGTGCAGCCTTTTTCTGTGGTGGCCTCCGTTAGGGGATGAAAAGTTTTTTCTTTCTTTTCCTTCTGATGTCCCCTGGTGATGTGGAGGATTTGGCTCCATATTTTCTTTGATGGACTCTTGAGTAGTCCTTATTCTCCTTTGGGAAATGAAGTGGAGATTCTGGATGAGCTTGCTTGTTGACTCATGTGGCGATGCAGCTGAGTCATGAGGTAGTCTTTTTGCTTTGCCTTTGGAGTAGGCGAGGATCCTTTCGGGGATAATTGAGCCTTTCCATTGGCTTTTTCGTTTTGATGCACCTTCTTTATTGGTGGGAAGAATGTTGATTAGAGTTATTTCTTTGAAGCTCTTTATTTTGCTGAAATGGTTTTGATTTCGCCTTTTTCTTTCGCGATCTTGATTTTTATCGCGAGTTATTTGAAATTTGGCTTTTTAATATATCACGTGTGCCTTTTTAAATTTGTACACGTGGGCTTTTCAGAATGTAAACAGAAATAACAACTTTTATTTATTACTTCGCTTTTTTTTTTGTGGTACATTTAAGCATTTTCAAAATACTAAAATACTAAAAGTTATTAAGAACTACTCCTACTGATCTGCCTCAGGGCTGGAATGGGAGGATGGTGCTGGTGAAGGAATGCGGCGGAGCAAGCGTCGCTGGAACCTCGCCTGAGTCTGGATCAAACCTTCTATCTGGCGGTCTATCCTGTCCTGCCTCGTGGTCAGCTGGCTAAACTGCTGTCGCATGAACTAGAACTGTTCTTCCATATAAGCATGCTCGTCGTCCAGGCATCGGTATAGGCCAGCATAGTCAGGATCATATGACTGCTGTTGGGATTCTGAGGTCGCAGGGATGTCCTGCGGTGTGTCGAAATCCCGCATATCCATCAAGATCGAGACGATTGGGTTTAATATGAACCCTGATCCTTGCCTGCTGAGAATGTTCATGTGGGTCAGCATCGCGCCATTGATCGGCTCTGGTTGGAGGCTAGCCGGGATGTGTTCTCCATCAGTACATCCCCAATATTCAGCTAGAGGGGTGAGAAGGGGAGCTATTATGATGGCTCCTACTGGACCATGAGTTCCGTAGTCCTTAATAGCTTTCAGAAAAGCATAGCCGGGGTTGCACCTATGCCCCTGGTGCATGCAGTAAACGATGAAAAGGTCGGCTAATGTTACCTTCCCCTGGCTCTCCTTCCGGCCATGTAAGGTCCCGGCTAGCAGCTTATGGCATACGCGAAGCGGGGGAGAGAAGGATGCCCCTTTCAAGTGTGTTGGCAGGTTGTGAGCTCCAGTGACCTCCTTCCACATGTTGGTGGTGGTGAGGGTAGCTGGCTTCTCGAGATATGCCGCCCTATACTCCGGCGTCCTGGTGTCTGCCCTCTGACAGAAGCCCATGATGACATTGAAGTCATCTAGGAAAGTGGTCCGGTAGGCACCGTCCATCCAGTAGGAGACGGCTTGAGTGGGCGGCACTCCGGGCATGGTAGAAGGCAATTCGGCCAGATTGACCGAAGCAAGGAATTCCATCGTAGCAGTACGGTGGATCCGGGTAGGTGGCTCACGGAGCAGAAAGTCCCATCCTATATTGTGGATGAACCTTCTGACGTCTTGATCCCATCCGAACATAGCCAGGATTTCAAAATCCAGACGCAGCATGGGATACCAGGAGGATTGCTGGATATTCGCCAATCTTTGTTGGTGTGGCTCTGCCAGCAAGTTGTTGGTAGCAGTAGTTCCTCTGGCAGCGGTTCTATTGCGCTTTCTCCTGGATGAGGCTTCTCCACGCTCCATTGTAAGCTCTATTCTCTTAGAGATGCTAGAAGTGTGTAGAAAGGGAGAAAAAACAAGGTAGAAAGCTTGGAATGAGGTGCAAGAGCCAAAACCCGCGCCCCACATATATAGGCCGCGCATGGACATTTGGGACGACCGTCTGGGTTGGGACGGCCGTCTCGTTTGAATTTTCTGCACAGGGGTCACCAGCTGAGATGTGGGACGGCCGTCTCGCCTGGGACGCGCGTCCCACTTGAATTGGTCCACTTGGGACGGCCGTCTCGACTTTGGGACGACCGTCTCGAGCTTCCTGGGCTGGTTTTTTGTTTTTCTGAGTTAATTTTCGTGTTTTTTGATGAAACTGAAGATAGGATTCCCTTCATTTATGCTTTAATGCATGTAATGTTTCATGATATGCATCCTATGATCTATTTCAGTTAATATTTCGAAAGTTTTAACTGATGTGCTTTGACTTCGGGCGCATTCTTGCTGTTGTGCCTTTATGTCATCTTGTTTCTTGATCAATAAGCTAAGTTGTACTGATTTGCCGTTATGGACCTTTCTTGCTATAGCCGAAGAACAATCTTTTGTTCGTAGGGCAGCTGCCATATCGATGTACTTCTTCCTTTCCTTAGGGATTTCAACCTTCCTATTGATCACTATGATTCCACATTCCCCTTTTATTACTTGAATGCTTGTCGCCGCCTCCCAAAAGGGGCGGTCGGAGTGACGCGATGGTTTTTTCGACCCTCTTGCTTTCGCGTTTTTTATGGGTAGTTACAACGTCCTTAGGTTGTCCGATAACCGGGCTAACCTAGAGACGAGGTTTTCGAAAAGTGTTCTTGGGTTGTCCGATAACCGGGCTAACCCAAGAACGGGTTTTGGAGGGTTCGTGGAGTCGCCACCGATGTTTTCACCGGAAACATCGGAAAAGGTGTTAAAAAGGCGTTGGTTTTCGAAAACCAACTTTGGTCATTAGAACCAGAGTTGGGTAAGGGAGTTAGTTACGTGTAAAGGAAGTATTAGTTCCTTTACGACGCCCCTTTCGGGTTCCCTATGATAGGCCGACTACTTTGGATAAATAATTAAACTGGAAAATTGCGCTTTTACCCTTATATTATGCGGTATTTAAAGATTATGACTACATGGCCCTAGCGTCTATTGCATAATTTTAAATGAAAGCGGTAAAATTAGAAAGAGAGAGAGTGCACCTCCAAAGCAAGCTTTTTATATTTCTCTTTAAAGAGTGGGTGCTTTTTGGCAACCCTTCACTCTACAACTCTCAGAAACTCTGGAAATGCCTCGGAGGGATTCTAAAGAAGATTTAAGACGCTCAATTTATGCCTAGAGACGCTCAGAAACTCCGAAAATGCTTCGGAGGGGTTCTAGAGAGAGAAAATCTAGAGAGAAGGAGGAGCTACTGTGTGTGGTGTGTGGAAAAAAGGGGAAAGGGAGCCCCTATTTATAGTTTTTCGTGCCTAACAGGTTGAGACCGCCGGTCTCGTCTGACAGGGTCGAGACCGCCGTCTGGACAATCTAGACCGCCGTCTTGATCATGGCAGGGGGTCGAGACCGCCGTCTGGAAAACCCAGACCGCCATCTCGACCTTTGCAGTGGCGAGACCGCCGTCTGGACAAGCGAGACGGCGGTCTCGTCCCTAGCGTGAGGCGAGACGGCGGTCTGGTCCTTCCAGACGGCGGTCTCGTCCCTTCAGGGCGAGAAACTTTATTTTTCGGGCCAAAAAAGCCCTCCTATCTTAGTACGAGGGCCTAATAGTCTCTCCTAGTGGCTTGTTAGGCTTTGGCCGTCTTCAAATAGGAAGCTTCTGACTTTATTTGGAGGCCGGGCAAGATTTGGGGTCTACAGCTGCCCCCCCTTTACCCGACCAGTCGACTGCTGGCCTTTTGTGCCAAGGTGATCGACTAGAGGGTAAAGGAGTTGACCCTCTTGCCCGGTTTCCCTTCAGATACTCCGTCTTTACGGCGGATGATCCTCTGGGGAGATGTTGTGTTGTGCGCTTTCAGGATGCTCCTTTGACGCGGTAGCTGACCCCTTCGGTTGATGAGTACAAACCCCCATCTGGTTTGACGAGTATGAACCCTAGCCCGGTAAGCCCCCTTCTGTAAGGCCTGATGAGTACACACCCCCATCTGGTGTTTGACAAGTATGAACCCCCGCCTGGTAAGCCCTCTTCTGTAAGGCCTGATGAGTACACACCCCCATCTGGTGTTAAGCCTCCGGATGCTTCATCTTGCGGTAGCTGATCCTTTGGCCGTGGTGGTGGCTTACTGGGATGCTCATGCGCCGATGTGAAACCTCGGGATGCTCCTTCGATGCGGTAGCTGACCCCTTGGCTGACGAGTATGAACCCCCGTCTGGTTATGCGCCTCTGGATGCCCCTTCTTGCGGTGGCTGATCCTTTGGCGATGGTGGCGGCTTACTGATTCTGATCATGCGCCGGCGTTGAGATGTGCTTTCTTTGTTTTTATTTTGGTCATCCGGTCTGGGCCGGGGATTTTTGTGGTGTTCTTCCAACCTTGTTGGTTGCTAGGGATTCTTTGATTTTTATCTTTTGGTAGTGGTCATCCGACTTTGCTGGTTGTCGGGAATTTTTTATGAGTGCCTCTTAGGTAGGCATGAATCCTCTGGGGATTTGTTGATCTTGGTGAGGCCTCTTAAGTAGGCAGATACACCATTGAATCTCTGGTAACGCCTCTGAGTAGGCAGATGCTTCATTGGAAGTGAGGACTTTTGGTTTCATTTGTTTTGCCTCTGACTAGGCTGATATTCCCTTATGGGGATGCTGGCTCTTGCTTGGCAGGTCTTGCCTATGCGTAGGAAAATGACATTCTGAGGATGAACTTGAAGTTTTGCCTTTGCAGTAGGCTCACTAGGCTCACTGAGATGATCTTTCTTTTTTTGGTGATCCATCTGGGAATTAGTTGCCTTCCCGGGGATCTAATTTTGATTTCCCTTCTGAGGGAATGGAGTTTTGACTCCTTGTTGGATGTTGTTGGTATGAGATGGGTTTGCTGATACCCTTGTTTTTGTTGGAGGAATGGAATTTCCGATTCCTTCTTTTTTGGTTGATTTTTCCTTTTTCTGAGGACACCTACTTAGGGAGAAAGGATTTTTATTTGATTTTGCCTTTTTCCGCGATTTACCTCTTTTTTATCGCGATTTGAATTTTGGCTTTTTCGGGATAATGCATAAGCCTTTTTACTTTTTAGTCTCTTTTTATTACACTGGCTTTTTCCTTCTTTTTGGGGGTCCACTAGGGATGAAATTTTCTTTCTTTAGTGATCCACCAGAGAATTAGTTGACTTCCTGGGGATCCAATTTTTTTCTTTTCTAGGAATGGAGTCTTGGCTCCTTGATTGATGTTGATGCGAGCTATAATTGTGAAGCTCTTATTCCACTGGTAGATGGGAATTTCTGATTCCTTTTTGTAGAATTTTTTTGGAGATCCACTTGAGGATTTTTATTCGGCCCTCTCTATCATGGCCTTTTTGGACATCCGCTGAGGATGCAAGGGTTTTCTTTTCTCTTCTTTTCTCTTCTTTCTTTTTGTTGAGCCCTTGATGGATTGGACTCTTTTGACTGTTGATGATGATGGGCTCTTGAAGCCTTTATTCTCCATTGGGGAGTGTGGAGGAGACTTTGGGTGAGTGTGCTCGATGACTCATGTAATGGTAATGCTGAGCCGTGAGGAGTGTTTTTGTGTTTCCTCTAGAGTAGGCAAGGATCCTCTTGGGGATAACTAAGCCTTTCCATCGGCTTTTCTTTTATGATGTCTGATGATTGTTCCCTCTTTTATTGGATAGAAAAATGATGACTGGGGCTTTGGCTTCTGGAAGCTTCTTATTTCTTCTGAGCTTATTTGATGATGACAACTCGCTCTTCTTCTTATATGTGCCTTCTTTTTCTGGGTAGAAGGATGGTAGCTGGAGCTCTTGATTTTTAGAAGCTATTATTCTGCCGGGTCGCTTGATTGACGACTTGCTCCGCTTTCTTGAGGGCATTATTTGGAGACTCAGTCTCAGTGATCCTGTTTTCAATCATAAACATGGAGCTAGTCTCCTTATATGCATGAATGCTTTTCGTTTTTTTGTTATTTATCTGAAGTGATTTTTATTTTTATTTTTTTTTTCATTTTTGATCTTGACAAAGTCGTTTTGTGCGACTATTTGTGTGTGGATGCCCTAAATGCAATCTATTCTTTTTGATTGATGCATCTGGAAAAGTGACTGGCATTCTCCTGCTGGACTTTTTATGATTATGATGAAGGACTCCTCTCTTTTATTCATTTTTTGGTTTAGCCCTATCTTTTGCCTAGACCGCCCTTTTGGGGTTTTCGGTCTAGCAGACTGCCTTAATTCTTGCCTAGGATATCTTAGTGGGCTTTTTCCTTTTTTATGAATGCCCTAACTTTTGCCTAGACCGCCCTTTGCGGGTTTTCGATCTAGCGGGCTACCCTAACTTTTGCCTGAGAATCTCCTAGCAGGCATTTTTCTTTTTATTGTCATTTTTTCTTTCTCTTCTTTTTTTGAGAGATAGGAGCCTATCATATGAGTGCAATGTTTGCGATATGCATCCTATAATACTATTTCAATTAATTTTTCAAAAGGATTATTCAATGTGCTTTTACTTCTGATGAGCTTCAGACGTTATGTGCTTTCGTCGATAGGGATAGGCTGTACCAATTTTGCCGTGTCGATTTTTTCATGACCGAAGAATGATTGTGCTAATTGTAGAGCGACTTGCCATGTTAGTGCACCCCTCCCTTTCCTTGGGGATGTCGATCCTCCTATTGATTACTATCTCCACATTTCCCTACTAATTACTAGAATGTTGTAGTAAGGGTCAAGAGAAGAGAAAGAAGAGGATATTTAATTCAAAGGCTTGTGTTTTAGAATTGTTTTATTTTGACAAAAAATGGTTTTTGTAAGCACGGCTAGCCAAGGTTGGTTAGAGTGTTTAGGCTAGTTTAAACAACATTTTGTTTATGGAGTGGTGCCTTATTCTATGGCGCTTACTGTGACTGATTGACTTCCCTAGTCTGCCCTTTGGGTTTTCAGCTTAGGATGTTGTGTTTTGTTTTGTCCTAACTTTGGTCTAGGTTTCTTTTTTCTTGCTTTGGAAACCTAGCGGACTCCCCTTTTTTTTGTGTAACCTTAATTTTTGCCTAGGATACCCTTTATGGTTGTTCGGGTTTCCTAGCGGGTTTACCCTAACTTTTGCGTAGCCCCCTTTGGTGGGTTTCCTACCGGGCATCTTGCTCTCTCTTTTTGGCCTTTAGCTTCTATGGGCTTCTTTTGATTTTTGTTTTCTTTTTGCACAACATTGGCGAAACATGACTTTATTTATGACGAGGTAAAACTTTATTTTGTTTCTAGTCAATCAGTGGTGATGGATTTGACTTTTATTTTGGTCAATGGCGCAGTTTGATTACTTTGACGCACTTTTTGAAAACGTTTGCTTAAACATGGTTATTAATGAGGTTTAGACATTAATAGCAAGAAGAGAAGTAGATAGTAAGAATGACATTCTTTGTAATTAATAGGGAAATGTGTGCCCTACAATGCTCGGGGGTCGGGCTAGCCCCAAGGAGTAATCTCTAATAGTCATTGGATTTACAAACCCTAAGAATCAGAAGGAGAACACCTAATGACTAAAGTCGCTTTTGACGCTTGAACCCCTCTATATGGGAAAATCTGATTCAAGGTGCGGAGGGGAGACTTCCCTTTTCTCTGTGCAGCTTGTTCCTTTGTAGGATTATGCTTCAAAGGATTGTCTTTAAAATCTGGTGGCTCCCATATTTTCTAATGAGCCCTTGGTTTGGGCGAAACCCATATTTTCTCATCATGTGGGTCACCTTCATACTGTTGGGAAAGTCTTTTTATATTGGCAAAAGATATTTCAAAGGTTCTCTTCCGCCGCATTCATTCAAGGTAGGGCAGACGATTTGCTGATCCGAATGTCGTTTCTAGCTCAAACTGTGACTAGCTTGTCGCCTACCCTGAGTTTGTCTCTTTGGCGGAGCGTCGTGAATTGCCTCAGCGTCGTGAATCCAAAGTCTACTCAATTTCCTCTTTGGATTATGTTTTTCTTCGGTCTTTTTATTTTTTCTTTATTTGTAGGAGCATCATCTTACAGCTCCTTGGGGGAATAAATTCTTTCATTTCTAATTTTGCCCCCAATGCCAGCTATGCTGGAGATATCCTCATCAATGGGCGATGTTTTTGGTATCTCCATGGTGCAGCCTTATTTGATGTATGGGGTGAACAAATGTAACGGCATCCTTGTCCCTTTTCCTTATTTACTCAGATGACCAACGGTTGAGGCTTATTATCCTTCTTAGGCAGATCAACCGTTGGAGATAACTTGACGACAAAAGGTTTGCTCTTCACCCTACTTCGATTCGTGGAAAGCACATCGACTAATCCTTTCTTTTTATTATCTTATTATTATTAAAGTGAGAATGAATGCAATTTATGAATGCAATTTATGAATGCAATTCATGAATGCAATAGATGGTTGAGATGATGAAAACAAACAATTTTATTTATTTCATCCAGACAGTGTACATTCCTCAATACACATTTTTTTTAAAAAAAAAAAAAGTGGAGAAGCCTAAATGAACCCATAGGCAGGTTAGAATTTCTATTTATTTTACTTTTTTTTTTTTACTTTCCGTGCATGGCATGCGAATGCCCTAATCCTCTTTTCATGGTATTGATGAATGTCCACTTCTTCGACTGTCTATTATGAGATGGACGTTATGAGGATGAAGTTTGGTGGATGTATGTATGCAAGTGTTTGTTTTTTCCTAAACATTATCATGTTTTATTTTCTAACATGATGTATGATAGTGTTTGGGATTGTGTTTTTTTTGTATGCGGATGAGGGCATGAAGAATACCAGCCGCTTTCTAGAATGCAAAAAGATTTTTATTGAATGATTTATGAGATGGATATTCCTTAAGACAATGGCTTAGGTATTCTCCTTAAAGCTTATGCTTTATGGGGTATCCTACCCACCTCGGTATAATGGTTCATTCCCCATCACAGACTTGACAAGTATAATGGGAATCACCATCACACCTTAGTACACTTGTTCCTTCCTTGTCGCGAAGGTCACAAATGTGCTCGGGGCCTCTTTCGCCATTGTCTTAGGGATATCTAGTGGTCCCTAGAATGAATGTATCTATGCATGCACCAGTACAAAAGGGCAGCAGATGTTCAAAGTGGCATAACTTTTGACTGGGATGTCCGATTTGGACGCACAGCATATCAAAACGAAGAGAAAAGGGTGAAGAACCAAGCTGCTAATGTCCGAAGGGGATTTGGCCCAATATTTTTCCCAAAAAACGCTTCTAAGACCCATTTTTTAGGGATTTATTAAAATGATGCGTATGCAGAGTCTCCTTATGCATTTATTTTTTTTCTCTTGGTTTTTCCACTTATGACATGATGCAATATGAATGATACGACTTTGTCAAAATTCTCTTATTAATGTTTTGATTTTGTTATTATTATTTTATTTATTTTGGATTTATTTTTTAGCCTTTTATCTCTTCTGTCGGACTGCGTGGCTACTTAGCTTACAAAGAACCTGAAACCAGGCTAGCTAAAAGGCAGACTGTCCGAGATAAAATGGTTTTATTGGCAAAAGAATAATATTAGCGTCCCTTATCTCTTCTGTCGGAACTGCGTGGCTACTTAGCTTACAAAGAACCTGGAACCAGGCTAGCTAAAAGGCAGACTGTCCGAGATAAGGGTGTTTATTTGGAAAAATATTTTTCTGATTTTTTTTTTGTTTATGCTATGCAACAGACAAATGCAACAAACATATGTACACACAATTCAGTCATCCGCGAACAGGCGAGAATTCGTTCTTATCACGAGGTAGGGTTTTCCTGCAGAAAAGTGCATTGGCAAGGGTTGGTTCTAACTGTTCTCACCAGGCTAAGGCCCCCAAGGTGCCCCCATTATAGGGTCCCCACTCTCTAGTCGTCCAACCATGCTCAGCACTAAGGCCATAGTCGGTCTTGTTGCCAAAAGAGGAAGGTTATCACCTTGAGTGGTGGTTTCCGATCACACTGGTGGGCACAAGGCCCTAACTACAGCGAACCGTACCTGCCACCCACTCCCTATGGTTATCTCACTTGCCCCCAGGTATAGAGGGAACTGTAGTGTGCAAGGGTTTGTGTGCAGTTTATATTTCAATCAATTGCGTAAGTATAAACAAGCAACAAATATTTGAAAGCCAAACAATAAAGCATGTTATAATACAAGGCAAGGTAAAAGCGCTATTTTCTTGGTTTAATTATTTTTAAGCCAGCCCATCACTAAATGGGATCAACTCTCTAGGCTTCCCCAGTGAAGTCGCCATCTGTCGCCGCCTCCCAAAAGGGGCGGTCGGAGCGACGCGATGGTTTTTTCGACCCTCTTGCTTTCGCGTTTTTTATGGGTAGTTACAACGTCCTTAGGTTGTCCGATAACCGGGCTAACCTAGAGACGAGGTTTTCGAAAAGTGTTCTTGGGTTGTCCGATAACCGGGCTAACCCAAGAACGGGTTTTGAAGGGTTCGTGGAGTCGCCACCGATGTTTTCACCGGAAACATCGGAAAAGGTGTTAAAAAGGCGTTGGTTTTCGAAAACCAACTTTGGTCATTAGAACCAGAGTTGGGTAAGGGAGTTAGTTACGTGTAAAGGAAGTATTAGTTCCTTTACGACGCCCCTTTCGGGTTCCCTATGATAGGCCGACTACTTTTGATAAATAATTAAACTGGAAAATTGCGTTTTTACCCTTTTATTATGCGGTATTTAAAGATTATGACTACATGGCCCTAGCGTCTATTGCATAATTTTAAATGATAGCGGTAAAATTAGAAAGAGAGAGAGTGCACCTCCAAAGCAAGCTTTTTATATTTCTCTTTAAAGAGTGGGTGCTTTTTGGCAACCCTTCACTCTACAACTCTCAGAAACTCCGGAAATGCCTCGGAGGGATTCTAAAGAAGATTTAAGACGCTCAATTTATGCCTAGAGACGCTCAAAAACTCCGGAAATGCTTCAGAGGGGTTCTAGAGAGAGAAAATCTAGAGAGAAGGAGGAGCTACTGTGTGTGGTGTGTGGAAAAAAGGGGAAAGGGAGCCCCTATTTATAGTTTTTCGTGCCTGACAGGTCAAGACCGCCGGTCTCGTCTGACAGGTCGAGACCGCCGTCTGGACAATCCAGACCGCCGTCTCGACCATGGCAGGGGGTCGAGACCGCCGTCTGGAAAACCCAGACCGTCGTCTCGACCTTTGCAGTGGCGAGACCGCCATCTGGACAAGCGAGACGGCGGTCTCGTCCCTGGCGTGAGGCGAGACGGCGGTCTGGTCCTTCCAGACGGTGGTCTCGTCCCTTCAGGGCGAGAAACTTTATTTTTCGGGCCAAAAAAAACCCTCCTATCTTAGTACGGGGGCCTAATAGTTTCTCCTAGTGGCTTGTTAGGCTTTGGCCGTCTTCAAATAGGAAGCTTCTGACTTTATTTGGAGGCCGGGCAAGATTTGGGGTCTACAATGCTTTATAGTGAAATGGTCAAGAGAAGAGAAAGAAAAGGATTTACAACAAAGGCTTGTGTTTTAGAGGGATATTTTTTGTAGTAGAGGTTTCTATAAGAATGGCTAGCCAAGGTTGGTCGGTGTTTAGGCTAGTTCAGATAAACGTTTTATTCTTATGATGTGGCGTCATTGTTTACCGATTTATGGCGCCTTTTTGTGATTGACTAACTTCCATAGTCTGCCCTTTCGGGACCACCGTCTCGCCCTTCGCAGGTGACGAGACCGCCGTCTCGTCAAGCGAGACGGCGGTCTCGCCACTTGCATGAGGCGAGACGGCGGTCTGGGAAATCCAGAGGGCGGTCTCATCCCAACGAAGCGAGAAAACTTATTTTTTTGTACAGAAGCTCCCTCCTATCCTAGTATGGGGCCTAATAGTCTCTTCTAATGGCTTGTTAGGCTTTGCCCATCTTCAAATAGGAGGTCTTCTGGTCTTTATTTGGAGACTGGGCAAGATTTGGGGTCTACAGCTGCCCCCCCTTTACCTGACTAGTCAGCTGTTGGCCCATTGTGCCAGACAGATTGACCGGAAGGTAAAGGAGTTGACCCTCTTGCCCGGTTGCCCTTCAGATGTTCCGTCTATGCGGCGGGTGATCTTCTGGGGAAAATTATGTATTCGTGCACTTCTGGGATACTCCTTCTGACGGTAGCCGATCCCTTCGGTGGACACGTGGTAAAACCTCAGGATACTCCTTTTGACGGTAGCTGATCCCTTGGTTGATGGGTATGAACCCCCCATCAGGCTGGTAGTTGCAGTCCGTTGTGTGGGACTGGATGGGTATGAACCCCCCATCAGGCTGGTACGGTTCGTTGTGCGGGACCGGATGGGTATAAACCCCCCATCAGGGTGGTACAGTCCGTTGTGCGGGACTGGATGGGTATGAACCCCCCATCAGGGTGGTACAGTCCGTTGTGCGGGACTGGATGGGTATGAACCCCCCATTAGGGTGGTAGTGCGACTTACTGATCCGGCTCGAGCGCAAATCAGGCGCAACGCGTGCGCAGGTTGATAGGTATAAACCCCCTATCAGGCTGGTACAGTCCGCTGCGTAGGACTGGTGGTAGTGGCGGCTTACTATTCAGGTGGCCCATGCTCCGGTGTTAAACCTCGGGATGCTCCTTTGACGCGGTAGCTGACCCCTTGGTTGACGAGTACGAACCCTCGTCTGGTTTGGTGCCTCTGGATGCCCCTTCTTGCGGTAGCTAATCCTTTGGCTATGGTGGCGGCTTACTGCTCTAGCTCATGCGCCGACGTTGAGATGTGTTCTCTTGTCTTTGTCCTTTCTGAGATTTGGTCGTCCGGTCTATGCCGGGGATTCTGTTGGTGTTCATCCAGCTTGTTGGTTGCTGGGGATTCTTTGTTTTGATCTTTTGGTATTTGTCATCCGACTTTGCTGGTTGTCGGGGATTTTTTTATGAGTTCCTCTTATGTAGGTAGGAATCCTGTGGGGATTTGTTAATCTTGGTGATGCCTCTTGAGTAGGCGGATATCCATTGAGTTTCTGGTAATGCCTCTGAGTAGGCAGATGCTTCATCGGAAGTGAAGACTTTTGGCTGCATTTGTTTTGCCTCTGACTAGGCTGATATTCCCTTATGGGGATGCTGGCTTTTGCTTGCCAGGTCTTGCCTATGCATACGCAAATGACATTTTGAGGATGAACCTGAAGTTTTGCCTTTGCAGTAGGCTCACTGGGATGATCTTTTTGATTGATCCACTGGGGGATTGGTTGACTTCCGGGGGTCAGGTTTTGGTAGCCCTTTGGGAGAATGGAGTTTCAACTCCTTAATTGATGTGATGCTCTTATTCTGTTGGAGGAATGAAATTTCTTATTCCTTTGTTGATTTTTCCTTTAGGGAGCAAGGATTTTTATTTGATTTCGCCTTTTTCCGCGATTTTCCTCTTTTTTATCGCGATTTGAAATTTGGCTTTTTCGGGATAATGCGTAAGCCTTTTTACTTTTTAGTCTCTTATTACGCTGGCTTTTTCCTTCTTTTTAGGGGTCCACTAGGGACGAAATTTTCTTTCTTTAGTGGTCCACCAGGGAATTAGTTGACTTCCTGGGGATCCGATTTTTTTCTTTTCTAGGAATGGAGTCTTGGCTCCTTGATTGATGTTGATGCGAGCTATAATTGTGAAGCTCTTATTCCACTGGTGGATGGGAATTTCTGATTCCTTTTTGTAGAATTTTTTTGAGATCCACTTGAGGATTTTTATTCGGCCCTATCTATCATGGCCTTTTTGGACATCCGTTGGGGATGCAAGTTTTTTTTTTTCTTTTTGTTGAGCCCTTGATGGTTTGGACTCCTTTGACTATTGATGATGATGATGGGTTCTTGAAGCCTTTATTCTCCATTGGGGAGTGTGGAGGAGACTTTGGGTGAGTGTGCTTGATGACTCATGTAGTGGTAATGCTGAGCCGTGAGGAGTATTTTTGTGTTGCCTCTAGAGTAGGCAAGGATCCTCTTGGGGATAACTAAGCCTTTCCGTCGGCTTTTCTTTTATGATGTCTGATGATTGTGCCTTCTTTTATCGGGTGATGACTGGAGCTTTGGCTTCTGGAAGCTTTTTATGACAACTCGCCCCTCTTTCTTGAGGGAGAGCGATGTTTATTACTTTCTTGTGCCTTCTTTTCTGGGTAGAAGGATGGTAGCTGGAGCTCTAGATTTTCAGAAGCTCTTATTCTGCTGAGTCGCTTTTTTTGACGACTTGCTCCATTTTCTTGAAGGCTTTATTTTGGAGACTCGGTCTCGGTGATCCTGTTTTCAATCACAATCATGGAGCTAGTCTCCTTATATGCATGAATGCTTTTCGTTTTTTGGGTTATTTGTCTGAAGTATTTTTTATTTCTTTCATGTTTGACATTGACAAAGTCGTTTTGTACGACTACTTGTGTGTGGATGCCCTAAATGCAATCTATTCTTTTTTATTGATGCATCTGGGAAAGTGGCTGGCATTCTCCTGCTGGAATTTTTTATGATTATGATGAAGGGCCCCTCTCTTTTATTCATTTTTTGGTTTAGCCCTATCTTTTGCCTAGACCGCCCTTTTTGGGGTTTTCGGTCTAGCGGGCTGCCTTAATTCTTGCCTAGGGTATCTTAGCGGGCGTTTTCCTTTCTTATGAATGCCCTAACTTTTGCCTAGACCACCCTTTGCGGGTTTTCGATCTATCAGGCTACCCTAACTTTTGCCTAAGAATCTCCTAGCAGGCATTATTCTTGTCATTTTTTCTCTTTTTTTTTTTTTGAGAGATAGGAGTCTATCATATGCATGCAATGTTTGCGATATGCATCCTATAATACTATTTCAATTAATTTTTCAAAAGGATTAATCAATGTTCTTTTACTTTTGATGAGCTTCTGACGTTATGTGCTTTGTCAACATGATAGGCTGTACCGATTTTTCCATCTCGATTTTTCCATGACCGAAGAATGATTGTGTTAATTGTAGAGCGACTTGCCATGTCAGTGTGCCCCTCCCTTTCCTTGGGGATGTCAATCCTCCTATTGATTACTATCTCCACATTTCCCTACTAATTACTAGAATGCTGTAGTAAGGGTCAAGAGAAGAGAAAGAAGAGGATATTTAATTCAAAGGCTTGTGTTTTAGAATTGTTTTATTTTGACAAAAAATGGTTTTTGTAAGCACGGCTAGCCAAGGTTGGTGAGAGTGTTTAGGCTAGTTTAAACAACGTTTTGCTTATGGAGTGACATCTTATTCTATGGCGCTTGCTATGACTTATTGACTTCCCTAGTCTGCCCTTTGGGTTTTCAGCTTAGGATGTTGTGTTTTGTTTTGTCCTAACTTTTGTCTAGGTTTCTTTTTTCTTGCTTTGGAAACCTAGCGGACTTTATTTTGTAACCCTGATCTTTGCCTAGGCTACCCTTTATGGTTGTTCGGGTGTCCTAACGAGTTTACCCTAACTTTTGCGTAGCCCCCTTAATGGGTTTCCTATCGGGTACCTTGCCCTTTTTTTTGTGGCCTTTAGCTTTTATGGGCTTCTTTTGATTTTTGTTTACAACATTGGCGAAACACGACTTTATTTATGACGAGGTAAAACTTTATTTTGTGCTTCTAGTCAATCAGTTGGTGATGGATTTGACTTTTATTTTGGTCAATGGAGCAATTTGATTACTTTGACGTATGTTGAAAACATTTGCTTAAACATGGTTATTAATGAGGTTTAGACATGAATAGCAAGAAGAGAAGCAGATAGTAAGAATGACATTCTTTGTAATTAATAGGGAAATGTGTGCCCTACAATGCTCGGGGGTCGGGCTAGCCCCGAGGAGTAATCTCTAATAGTCATTGGATTTATAAACCCTAAGAATTAGAAGGAGAACACCTAATGACTAAAGTCGCTTTTGACACTTGAACCCCTCTATATGGGAAAATCTGATTCAAGGTGTGGAGGGGAGACTTCCCTTTTCTCTGTGCAGCTTGTTCCTTTGTAGGGTAAGCTTCAAAGGATTGTCTTTAAAATATGGTGGTCCCCTTATTCCTTGAGAGTTTCTAATGAGCCCTTGGTTTGGGCGATATCCATATTTTCTCATCATGTGGGTCACCTTCATACTGTTGGGGAAGTCTTTTCATGTTGGAAAAAGATATTTCAAAGGTTCTCTTCATCCGCATCCATTCAAGGTAGGGCAGACGACTTACTGATCCGAATGTCGTTTCTAGCTCGAACCATGACCAGCTTTTCGCCTACCGTGAGTTTGTCTTTTTGGCGGAGCGTTGAAAGAATTGCCTCAACGTCGTGAATCCAAAGTCTACTCAATTTCCTCTTTGGATTATGTTTTTCTTCGGTCTTATTATTCATTCCTTTATTCTTGGGAGCATTGTCTTATAGCTCCTGGGGGTGTAGATTCTTTCACTTTTAATTCTGCCCCCGAATGTTGGCTATGCTGGAGATATCTTCATTGATGGACGATGTTTCTGCGTATCTCAATGGTACAACTTTATTTGGTTCGAGACATAAATGTAACGACATCCTTGCCCCCTTATTTGTGCTCAGATGACCAACGGTTGAGGCTCATTATCCTCCTTAGGCCGATCAACCGTTGGGAAAAACTTGATGACAAAATGTTTGCTCTTCATCTTATTCCGATTCATGGAAAGCACATCAATTAATCCTTTCTTTTTATTATCTTATTATTATTAAAGTGAGAATGAATGCAATTTATGAATGCGATAGACGTTTGAAGAGATGATGAAAACAAACAATTTTATTTATTTCATCCAGACAGTGTACATTCCTCAATGCAATGTTTCGAAGTACATTTTTTGAAAACGGAGAAGCCTAAATGAACCCATAGGCGGGTAAATATTTCTATTTATTTTCTTTTTTGACTTCCCGTGCATGGCATGCGAATGCCCTAATCCTCTTTTCATGGTATTGAGGAATGTCCACTTCTTCGATTGTCTATTATTAGATGCATGTTATGAGGATGAAGTTTGGTGAATGCATGTATGCAAGTGTTTGTGTTTTTCCTAAGCATTATCATGTTTTATTTTCTAACATGATGTATGATAGTGTTTGGGATTTTGTGTGTTTTTTTTTTGTATGCGGATGAGGGCATGAAGAATACCAGCCGCTTTCTAGAATGTCAAAAGATTTTTATTGTTTAAAACAAATGATTTATGAGATGGATATTCCTTAAGACAACGGCTTAGATATCCTCCTTAAAGCTTACGCTTTGTGGGGTATCATACCCACCTTGGTGTAATGGTTCCTTCCCTATTACAGACTTGACAAGTATAATGGGGGTCACCATCACACCTTAGTACACTTGTCCCTTCCTTGTTGCGAAGGTCACAAATATGCTTGGGGCCTCTTTCGCCATTGTCTTAGGGATATCTAGTGCTCCCTAGAATGAATGTCTTTATGCATGCACCTGTACAAAAGGGCAGTAGATGTTCAAAATGTGATAACTTTTGACTGGGATGTCCGATTTGGACGCACAGCATATCAAAACGAAGAGAAAAGGGTGAAGAACCAAATTACAAATCCCCAACGGGGATTTGGCCCAATAATTTTCCCAAAAAACGCTTCTAAGACCCGTTTTTTAGGGATTTATTAAGAAGATGTGTATGCATACTTTCCTTATGCATTTATTTTTTTTCTCTTGGTTTTTCCACTTATGACATGATGCAATATGAATGATACGACTTTGTCAAAATTCTTTTATTAATGTTTTCATTTTGTTATTATTATTTTATTTATTTTGGATTTATTTTTTTAGCCTTTTATCTCTTCTGTCGGACTGCGTGGCTACTTAGCTTACAAAGAACCTGAAACCAGGCTAGCTAAAAGGCAGACTGTCCGAGATAAAAATATGGCTTTATGCGAAAGAATATTTAGCATCCCTTATCTCTTCTGTCGGAACTGCGTGGCTACTTAGCTTACAAAGAACCTGAAACCAGGCTAGCTAAAAGGCAGACTGTCCGAGATAAGGGCATTTATTTGTGAAAGTTTTTTTTTTGTGTGATTTTTGTTCTGTTGTTTGTTTATGCTATGCAACAAACAAATGCACACACAATTCGATCATCCACGAACAGGCGAGAATTCGTTTTTATCACGAGGTAGGGTTTTCCTGCAGAAAAGTGCATTGGCGAGGGTTGGTTCTAACTGTTCTCACCAGGCTAAGGCCCCCAAGGTGCCCCCATTATAGGGTCCCCACTCTCCAGCCGTCCGACTATGCTTAGCACTAAGGCCGTAGTCAGTCTTGTTGCCAAAAGAGGAAGGTTATCACCTTGAGTGGTGGTTTCCGATCACACTGGTGGGCACAAGGCCCTCACTACAGCGAACCGTACCTGCCACCCACTCCCTATGGTTTTCTCACTTGCCCCCGGGTATAGAGGGAACTGTAGTGTGCAAGGGTTTGTGTACAGTTTGTATTTCACACAATTGCGGAAGTATAAACAGACAACAGTTATTTAAAGCCAAGCAATAAAACATGTTATAATACATGTTAAGGGCAAAAGCGTTATTTTCTTGGTTTATTTATTTTTAAGCCGGCCCATCACTAAATGGGATCAACTCTCGAGGCTTCCCCAGTGGAGTCGCCATCTGTCGCCGCCGTCTAAAAAGAGGCGGTCGGAGCGACGCGATGGTTTCGACCCTTTTGTTTTTCGCGTTTTTTATAGGTGGTTACAACGCCTTTAGGCTGTCCGATAACCGGGCTAACCTAGGGGCGAGGTTTTCGAAAGGTGTCCTTGGGTTGTCCGATAACCGGGCTAACCCAAGGACTTGTTTATTTTGGGTTCTGTGGAGTCGCCACCGACGTTTTTGCCAGAAACATCGGAAAAGGTTTTTAAAAGGCGTTGGTTTTCGAAAAACCAACTTTGGTCATTAGAACCAGAGTTGGGTAAGGGAGTTAGTTACGTGGTAAAGGAAGTATTAGTTCCTTTACTACGCCCCTTTCGGGTTCCCTATGACAGGCCAGCTTTTTATGTTAATAAATAAACCGGAAAATACTCTTTTGCCCTTTTTATTGTGCGGAATTTAAAGTGATGACTACATGGCCCTAATCTATTGCATAATTAAAATTAAAGCGTTAAAAGTAGAGAGGGAGAAATTAAACCTCCGAAGCAAGCTTTGTTTTATATTTCTCTTTGAAAAGAGGGTGCTTTTTGGCAGCCCTTCACTCTACAAGACGTCGGAAACTCTTCTGGACGCCGAAAAAAGCTCTCAAAGACACTCTGAAACTCCGGAAATGCGTCGAAGGGATTCTAGAGAGAAGTTTTTAGAGAGAAGGCAGAGCTAATGCTTGAGGTGTGTGGAAATGAGGGGGGGAGGAACCCTATTTATAGGTTTTCGCACTGTCAGGTGGCGAGACCGCCGGTCTCGTCTGACAGGGTCGAGACCGCCATCTCGTCCAACGAGACCGCCGTCTCGCCCTGTCAAACGCGGCGAGACTGCCGTCTGGGGAAACGAGACCGCCGTCTCGCCCTTCGCAGGTGACGAGACCGCCGTCTCGTCAAGCGAGACGGCGATCTCGCCACTTGCATGAGGCGAGACGACGGTCTGGGAAATCCAGAGGGCGGTCTCGTCCCAACGAAGCGAGAAAACTTATTTTTTTGTACAGAAACTCCCTCCTATCCTAGTATGGGGCCTAATAGTCTCTCCTAATGGCTTGTTAGGATTTGTGCATCTTCAAATAGGAGGTCTTCTGGTCTTTATTTGGATACCGGGCAAGATTTGGGGTCTATAGGGACCGTCGTCTCGTTTGGCGAGACGGCCGTCTCGCCACTTACCATTGACGAGACCTCCCTCTCGTTTGGCGAGATGGCCCTCTCGCCATCTGGCAAGTCGAGACCGCCATCTCACAAAACAAGACCGCCGTCCCGAATGTCAAGACGGTCGTCTCGAGCTTACCAGTCGAGACCGCCATCTCGACCTTGTCAGACGAGACGACCCGTCTCGACCTGACAAGCACGAATCCCTATAAATAGCCGCGTTTTTGCCTTCATTTCACACAGTTCTTCCTCCTTCTCTCTAGAAATCTCTTCAAATTCTCTCTCTAGAACCCCTCCGAAGAATTTCCGGAGTTTCTGAGCGTTTCTAAGAGTATTTTTGAGCGTTTCGAGAGGTTTCCAGCGCTGTATAGAGTGAAGGGCTGCCGCAAAGCACCCTAATTTTAAAAAAAATTAATAGAAATCTTGCTCTGAAGGTTTCTACTTTCTTCCTTTAACTTTTATCGCTTTATTTAAATTATGCAATAGACATTAGGGCCATGTAATCATAATTTTAAATTCCGCAAAATAAAAGGGTAAAAGCGTATTTTTTTGGTTTATTTACTTAGAATAGCTTGCCTATCATAGGGAACCCGAAAGGGGCGTCATAAAGGAACTAACACTTCCTTTACACGTAACTAACTCCCTTACCCAACTCTGGTTCTAACGACCAAAGTTGGTTTTTCGAAAACCAACGCCTTTTAACCCCTTCTCCGATGTTTTCGGTAAAAACATCGGTGGCGACTCCAGAGAACCCTCCAAAACTAGCTCTTGGATTAGCCCGGTTATCGGACAATCCAAGAGCACTCTTTCGAAAACCTTGCCCCTAGGTTCAGCCCGGTTATCGGACAACCTAAAGGCGTTGTAACCACACCAATAAAAACGCGAAAAATGGAAAGTCGAAACCATCGCGTCGCTCCGACCGCCTCATTTTGACGGCGGCGACAGATGGCGACTCCACTGGGGAATTGATTGCCTTCCCGGGGATCTAATTTTTCTTTTCTAGGAATGGAGTCTTGGCTCCTTGATTGATGTTGATGCGAGTTATACTTGTGAAGCTCTTATTCCACTAGGGGATGGGAATTTCTGATTCCTTTTTGTAGAATTTTTTGGAGATCCACTTGAGGATTTTTATTCGGCCCTCTCTATCATGGCCTTTTTGGACATCTGCTGGGGATGCAAGTGTTTTCTTTTCTCTTCTTTTCTCTTCTTTTCTCTTCTTTCTTTTTGTTGAGCCCTTGATGGTTTGGACTCTTTTGACTGTTGATGATGATGGGCTCTTGAAGCCTTTATTCTCCATTGGGGAGTGTGGAGGAGACTTTGGGTGAGTGTGCTCGATGACTCATGTAGTGGTAATGCTGAGCCGTGAGGATTGTTTTTGTTTTACCTTCGGAGTAGGAAAGGATCCTCTTGGGGATGACTACTAGGCCTTTCCGTCGGCTTTTCTTTTGTGATATCTTGATGATTGTGCCCTCTTTTATTGGGTGATAATTGGAGCTTTGGCTTCTGGAAGCTTCTTATGACAACTCGCTCTTCTTTCTTGAGGGAGAGCAATGTTTGGGGACTTATTACTTCCTTGTGCCTTCTTTTCTGGGTAGAAGGATGGTAGCTGAAACTCTTAATTTTCAGAAGCTCTTATTCCGCTGAGTCGCTTGATTGACGACTTGCTCCGTTTTCTTGAGGGCATTATTTGGAGACTCAGTCTCAGTGATCCTGTTTTCAATCACAAACACGGAGCTAGTCTCCTTATATGCATGAATGCTTTTTGTTTTTTTTTGTTATTTTTTTGTTATTTATCTGAAGTGATTTTTATTTCTTTCATTTTTGACATTGACAAAGTCGTTTTGTGCGACTACTTGTGTGTGGATGCCCTAAATGCAATCTATTCTTTTGGATTGATGCATATGGAAAAGTGACTGGTATTCTCCTACTGGACTTTTTTATGATTATGATGAAGGGCCCCTCTCTTTTATTCATTTTTTGGTTTAGCCCTATCTTTTGCCTAGACCGCTCTTTTGGGGTTTTCGGTCTAGCGGACTACCTTAATTTTTGCCTAGGATATCTTAGCGGGCTTTTTCCTTTTTTATGAATGCCCTAACTTTTGCCTAAGAATCTCCTAGCAGGCATTATTCTTTTTATTGTCATTTTTTCTTTCTCTTCTTTTTTTGAGAGATAGGAGCCTATCATATGCATGCAATGTTTGCGATATGCATCCTATAATACTATTTCAATTAATTTTTCAAAAGGATTAACCAATGTGCTTTTACTTCTGATGAGCTTTTGACGTTATGTGCTTTGTCGACATGATAGGCTGTACAAATTTTGCCGTCTCGATTTTTTCATGACCGAAGAATGATTGTGTTAATTGTAGAGCGACTTGCCATGTTAGTGCGCCCCTCCCTTTCCTTGGGGATGTCGATCCTCCTGTTGATTACTATCTCCACATTTCCCTACTAATTACTAGAATGTCGTAGTGGTAAGGGTCAAGAGAAGAGAAAGAAGAAGATATTTAATTCAAAGGCTTGTGTTTTAGAATTGTCTTATTTTGACAAAAAATGGTTTTTGTAAGCACGGCTAGCCAAGGTTGGTTAGAGTGTTTAGGCTAGTTTAAACAACATTTTGTTTATGGAGTGGCGTCTTATTCTATGGCGCTTGCTATGACTGATTGACTTCCCTAGTCCGCCCTTTAGGTTTTCAGTCTAGGATGTTGTGTTTTGTTTTGTCCTAACTTTTGTCTAGGTTTCTTTTTCTTTTTTTTTGCTTTGGAAACCTAGCGGACTTTATTTGTAACCCTAATTTTTGCCTAGGCTATCCTTTATGGTTGTTCAGGTTTCCTAGCGGGTTTACCCTAACTTTTGCGTAGCCCCCTTAATGGGTTTCCTACCGGGTACCTTGCCTTTTTTTTTTTTGGCCTTTAGATTCTATGGGCTTCCTTTGATTTTTGTTTTCTTTTTGCACAACATTGGCGAAACAGGACTTTACTTATGACGAGGTAAAACTTTATTTTGTGTTTCTAGTCAATCAGTAGTGATGGATTTGACTTTTACTCTGGTTAATGGCGCAGTTCGATTACTTTGACGCATTTTGAAAACGTTTGCTTAAACATGGTTATTAATGAGGTTTAGATATGAATAGCAAGAAGAGAAGCAGATAGTAAGAATGACATTCTTTGTAATTAATGGGGAAATATGTGCCCTACAATGCTCGGGGGTCGGGCTAGCCCCGAGGAGTAATCTCTAATAGTCATTGGATTTACAAACCCTAAGAATCAGAAGGAGAACACCTAATGACTAAAGTCGCTTTTGACGCTTGAACCCCTCTATATGGGAAAATCTTATTCAAGGTGCGTGCAGCTTGATCCTTTGTAGGGTCATGCCCTAGGCCATGCTTTAAAGGATTGTCTTTAAAATCTGGTGTCTCCCTTATTCCTTGAGAGTTTCTAATGAGCCCTTGGTTTTGGCGGCATCCATATTTCCTCATCATGTGGGTCACCTTCATATTGTTGGGAAAGTCTTTTCATATTGGCAAAAGATATTTCAAAGTTCCTCTTCGGCCGCATCCATTCAAGGTAGGGCAGACGACTTACTGATCTGAATGTCACTTTTAGCTTGAACCATGACCAGCTTGTCGCCTACTGTGAGTTTGTCTCTTTTGGTGGAGCGTTGAAAGAACTGCCTTAGCGTCATGAGTCCAAAGTCTTCTTAGTTTCCCCTTTGGATTATGTTTTTCTTCGGTCTTTTTATTTTTTCTTTATTTGTAGGAGCGTCGTCTGGTAGCTCCTCGGGGTGTACATTCTTTCACTTCTGATTTTGCCCCCGAATGTTGGCTATGCTGGAGATATCTTCATTAATGGAAGATGTTTCTACGTATCTCAATGGTACAACTTTATTTGGTTCAAGACATAAATAAATGCAACGGCCTCCTTGCCCCCTCTTCCTTATTAACTTGGATATCCAATGGTTGAGGCTTGTTATCCTCCTTGGGCGGATCAACCATTGGAGAGAACTTGATGACGAAAGGCTTAGTCTCCATCTTATTCCGATTCATGGGAAGCACATCAATTAATCCTTTCTTTTTTTATTATCTTATTATTATTAAAGTGAGAATGAATGCAATTTATGAATGCAATAGACGTTTGAAGAGATGATGAAAACAAACAATTTTATTTATTTCATCCAGACAGTGTACATTCCTCAATGCAATGTTTCGAAGTACATTTTTTTTAAAAGCGGAGAAGCCTAAATGAACCCATAGGCGGGTAAATATTTTTATTTATTTTATTTTTGACTTCCCGTGCATGGCATGCGAATGCCCTAATCCTCTTTTCATGGTATTGAGGAATGTCCACTTCTTCGACTGTCTATTATGTTATGAAGTTTGGTGGATGCATGTATGTAGGTGTTTGTTTTTTCCTAAACATTATCATGTTTTATTTTCTAACATGATGTATGATAGTGTTTGGGATTTTGTATTTTTTTGTATGCGGATGAGGGTATGAAGAATGACAGCCGCTTTCTAGAATGTAAAAAGATTTTTATTATTAAAAATGAATGATTTATGAGATGGATATTCCTTAAGACAATCGCTTAGGTATCCTCCTTAAAGCTTACGCTTTGTGGGGTATCATACCCACCTTGGTATAATGGTTCCCTTTCCATCACAGACTTGACAAGTATAATGGGGGTCATCATCACACCTTAGTACACTTGTCCCTTCCTTGTCGCAAAGGTCACAAATGTGCTCGGGGCCTCTTTCGCCTATTGTCTTAGGGATATCTAGTGCTCCCTAGAATGAATGTATTTATGCATGCACCAGTACAAAAGGGCGGTAGATGTTCAAAGTGGCATAACTTTTGACTGAGTTGTCCGATTTGGACGCACAACATATCAAAACGAAGAGAAAAGGGTGAAGAACCACAATGCAAATCCCCAAGGGGATTTGGCCCAGTAATTTTCCCAAAAAATGCTCCTAAGACCCATTTTTTAGGGATTTATTAAAATGATGTGTATGCATACTTCCCTTATGCATTTATTTTTTTCTCTTGGTTTTTTCACTTATGACATGATGCAATATGAATGATACGACTTTGTCAAAATTATTTTTATAAATGTTTTGATTTTGTTATGATTATTTTATTTATTTTGGATTTATTTTTTAGCCTTTTATCTCTTCTGTCGGACTGCGTGGCTACTTAGCTTACAAAGAACCTGAAACCAGGCTAGCTAAAAGGCAGACTGTCCGAGATAAAATGGTTTTATTGGCGAAAGAATAATATTAGCATCCTTTACCTCTTCTGTCGGACTGCGTGGCTACTTAGCTTACAAAGAACCTGAAACCAGGCTAGCTAAAAGGCAGACTGTCCGAGATAAGGGTGTTTATTGTAAAATTTTGTTTTTATCTGTTGTTTGGTTATGCTATGCAATCAAATGCAACAAACAAATGCACATACAATTTACTCATCCGCGAACAGGCGAGAAGTCATTTTAATCACGAGGTAGGGTTTTCCTGCAGAAAAGTGCATTGACAAGGGTAGGTTCTAACTGTTCTCACCAAGGCTTAGGCCCCCAAGGTGCCCCCATTATAGGGTCCCCACTCTCCAGCCTTCCGACCATGCTTAGCACTAAGGCCATAGTCAGTCTTTGTGCCAAAAGAGGAAGGTTATCACCTTGAGTGGTGGTTTCCGATCACACTGGTGGGCACAAGGCCATCACTATAGCGAACCGTACCTACCACCTACTCCCTATGGTTTTCTCACTTGCCCCCGGCATAGAGGGAACTGTAGTGTGCAAGAGTTTGTGTACAGTTTGTATTTCAAACAATTGCGTAAGTATAAACAAACGACAATTATTAAAGCCAAGCAATAAAACATGTTATAATACAAGGTAGGGTAAAAGCGTAATTTTTTGGTTTATTTACTTTCAAGCTGGCCCATCACTAAATGGGATCAACTCTCTAGGATTCTCCAGCGGAGTCGCCATCTGTCGCCGCCATCAAAACGAGGCGGTCAGAGCGACGCGATGGTTTCAACTTTCCATTTTTCGCATTTTTATTGGTGTGGTTACAACGCCTTTAGGTTGTCCGATAACCAGGCTGAACCTAGGGGCGAGGTTTTCGAAAGAGTGCTCTTGGATTGTCCGATAACCGGGCTAATCCAAGAGCTAGTTTTGGAGGGTTCTCTGGAGTCGCCACCGATGTTTTTACCGGAAACATCGGAAAAGGGGTTAAAAGGCGTTGGTTTTCGAAAAACCAACTTTGGTCATTAGAACCAGAGTTGGGTAAGGGAGTTAGTTACGCGTAAAGGAAGTGTTAGTTCCTTTACGACGCCCCTTTCGGGTTCCCTATGATAGGCTAGCTACTTTGGATAAATAAACCAGAAAATACGCTTTTACCCTTTATTTTGCGGAATTTAACATTATGACTACATGGCCCTAATCTCTATTGCACAATTAAAATTAAAGCGGTAAAGTTAGAGAGAGAGAGAGAGAGTAAACCTCCGAAGCAAGCTTTTTTATTAACTTTTGGAAATTAGGGTGCTTTTTGGAAACCCTCCACTCTTGTACAGCGCTGGAATCTCTCAAAAACGATATAAAAACCTCTAAGACACTCAGAAGCTCCGGAAATGCGTCGGAGGGATTCTAGAGAGAAACTAGTGATGTGACTAGAGAGAGATTGGGAGAACTGTGTGTAATGAGGGGAATGGAGCCCCTATTTATAGGGATTCGCGCCTGTCAGGTCGAGACTGGTCGTCTCGTCTGACAAGGTCGAGACTGCCGTCTCGCCTTGCAGGAATGGCGAGACGGCCGTCTCGCCAATCGAGACGGCGGTCTCGCCATTCACAGGTGGCGAGACAGCTGTCTCGCCAATCGAGACGGCCGTCTCGCCACTTGTGCAAGGCGGGACGGCGGTCTCGAATCCGAGACGGCGGTCTTGACCCTCAAAGGCGAAAATCCTTATTTTTGTGCCAAAAAACCCTCCTATCCTAGTATGGGGCCTAATAGTCTCTCCTAGTGGCTTCTTAGGCTTCTTCCATCTTCGAAAAGGAGGTCTTCTGGTCTTTATTACGAGGTCGGGCAAGATTTGGGGTCTACAGCTGCCCCCCCTTTACTCGACCAGTCGACTATTGGCCTGCTGTGCCAAGGAGATCGACTGGAGGGTAAAGGAGTTGACCCTCTTGCCCGGTTGTCCTTCAGACGCTCCGTCTTGTGGCGGTTGATCTTCCGGAAAAAAGTGTGCTTCTAGGACGCTTCTTCTGACGATAGTTGATCCCTTCGGCTGATAAGTACGAACCCCCATCTGGTTTTGACGAGTATGAACCCTCGCCCGGTAAGCCCCCTTTTGTAAGGCCCGATGAGTATACACCCCCATCTGGTGTTTGACGAGTATGAACCCCTGTCTGGTAAGCCCCCTTTTTGTAAGGCTTGATGAGTATATACCCCCATTTGGTGTTATGCCTTCGGATGCTCCTTCTTACGGTAGCCGATCCTTCGGCTGTGGTGGCGGCTTACTGCTCTAGCTCATGCGCCGAGCGTTGAGATGTGCTTTCTTTTGTTTGTCTTTTCTGGGAATTGTCATCCAGTCTGTGCCGGGGATTTTGTTGGTGTTCATCTAGCTTTGTTGATAGCTGGGGATTCTTTGATCTTTTGTGGTGGTCGCCCGACTTTTGCTGGCTGGTCGGGCAATCTTTGTTTTTTATTTATCGGATTCTGTTGGTCAAGGTGATGGCTTGTCTTAATCCTGCCTTTTTCTCGCAGTTTTATCTCTTTTTTCTCGCGATTTAGGATTTTGGCTTTTTTTCTTGAGCGTACGTCTTTTTGCTTTTTATTTTTTTGTTACGCTGACTTTTGAAAAAAGTTGGCAATGAAATGCATGAAATAAAAATTTTATTCATAAGGGAAATTTTATTACAGCCATTTCGAACACTATCCCTAAGGGTTGTCTTCTGAAGATGATCCACAATGAGGGAATTGCTGGTACATGTGTCCCGAAATTCTGCTTGCTCCCGGGCTTCATCATGGTATTCTTGCTGGAATGTTGTCCATTCCTGCCGCATTCCCTGATGATATTGGTACAATGTCTCCAGCCGGGTGTCGAAGGCTTCTTGCCGCATAAACAGTTGATCGAATTGCTGGCGCAGATCGTGGATGTTGCGGTTTATGCCAGCAAAGTCGTCTGTGTATTGCGGTGGTTGTTGGTGCTGATGTGGCTGCCGGAAGTCGGGAGGCGTTGGGAGATCATGCATTGCCACGATGTCCTGGAGGTGCAGCACGAAATCCAGCGAGGGATGAAGGGCCAACTGAGTCCCGCGGCGTATCAGCATCCCCATGCTGACCAGAATCAACCCGTTGATGGATTCGGGTCGTAGACTGGAGACTAGCTCTTCCCGGCCAGCGCACCCCCATTTCTCTGCCAGGGGGGTGATAAGAGGAGCCACGAGGACGGCTCCCACTGGTCTGCTCCCGAAATCCTTAAGGGCCCTCAGGAAGAAATAGTCAAGGTTACAGCATCGCCTCTGGCTCATGCAGTAAAGTACGAAGAGGTTTGGGAGGGTTACCTTACCCTGACTTTCCTTCCTCCCGTGGACAGTCCCAGCCAGCAGCTTGTGGCAAATGCGGAGGGCTGGGGGGAGTGCTGACCCCTTCATCAGCGTGGGCAACGTGGGTGACCTATTGAGTTCCTCCCACATTTTGGCGGCGGTGAGGTTGGTGGGGCGACTGCAGATGGCCTCTCAGTATTCCCGGGTTAGCACATCCTCAGGTCGGACGAACCCAATGCTCACATTGAATTCGTCGAGGGTGGTAGTCCGGTATGTCCCACCCATAAAATAGTTCACCATCTTGGTAGGTGGCAGGCCCGGGACCATAGAGGGAGCCTCGGCGTAGGAGATGGAGGCCAGAAAATCTAGTACCGCTTGTGGGTACACGTGGGTAGGTGGAGGTTGCAGCAGGAAGCCCCACCCAATGCTATCTATGTGGGCCCGGACATCGTCCTCCCACCCGAACTCGGCGAGGATGCTGAAATCAAGTCTGAGCATGGGGTGCCACGTATAACCCCGAATGTGTTCGAGGCGGGCTTGGTGCTGTGGCGAGAGCTGAGTAAGATCCTGGGGAGCTGGCGCTGAGGAACTGCTAGCGCCGGTAGTGCCTCTTCTCTTCCTGGATTGACTTCTACCGAACATTTTGGCCAGAAAGTGCTCTGAAGTGAGAGATCTGGGAGTTTGGAAGTTCTGGGGTGCAGAGGAGTTGTGAGGGATCCTCCACACGCCTCCCCTATTTATAGGGGAAAAATTTGATTCGGGACCGCCGTCTGGGAAGTCAAGACGGATTTTGACCGTTGGTAATATTAAAATTTCTTGTAGTGTATCTTCATCAGAATCTTCATTATCATCACCTTTGTTTGGAATGTCATCCTTGTGAACATAAATATCGTTGACACGCACCATTTGAAGTTGGATTAATGTGATGTCCAGCATGCGATTTAAGTTATTCGTTCGTACTGTTTGTTCACCTTCGACATTTACTCCTTTGTATTCAAGAATGCAAGAGACAAGGAGGGCATATGGAATTTTGAAGGTGGGATGGTGTTTGGCTTTTAACATAGTCATGGTGACAAGAACGCCCCAATCTAAAGGCTCATTATTCATTATGGCATGAATAATACGAAGATTAATTGAAGAACATTGAGCATGATTCGTAGCTCGGGGACATAGGATCCAGACAAGTAGATGTAGAATCATGTGTTCCTCCTTCTTCAAAGGTCCAGCTAGAAGGATACGCCCAATCTCCATGGAGGGGTTTCGCAGAAAAGAACGGTACGCCATGATCCTGTCAAAATCATCTAACTCACCATACACGTTAATAACATCTTCTCTAATAGGAAAGTGGACAACGTTTTTCCAAATATCATCATCAAGAATAATTGTGACCCCCTTTACTCGAGAGATAGCAATTTGATCTCGAAATTTGAACCTAGAGTAAAATATCCTAATTAAGTCAGGATAATACGTACCTTGCATTTGGATGAAAGGGAGAACTCCTTGAATTTCAAGGAGATTAGGAAAGTTGAATCCCCTATTGATGAACTGCTCAACAATAAGGAACTTAGGAGAAATAATACCATGTTTCTTCCAATAGGACAAAAATTCTTGTCGGCCTTTGCATCAGAGATCCATCCTTCTACAGAATTAGGACGGGGGATGAGATGAGGGTGCAGATATTCTTCTAGTGGGGATTTTTGCACGAGAAGATGAGGCCATTTAAGAATTAGAAGAGTAACAAGAAGATTTAAGAGGACAAGTTAAGTGAGAAGAAGGAAAAATTGATAGAATGAGGCAAGAAAGCTTGATTTCAAGAGATAGAAGTGAGTAGAAGTGAAATGGAGGTCCCTATTTATAGCCAAGCATCTCCAACGGTCATATGAAAGTGAATAAGGGTCAAAAGAGCCGTTGGCAACGGCTAGGAATCCAAACTTGCCAGGTTTAATCGATCAAAACTTAAATTAATCGATTAAACCAGTACCAGACCCATTTAATCGATTAATTTGAGCTGTTAATCGATTAATACTGATTTTAATCGATTAATGGGTGAATTAATCGATTAATCCAGAGAGAAATGTCATGTTTTGGGTGTTTTGGATGCAAATAATCGATTATAACTCCAATTGATCAATTATTCCAGAGAGTACAGCAAATATTTTAGGTTTATACACATGATAATCTATTAACATCCTGTATCATGAATTATATCCTTACAATCATCCAAAAACTGTCTAATTAAGCAGAATTTTAAGCTATTTCTAATATCCCTAAGTCTCTTCTAAGATCATAGAATCTATCCTTGGGTAGAGGCTTAGTAAAAATGTCTGCTAATTGATGCTTTGTATCAACGTACTCTATTTTAAAGTTTCCTTTGCTGATATGATCTCTCAAAAAGTGATGTCTAATCTCTATATGCTTAGTCCTAGAGTGCATTACTCGGATTCTTAGTAAGATTGATTGCACTTGTATTATCACACATCAAAGGTATGTCATTCGGAAATATACTATAATCTTCTAACTGTTGTTTCATCCACAAAATTTGAGCACAACAATTACCAACTGCAATATATTCAGCTTCAGTGGTAGATAAAGCAACACATGCCTGTTTCTCAGAATGCCAAGATACTAAGGATGAACCTAACAAATGACATGTCCCACTAGTACTCTTTCTATCAATTTTGTATCCACCATAATCAACATCTGAATATCATATTAAACTAGTACAAGCATCAGATGGATTCCATAAACCAAAACCAAGTAGTTCCTTTTAAATATTTTAAAATATGTTTTACTCGCAATTAGGTGAGATTCTTTTGGACAAGCCCGAAATCTAGCACACACACGGACGTAATGCATAATATCGGGTCTACTTGCGGTTAAGTATAACAGATGAACCTATCATACCTCTATACATAGATTGATTAACTTCCAAACCTGATTCATCCTTGTCTAGATAGCATGAAGTTCCCATGGGTATGTTAGCTTCCTTTGAGGTGTCCATTCCAAACATTTTAAGGATCTCTTTGCAGTATTTGCTTTGAGAGATGAAAATGCCATCTTTAAGTTGCTTGATTTGAAGTCCAAGGAAGAATGTCAATTCTCCCATCATAGACATTTCAAACTCTCCCTGCATTATCTTAGCAAATTCTACACATAACGAATTATCAGTTGATCTAAAAATAATATCATCAACATATACCTGGACCAATAAGATATGTTCTTTAACTTTCTTTATAAACAGAGTAGAATCAATTTTTCCTCTAGAAAAATCATTTGAAGTTAGGAAACTACTTAGCCTTTCATACCAAGATCTAGGAGCTTGTTTCAACCCATATAATGCTTTCTTTAATTTAAAAATATGATTAGGATAACTAAAATCTTCAAATCCAGGGGGTTGCTCCACATAAACTTCTTCTTTAATAAAACCATTCAAAAATATACTCTTAACATACATTTGATATAATTTAAATTTCATCAAAGATGCATAAGCAAGAAGTAGGCGTATAGCCTCTAACCTGACAATAGGAGCATAAGTTTCATCATAATCTATACCTTCCTCCTGAAAATAGCCTTTGGCAACAAGTATGCCTTTATTCTTTGTTATGTTTCCATCTTCATCAAGTTTATTTCTAAACACCCATTTGGTTCCAATAACTTGATGTGATTCTTCTCTTGGGATTAATTCCCAGACTTGATTCCTTTCAAATTGGTTAAGTTCTTCTTGCATTGCTATGCACCATTGGTCATCTTTCAGCGCTTCCTCAACATTTTTGGGTTCTATCTGTGACACAAAAGCTACAGACATGCAAAAATTAGTCATATTTCTAGTTCTTACCCCTTTTGAGATATCACCAATGATATTGTCCATTGAGAGTCCTCTAGGTGATTGTCATTCTTTTGATAATTCACGCGTTTGAGAAGGCTCATTTTCTTCCAAATATAATTCATCAAGAGCCTCTCTTATATATTCATCATCACCTGTAAGTTCTTTATTTGACTCAAGAGGATTTCCCCCAAGGTCTACAATCTCATCAAAAGTAACATGAATAGATTCTTCAATATTTAAGGTTCTTCTATTAAACACCCTGTAAGCCTTGCTAGTTAATGAATAACCTAAGAAAATGCCCTCATCGGCTTTTGAGTCAAATTTTCCTAAGTTGTCCTTTCCATTATTTAACACAAAGAACTTACATCCAAATATTTTTAAATGAGCAACATTAGGCTTTTTCCATTTAACAATTCATAGGGAGTTGATTTTATAATTGACCTAATGAGCATTCTATTTAAAACATAACAAGAAGTACTAACTGCATCAGCCCAAAAATATTTAGGAACATTAGATTCATTTAACATTGTTCTAGCAAGTTCCTCTAATGACCTATTTTTCCTTTCAACTACACCATTTTGTTGGGGAGTCCTAGGAGCAGAAAAGTTATGTAATATTCCATTTTCTTCACAATAATTTTCAAACTTTTCATTTTGAAACTCACCACCATGGTCACTTCTTAAAACTTTAATTCTTAAGTCTTTCTCATTTTGTATTTTCTTTGCAAACTTTCTAAAGACCTTAAAAGCTTCACTTTTCATAGTTAGGAAAAATATATCTAGAGTAATCATCAACAATCACAAGACCATAATAATTTCCACCAAAGCTTTTTATCCTAGAAGGTCCAAATAAATCTAAATGTAATAATTCTAGGGGTTTTGAAGTGGAAATAACATTCTTTGATTTAAATGATGATTTTACTTGTTTACCTTTTTGACATGCATCACACAATCTATCTTTTTCAAATTTTAACTTAGGCAAACCAATAACTAAGTCTTTTGAAATCAATTTGTTCAAATGATGCATATTTATATGAGTCGCTCTCTTATGCCATAACCAAGGGTTCTCTTCCTTAGCAACTAAACATGTTATGCTAGAATCATGTAAACAATCCAAATCAATCAAGTATATGTTGTTATGCCTAATGCCTTTTAATTCTACATTTTCGGAATCTATCAAATGTATGGTGCAAAATTTACTTTCAAAGATTACCTTAAATCCTTTGTCACATAGTTGACTTATGCTAAGGAGATTATGCTTTAGTCCATCAACAAGAAGGACATCCTTAATCTCCAAGGTGTTTGCACCACCTATATTTCCAATTCCAAGAATTTTCCCTTTGTTGTTGTCCCCATAAGTTACATATCCTTGTTCTTTAGCTTTGAAACTCACAAATTTCGTTTTATCACCGGTCATATGCTTTGAGCATCCACTATCAAGATACCACATAGACTTCTTTGATTTGGAAGTTTCCTACAAAACAAGAACATAGTAAACTTAGGTCCCCATAACTTTTGGGTCCTTGGGGTTAGAGACAAACAAGTTATTTAACAATAGGAACCCAAATGTATTTACCTTTAGGAACACCAAAATGTTTTATTTTACATTTATTTGAAGTGTGACCTTGTTTCATACAATAAAAACATGCTTTAGATGTAACTTTTGAATATGATGAATTTTTAACCATAGATGTTCTAGTTCCTTTTTCTACCCATACTCTTTTATTTTTCCTTTTAGGCTTTTTCAAAGGAACTTGGCAATTTACAGTATTTTGAGTTACAACAACTTTATCCTTCTTAAAATCACTTATCTCCTTTTCGGCTTTATCTAGCAAATGGTTAAGGATATCTATGTCATATTCATACTCTTTACAAATTTCACATGCTAAGTTCTTATCATCATTCTCATCTAAACATACAATTTTCGTTTCTAAGGATTCCTTTTCTTCTAAACATGTGATTTTTGTTTTTAATGAGTCAATTTCTTTTTCGGATCTACTTAAAATTTTCTTCACAGCTTTATATTCATTTTTCAAGTTCTTAAAGGCACTAAATAATTCATTATATGCATTTTGCAGTTCATCATAGTTATTATCATCATAACTAGAAGATGAGTCGGAATCACTTACCTCAAAATCGGAAGATATGTTGTCATTTGCCATTAAGTAAATATTGGCTTCAACTTCCGAGTCACTTGATTCCGAACTTGAATCACTATTGTCCCAAGCAATATAGACTTTCTTCTTGAACAACTTTTTGCCTTTGATTTCATCGTTTTTCTTGTTTGGACATTCGGTCTTTACATGTCCTGCTTCACCACAACCATAACATTTTATATTTATGGAAGTACTTTCTCTTACCTTTCCCTTACCTTTGAATGGATGCCTTCCTTTTGCTTTCATGAATTTGGTGAACTTCTTTATCATAAGACTCAATTCTTCTTCTTCGTTCTCCGAGTCTTCTTCTTCCTTTTTATTTTTACCTTTGGAAATTTCGGTTTTGAAGGCTAAGTTCTTCTTTTGATATTGTCCTTCTTCTTCATTTAGCCTTCCAAGCTCTAGCTCATGCTCTCTTAGTTTTCCAAAGAGCGCCGCCATAGACATTGTGGCAAGGTTTTGTGACTCCGAGATGGTCGTCACCTTAGGTTGCCATTTCCTATCCAAAGATTTTAAAATTTTAACATTCAATTTATCAACGTCAAAGATTTTACCTATTCCGGTGAGATGGTTCACAATATGAGTGAAACGGTTTTGAACGTCAAATATCGTTTCGCCTTGTTGCATCCGGAACATCTCGTATTCTTGGATTAGGGAATTTTTCCGTGCTCTCTTAACATCGTTGGTACCTTCGTGGGTCACTCTTAGCATTTCCCACATCTCCTGAGCACTTTTACAAATAGAAATCCTGTAAAACTCGTCAAGGGTTAAAGTAGATGAAATTATATTTCGAGCCCTAATGTCAAATTGTGCTTTTCTGTTTTCCTCTGTTGTCCATCTAGAAAAAGGTTTGGGAACGTCAACACCATTCTCAGTAACTTTAGGAACATATGGACCGTTTAAAATAGTGTCCCAAACGCCTCTATCAACAGACTCTAAAAAGATTTGCATTCTTACTTTCCAGAAAGGATAATTTTGACCCGCAAAAAGTGGGGGTCTGTTGATAGACGCACCTTCGGCAAAAGTTTGATTTTGTCCGGCCATTTTCGAAAAGTTTGAATGACTGTCAAACCTGGCTCTGATACCACTTGTTACAATCGCGCAGCGGAATGTTCGCGTGGTCGGACAAAAACTAAGAGGGGGAGTGAATTGGTTTCTTAACAAAAATTAGGTTTTAAAAATTTTCCCCAAATTTTACCGATTAAAATACTGTGTAAACGTAAATAGAATAGAGATAGAGTCTTACACAGGAGATTTATACTGGTTCGGATCAAAAGATCCTACGTCCAGTTGCTAATCACTCAAATAGAGGATTAACACTGTCACTATAATCAAAGTTGTTACAAACAGATAACAATTGAAAATACAAAGTAAAGAAAACACCTCTCTTGAAATCCACAAGAGATGAAGAACAACTTTCCCCAGAGACGGCACAACACACAATCCACTAAGAACTCCACTTAGTGATTCTTATCGCTTCTAGCCCACACCAGGTTCCAAAATCCCCTTTTTCTTCCAACAAACAGTTCTCTGGCACTCACAACACTTAACTTTTATTTGAAAAAGGTTGTTCTTCTTTTCTGAGTGCCATAAAGAAGCTTAAGTAGAGAAATTAGGGTTTGGGAATTGGGATTTTCGGAACTAGGAGTCTTGGGATTAGGGTTTTCGAAAATAGGGTTGATTTGAAGTTGAAAATCAAAATCTGACTAAAATAATCGATTAAATGAAGTGTTAATCGATTATTACAGAGCCAAAATCAACAGAACCCCAAAACTCATTGTTTTAATCAATTAAAAGCCCTATTAATCGATTAACATGCCTGTTAATCGATTAACAGGTGTGTTAATTGATTATTACAGTGAACAGATATAGAAAATGGTTTTTCTCATTGTAATAATCGATTATTTGACCATTTAATCGATTAAAGCCGAGGTAACAAGATAAATTTGAGTTTTTGAAGCTTCTAAAGTGTAGACTATGTACCAGCTATCTTAAACTCTAATATTACAGACTCAAACTAATCAAAACAGAGTTATTATACTATAAAACAAGTCTTCAACTCTCAAAGTCTTGAGTTCTTGAATCATCATCAAAATCAACAAGCTTCATGTCCATGTAAGTTCAACATCAAGTCCTTGAATGTTCAACAAGTTGGGTAAGGGAGTTAGTTACGTGTAGGGGGAAGTGTTAGTTCCCTTATGACGCCCCTTTCAGGTTCCCTATGATGGGCCAGTTATTTTATAGATAAAATTTTGAAAAGACGCTTTTACCCCTTTATTCACGGAATTAAGATAATGACTACATGGCCCTAATGTCTATTATGCAATTTAATTATGAAAATAAAGATAGTAAAAGAGAGGGAGAGAGTGAAGAAACCTCTGAAGCCCTTCGCTCTTACAACGCCAGAAATCTCTCAAGAACGCTATAAAAAGCTCTCTAAGACACTCAAAAACTCCAGAAATGCTTCGGAGGGACTGTAGGAGAAGAATTTGAAGAAAGTGTAGAAGGGAAAGTAGAAGAACTGTGTGAAATGAGGGGGGGAGCGCTCACTATTTATAGGGATTCGCGCCTGTCAGGTCGAGACGGCTGTCTCGATTGGCAAGGTCGAGACGACCGTCTCGCCATTCAGGACGGCGATATCGACATTCTAAGTGATGAGAAGGCCTTCTCGCCAAATGGGAGGGGGGTATCGCCATTGGCAAGTGGTGAGACGGTCGTCTCGCCAAACGAGACGATGGTATCGCCTTGCATCAATGGCGAGACGGCGGTCCCGAAAAGCGAGACGACGGTCTCGACTCCTGAAGGAGAAAATCCTTATTTTTGTATAGAAAATGCTTCCTAGTCTAACATGGGGCCTAATAGTCTCTCCTAGTGGCATTTTAGGCTTCGTCCATGTCGCCACCTCCAGAAAAAGGGGGCGGTCGGAGCGACGCGATGGTTTTTTCGACCCTCTTGTTTTCGCGTTTTTATGGGTGGTTACAACGTCCTTAGGTTGTCCGATAACCGGGCTAACCTAGAGACGAGGTTTTCGAAAAGTGTTCTTGGGTTGTCCGATAACCGGGCTAACCCAAGAACGGGTTTTGAAGGGTTTGTGGAGTCGCCACCGATGTTTTTACCGGAAACATCGGAAAAGGTGTTAAAAAGGCATTGGTTTTCGAAAACCAACTTTGGTCATTAGAACCAGAGTTGGGTAAGGGAGTTAGTTACGCGTAAAGGAAGTATTAGTTCCTTTACGACGCCCCTTTCGGGTTCCCTATGACAGGCTGGCTACTTTGGATAAATAATTAAACTAGAAAATTGCGCTTTTACCCTTTTATTGTGCGGTATTTAAAGATTATGACTACATGACCCTAACGTTTATTGCATAAATTTAAATGAAAGCGGTAAAATTAGGAAGAGAGAGTGTTCACCTCCAAAGCAAGCTTTTTATATTTCTCTTTAAAGAATGGGCGCTTTTTGGCAACCCTTCACTCTACAACTCTCAGAAACTCCGGAAATGCCTCGGAGGGATTCTAAAGAAGATTTAGAACACTCAATTTATGCCTAGAGACACTCAGAAACTCCAGAAATGCTTCGGAGGGGTTCTAGAGAGAGAGAATCTAGAGAGAAGGAGGAGCGACTGTGCTTGGTGTGTGGAAATGAGGGGAGGAATGTTGTGTTGTGCGCTTCCGGGATGCTCCTTTGATGCGGTAGCTGACCCCTTCGGCTGATGAGTACGAACCCCCATCTCGGTTTGACGAGTACGAACCCCCGCCCGGTAAGCCCCCTTTTGTAAGGCCCGATGAGTTTACACCCCCATCTAGTGTTTGACGAGTACTAACCCCCGCCCGTAAGCCCCCTTTTGTAAGGCTTGATGAGTTTACACCCCCATCTCGGTGTTTGACGAGTACTAACCCCCGCCCGGTAAGCCCCCTTTTGTAAGGCTTGATGAGTTTACACCCCCATCCGGTGTTTGACCTCCGGATGCTCCATCTTGCGGTAGCCGATCCTTTGGTTGACGAGTACGAACCCTCGTCTGGTTTGGTGCCTCTGGATGCCCCTTCTTGCGGTAGCTGATCCTTTGGCGATGGAGGCGGCTTACTGATTCTGATCATGCGCCGGTTCTCTGGGAGTGTTTTCCGTGTTGGTAGATGTGTTCATCCGGGTTATGCCAGGAATTTTGTGTTTCATCCAGCTTTGTTGGTTGCTGGGGATTCTTTATTTTTGGTGGTCATCCGATCCTTGCTGGTTGGTCGAATGGATCTTAGTTTTGTTCGACTCTTGTTTGGTAGTCGACAATTTTTTTGGTTGATGTGATGGCTTATTCCTGCCTTTTTCTCGCGGTTTTAACTCTTTTTTCTCACGATTTTGGATTTTGGCTTTTTCTTAAGCATATGTCTTTTTCGTTTTAAGTTTTTTTTTTGTTACGCTGACTTTTGTAAGAGAAGGCAAAGAATGCATGGAATAAAATTTTATTCATGGGAAATTTTATTACAACAGCTTTTATTTTAGGAAAATGCAGGCCTTAAGGGCTATCATCAGGGGAATCGGAGTAAGGAAACCCTTTGTACATATGATAGCGGAAATCTATTTGCTCTTGGATTTCATCACGAAAATCCTCTTGGAATGTCGTCCATTCCTGCCGCATCCTCTGCTGCTCCTGGTAGATCTCGTCCTGGCGAGCCTGGAAGGCCTGTTGGCGAGCATCCTGGGCCTGCTGCCACTGGGTCTGCTGCTCTCGCCACACCGCTATTTGGCTGAATTGCTGGCTCAGATCATTCATGTGTTGGTGCATGCCAGCAAAGTCATCCGTGTACAGTGGTGGTTGCTGCTGCTGTTGTTGTTGCTGTTGGGGGCCGGGAGACGTGGGCATATCCTGCATTGCCACTAGCCCCTGGATGTCCAGCTCGAAGTCCAGGAAGGGGTGCAAGGCGAACTGGTGTCCCCGACGTATCAGCATTCCCATGCTGACCAGCATTGGCCCATTGATGGGCTCGGGTCGGAGGTTGCGGGCCAGCTCTTCCCGGCCAGGGCACCCCATTCTCTCTGCCAGAGGGGTGATGAGGGGAGCTACGAGGATGGCCCCCGTGGATCTACTCCCAAAGTCTTTAAGGGCCCTCAGGAGGAAGTATCCAGGGTTGCAGCGCCGCCTCTGATGCATGCAGTAGAGGACGAAGAGATCAAGGAGGGAAATCTTACCCTGGCTCTCCTTCCTTCCATGGATTGTGCCTGCCAGCAGCTTGTGGCAAATGCGGAGCGTCGGTTGCAGTGCGGAGCCTCTCATTAAAGTGGGCAATGTGGTTGCTCCTGTGAGATCATGCCACATATCCGCGGAGGTGAGGTTGACGGGCCGAGAGCAGATGGCCTCTCGGTATTCCCGGGTCAGTGCTTCCTCGGGTCGGATGAATCCAATGGACACATTGAATTCTTCCAGTGTGGTGGTGTGGTATTGCCCACCCATGAAATAGTTGACCATCTTAGTGGGCTGCATGCCCGAGGCCATGGAGGGGATCTCGTTGAGGGAGACAGAGGCCAAGAATTCTTGTACCGCTTGGGGGTACACATATGTGGGTGGGGGTTGTAGTAGAAAGCCCCACCCAATGCTGTCGATGTGGGCCCTGACGTCCTCCTCCCATCCAAACTCGGCTAGGACGCCGAAGTCTAGTGTCAGCATGGAGTGTCACTGGTAGTTCCTGATGTTGTCCAGGCGGGCCTGGTGTTGTGGCGACAACTGGGAAGGATCTGAGGGTGGCGGTGGTGCAGAACTACTAGCACCAGCGGCGCTCCTTCGCTTCCTGGAGGCGCTTCTTCCGAACATCTTGGGCAGGGAAGGCTTGGAGGAGTAGAAATATGAATTTTTGAGGCTCTGGAGGCTTAGGAGGCAAGGAGAGTTGTGAGGAAACCCATCCAGGCGCGCCCCCTTATATAGGGAAATTTTTCAGTTCGAGACCGCCGTCTGGGAAGTTGAGACGGCGGTCTCGTTTGGGTTGCTGGTCGAGACGGCGGTCTGGAAGTTCCAGACGGCGGTCTCGAGTTTGCTTAAGTCGAGACGGCGGTCTGGAATGTCCAGACGGCGGTCTCAAATTGCAGGGGGATCGAGACGGCGGTCTGGAATGTCCAGACGGCAGTCTCGAATTTCTGGTTTTTGTTTTTTTTTTTTAATAGAAAATAGGACCTGGTTCAAAAACATTTTATGCATGCAAATGTTTTTATGTTAGATGTCCTATAATGCCTACTTTAATTAGTTTTTCAGAAGGATTTAACCGACGCGTCTTGTTGTGCTGAAAGCCTTTTGATTTGCCGTGTTTATTTTTGGCTGTACCATGCCGGACCTCTTGTGACCGAAGAGTAATTTCTTTCTTTCTTTTCTCCTCTTTCTTTCTTTTTTTTTTTTTTTTTTGTAGAGCACTTTTGTCATGTAGTGTCCCTTTTTCCTTGCTTTCGGGATTTCAATCCTCTTGTTGACTATACGCCTCCATATTCCCAAATTAATTATTAGAATATTGTCGTGAGGGTCAAGAGAAAAGAAGTAAAGGAGGTAAAAATCAATGGTTTGTGTTTTAGAGGGTTGATTTTTATTGATGAAAGGATTTTGTAAGAATGGCTGGCGAAGGTTAAGCCTGGGTGATTAAGCTTTTGTCTAAGCAAGCATTTTTTTTATTTTTTTTTTGTATTTGCGCTCTTTGGTTTCATTTCCATTGCTTTTAAATGGCTAGCTGATTTCCCTAGACCGCCCTTTGGGTTTTCGAACTAGGATACTGTGTTTGGCCCTAACTTTTGTCTAGGTTCCTTCCTTTGTAAAATTTTGGAGAAATCCTAGCGGACCTCATTTGTAACCCTAACTTTTGCCTAGGCTACCCTTTATTGTTGTTCGGGTATCCTACCGGGTCGACCCTATCTTTTGCGTAGCCCCCTTAGTGGGTTTCCTACCGGGTAATTTGCCCTTTTCTTTGGCCTTTGGCTTCTCTGGGCTTTTTTCTTTTTTGTGGATTTATTTTTTTGTTCACAGTATTGGCGAAGCATGACTTTCTTTATGGCTTAGGTGAAGTCTTATTTTTATGTGCTTCTAATAAACTAGTTTGATGGCAATAACAATGGTAAATGTTGATTATTGGATGTGCTTCTTATTCTTCTTTTCTTTTTATATTTACTTAGACAAGGTTATTTATGTGGTCCAGTCAAAAGTACAAGGAAGAGAAGCAGATAGAAAGAATCATTCTTTATTAATTAATAAGGGAATATGTGCCCTAAGATGCCCGGGGGTCGGGCTCGCCCCGGGGGATAGTCTCTAACAATCATGGGGTTTACATCCCTTAAGCAAAGAAAAAGATTTCCTAATGACTAGAGTGGCTCTTGACGCTTGCACCCCTCCACTTCGGAAAATTTGCTTGAGTGTGCGGAGGGGAGACTTCCCTTTTCTCCTTTCTGCGCTGCCCTTAGTAGGGTCATATCCTAGGCCATACTTGTAAGGATTGTCTTTGAATTCTGGGGGTTCCCTCATGCCCTGGGAATCTGCCCCCAGCCCTTGGCCAGGATGGTAACCATGCTTCAACATCATGCGGGCTACCTTTGTGTTTCTGGGAAGTCGCTCTATACTGGCAATTTCAAGCGCTTGAAAAGATGTTTCAAGAGCCTCTTCAGCCGCATCCACATAAGGTTGGGCGGACGGTCCACTGATCAGGATATCGTCTTCTGCTTGGACCGTGACCAGTTTGTCACCCACTATGAACTTGACTTTCTGGTGGAGCGTCGAAGGTACTGCCTTAGCGTCATGGATCCAAGGCCTGCCGAGGAGACAGCTGTATGCTGGAGTAATATCCATTACATGGAAATCGACGTTGAAGGTAGTGGGTCCCACTTGGATTGGCAAATCGATCTCTCCCACTACTTCTCGTTTTGATCCGTCGAAGGCTCGAACGATGGTGCTGCTTGGGCGCAGATGGGTTCCTTGGATAGTCAACTTATCCAATGTGCACTTGGGCATCACGTTCAGGGACGACTTGTTATCCACAAGAACTTTGGCGATGAGGTATTCCTTGCATTTAACCGAGATATGCAAGGGCTTGTTATGTTTTGGCCCCTCGAGGGGGAGTTCTTCCTCTGTGAAGGTGAGGTGATCGTTTGCCGTGATGTGACCGACGATCCTCTCAACCTTTTCTTGGGATATTGTGTGAGGTACATGCGCCTCGCTCAAGACCTTCAACAAGGCATTTCTATGCGGTTCCGAGCTCATTATCAAAGATAGCAACGTGATCTTTGCAGGCGTACGGTTGAGCTGGTCAATAATGGAATACTCACTCTGCCTTATAAACTGGAGTAGTTCCTCTGTCTCCTCCTTGGATTCTTTATTTTCTCTTTCTTCTTCGGTCTTTATATTTTTCCCTTTATTTTGGAGGACATTTTCCTGTGTGTCCTTGGGGGAGTAGATTCTTCCACTTCTAGTTGTGCCCCCAATGCCGGCTATGTTTGTTATTTCCTCTTTTATCGGTGAAGATTCCCCATATCTCCATGGTACAACTTTATTTGACTCGTAGGGGAAAGGACGTGGCATAAATAGTCGCACTGGCGTCCTTGCCCCCTCTTTATTTTTAAGGACCAACGGCCGAGGTTTATTTTCCTCTTGCGGCGATTCGACCGTTGGGGTGCGCTTTATTAGGAGTGGCTTTCTCTCCATTCTTCTGAGTTGGAAGACGTGTTAGTTAATCCTTCCTTTTTATTATCTTATTTATTAAGCGTGAAGGAGGGGAAATTTAATATATGCAGATGAATGTTTATGCATGCAAGTAGACAACTGTTGAATAGGAAAAAGATTTCATTAATTCATTGGAAGGTGTACATTCTCCTATTCTATACTGCGAAGCAGCTTTTGGCAAAAGCGGAAAACTTTGAAGAAACCCACAGGTGGTTTTTGATTCCTCTATAGTTCCCTCTCAGCTTCCCGGACATGGTGAGCGAGCTCCTCGCTTTGCTTGCGGACCGCCTGGCTCATATCTTCACTATACTGTTGAGCCTCTTTGATCTTCGCCTCTTGATGAACGACCAAGGCTTGTAGTTCATCGAGCTTTTCAACGGCTCGGTTTTTCTCTTGGAGTACTTGGCCGTACTGAGCTAGCCCATCTTTCTCCTTAAGGCGTAGTTCAGAGAGACTTTTGGTGAGTCTCCTGTTTGCCTCTCGCTCTTGGCGGATGTCTAACCGAGCCTTGAGGAGCCCTTCCGACAACTCCTTGATCGTTTGTGCCTGCTTAGCTGACTCGGCCTCAAGGTGCGCTATTTTGGCGGTTATATCTTGTAGTTGGCTATCCGAACTGGTTTTAGCAATTTTGGATGCTCGGATAGCTTGTTCATTAGCGTCAGCACATTGGTCCTTGAGGCGCTCTATTTCATGATCCTTTTTCTTGCCTTGCCTTTGTAGACCATCAATCGTGAGGATGGATGCTTGCTCTTTTTCCTCAAGGGCCCGTATCTGGGATCCCATGATCTCTACCCTCTGGGTCAAGGCATTGACTTGTGCCTGCAGCTCTTCGTTGTTGGCGATTGGCACGGGTGTGGTGGATGGTCGAGTCATCCCTCTTTTTCTTCTCCACGCCTCGTAGTCACTGGTGACAGTTACCCGAGCTTTTCCTAGCTCTTTGTCTCCCATGTAGACTGGCCTCTCCCATGCTTTTCTCATGGTTGATGAGTTAATGCTCGTGCATGGGTCTCCAAAGAAGCACAGTCCTCCGAGCTCCCCTCGAGAAATAGTAGTTTGGGTCCTCATGAGTTGCCTCATAGCTACTCTAGGTGAGTAGGCTATGCAACCCCTGAGTCCTATCAAGGGTATGTTCGGATAATCCCCACATCTGATGAGAACGGGGCCGGGTCGGAACCAAGGGCAAACCCAAGATATACTGTTGGCGTCCTTTTGTTCTAACTCATCCCTCCATTCTATAGTCAGGCGTCGTTGGAGGGGGATTTTGGAGAAGCTTCTCAAAGGGTCGGGGAATATCCCCATGTGACTGGAGGCGTAAAGATGCGTGATGCTCCACACGTATAGTAATGAAGAGCAGCAGCGGAGTGTTCTCCCTTGCTTCTGATGGCAGAAATCCACCGAGAGCAAGGTGTCGGCAAGAATAGCAGGCAAGGGACTCTTCGAGTACACGTCCCAAGCGAAGAAGGCATCCATGACGGCTTGATCTATTGTGTCGAGGTGGAAGGGGAACAGGATTGTTCCGAAGATTATTAGTGCCAGGGTTTTGTTGAAGGTAACCCACTCTGCCCTCTCAGCCAGGTAGGACAGGTGGTCTTCTAACATCGATACTTTCCATCCCTGGGTGTTCCCTCTTCCTATCAGGGTACTCTGTCTGAACGGTAGATGGATAAGGGCAGCGACTGGTGCTGCAGGAGTATATGCCTCGTGGCGAATATGGACCCCGGCTGATTTGGGCCATTTCAACATAGCTTCATACTCCTCTAAGGTGGGCACCATGTCGAATTGCGGAAATTCAAAGCACCGCAGACTGGAGTTCCAAAAGTGAATCAGTACCCTGAGGAAGACTTGATCGACACTGATCTTTAGGAGGTCCAAAATTCGTCCATAGGACTTTTTAAAATCAGCGTGGACCTCTGGTGGCATTGTTACACTAAGCCGTTCCAGCTTCCCAGTATGGTTTCGGAGAATATCCACCTTCCCCACTTGTCTACTTGTCCCCTCCATTTTCTAAAATCAAAATGTATGATTTGATGAAGATGATGTCTATTGCATGAATGTGAGTGTTTATTCTTCTATTTATCATGTTTTTTACATGATGTATGGTATATATTTTTTTTTGAAAGAATAAACTATCTATATGAATGCTTTATGAGTGTAATTTTTGGACCAGGTCTTATTTATGAATTTTGAAAAAATGGATTTTTTTTATTTTTATTTATTTATTTTATAGCCTTTTATCTCTTCGTCGGAACTGCGTGGCTACTTAGCTTATAAAGAACCCGAAACCAGGCTAGCTAAAAGGCGAGAATGTCCGAGATAAAATATGGCTTTATGCAAAAGAATATTTAGCGTCCCTTATCTCTTCTGTCGGAACTGCGTGGCTACTTAGCTTACAAAGAACTTGAAACCAGGCTAGCTAAAAGGCAGACTGTCCGAGATAAGGGTGTTTATTTGTGAAATATTTTTGTGATTTTTGTTCTGTTGTTTGTTTATGCTATGCAACATATAAATGCAACAATCATATGCACACACAATTTGATCATCCCCGAACATGCGAGATTTCGTTTTTATCACGAGGTAGGGTTTTCCTGCAGAAAAGTGCATTGGTCAGGGTAGGTTCTAACTGATCTCACCAGGCTAAGGCCCCCAAGGTGCCCCCATTATAGGGTCCCCACTCTCCAGTCGTCCAACCATGCTCAGCACTAAGGCCAGAGTCGGTCTTGTTGCCAAAAGAGGAAGGTTATCACCTTGAGTGGTGGTTTCCGATCACACTGGTGGGCACAAGGCCCTAACTACAACGAACCGTACCTGCCACCCACTCCCTATGGTTATCTCACTTGTCCCTGGGTATAGAGGGAACTATAGTGTGCAAGGGTTTGTGTGCAGTTTATATTTCAATCAATTGCGTAAGTATAAACAAGCAATAGTTATTTGAAAGCCAAACAATAAAGCATGTTATAATACAAGGCAGGGTAAAAGCGCTATTTTCTTGGTTTAATTATTTTTAAGCCAGCCCATCACTAAATGGGATCAACTCTCTAGGCTTCCCCAGCGGAGTCACCATCTGTCGCCGCCTCCCGAAAAAGGGGGCGGTCGGAGCGACGCGATGGTTTTTTCGACCCTCTTGTTTTCACGTTTTTATGGGTGGTTACAACGTCCTTAGGTTGTCCGATAACCGGGCTAACCTAGAGACGAGGTTTTCGAAAAGTGTTCTTGGGTTGTCCGATAACCGGGCTAACCCAAGAACGGGTTTTGAAGGGTTCGTGGAGTCGCCACCGATGTTTTTACCAGAAACATCGGAAAAGGTATTAAAAAGGCGTTGGTTTTCGAAAACCAACTTTGGTCATTAGAACCAGAGTTGGGTACGAGAGCTAGTTACGCGTAAAGGAAGTATTAGTTCCTTTACGATGCCCCTTTCGGGTTCCCTATGACAGGCTGACTACTTTGGATAAATAATTAAACTAGAAAATTGCGCTTTTACCCTTTTATTGTTCGGTATTTAAAGATTATGACTACATGGCCCTAACGTTTATTGCATAAATTTAAATGAAAGCGGTAAAATTAGGAAGAGAGAGTGTGCACCTCCAAAGCAAGCTTTTTATATTTCTCTTTAAAGAATGGACGCTTTTTGGCAACCCTTCACTCTACAACTCTCAAAAACTTCGGAAATGCCTCGGAGGGATTCTAAAGAAGATTTAGAACACTCAATTTATGCCTAGAGACACTCAGAAACTTCGGAAATGCTTCGGAGGGGTTCTAGAGAGAGAGAATCTAGAGAGAAGGAGGAGCTACTGTGCTTGGTGTGTGGAAATGAGGGGAGGGAGCCCCTATTTATAGGTTTTCGCGCCTGACAGTGGCGAGACCGCCAGTCTCGTCTGACATGGTCGAGACCGCCGTCTGGACAATCCAGACCGCCATCTCGACCATGGCAGGGGGTCGAGACCGCCGTTTGGAAAACCCAGATTGCCGTCTCGACCTTTGCCGTGGCGAGACCGCCGTCTGGACAAGCGAGACGGCGGTCTCGTCCCTGGCGTGAGGCAAGACGGCGGTCTGGTCCTTCCAGACGGTGGTCTCGTCCCTTCAGGGCGAGAAACTTTATTTTTCAGGCCAAAAAACCCTCCTATCTTAGTACGGGGGCCTAATAGTCTCTCCTAGTGGCTTGTTAGGCTTCGGCCGTCTTCAAATAGGAAGCTTTCTGACTTTATTCTGAGGCCGGGCAAGATTTGGGGTCTACAGTCCATCTTCGAATAGGAGGTCTTCTGCTCTTATTTTGAGGCCGGGCAAGATTTTGGGTCTACAGTTGTCCCCCCTTTACTTGACTAGTCGACTGTTGGCCTGTCATGCCAAGAAGATCGACTGTAGGGTAAACGAGTTGACCCTCTTGCTCGGTTTACCCTTCGGATGTTGCGTCTTGCAGCGACTAATCTTCTGGGGAAAAGTGTGTTGTGCGCCTCCAGAATGCTCCTTCTGATGGTAGCCGATCCCCTTGGTTGACACGTGGTAGAACCTCAGGATACTCCTTCTGACGGTAGCCGATCCTTTGGTTGATGGGTATAAACCCCCCATCAGGCTCGTAGTTACAACCCACTGTGCGTAGGACTGGATGAGTATAAACCCCCCATCAGGCTGGTAGTTGTAGTTCGTTATGCGTCGGACTGGATGAGTATAAACCCCCCATCAGGCTGGTAGTTACAGCCCACTGTGCGTCGGGCTGGATGAGTATAAACCCCCCATCAGGCTGGTAGTTGCGACTTACTGATTCAGCTCGCGTGCAGATCAGGCGCACTTCGTGCGCAAGTTGATGGGTATGAAACCCTTATCAGGCTGGTACAGTCCACTGCGTAGGACTGGTGGTGGTGGCGGCTTACTACTCAGTAGCTCATGCTCCTGCACTATGATGCGTTCTTTTGTCTCTGCTTTTGTCTTTTCTGGGAGTGGTCGCCGACTTGTTCCGGGGATTTCTTTGATTTTCGGTTCATCCAGCTTGTTGGTCTCTGGGTAGTCTTGCTTGTTTTGTCGTTTGACTTTTGTAGGTTGTTGAAGAAACTCTTGGTCAATGTGGTTGACTTGTTTTGTTTTTAATGTTGCCTTTTTCCGCGGTTATATCTTTTTTCTCGCGATTTCGGATTTTGGCTTTTTTGGGATTAAGCGTAAGTCTTTTTACTTTTTAGTTTCTTTTCATTACACTGACTTTTTAAAAAGAGAGAAAAATGAATGCAAGAAAAATTTTATTTTATGGTAAATTTTTATTACAGCATTTATTTTTTGAGTACTATCCCTAAGACGGTGGACTTGATCCGAGAGATGATCCGGGAAGAGGGAATTGCCGATACATGTGCCTTTAAAATTCTGCCTAGTCTCGGATTGCGTTGAGGTGTTCTTGACGGAACATCGCCAGGTCTTGCCTTATTCCCTCTTGTATCTGGCCGAATGTCTCCATCCTTGTGTCGAAGACATCTTGTCTTAAGGACATCTGGTCCTGTCTTAGGGACATTTGGTCGAATTAATGGCGCAAGCTGTAGAGGTTGCGGTTGATTCCAGCAAAGTCGTATGTGTACTGCTGTTGTTGTTGCTGGAAATCCGAGGGTGTCGGGAGATCTTGCATTGCCACTATGTCCCGGAGGTCCAGAGCTATATCCAGTGAGGGGTGGAGGATCAATCGAGACCCTTGGCGGAGCAGCATCCCCATGCTGACCAAGATGGACCCGTTGATAGTCTTGGGTCGACGTTTGGAGGCCAGTTCTTCCCTGCCGCTGCACCCCCATTTTTTTGCCAGTGGGGTGATGAGGGGAGCCATGAGGATGGCTCCCACGGTACGCTCCCGAAATCTTTAAGGGCCTTCACGAAGAAGTAGTCGGGGTTGCACCGGCACCCTTGGCTCATGCAGTAGAGGGCGAAGAGATCTAGGTAGGTGACCTTACCCTGACTCTCCTTCCGCCCGTGGACAGTCCCAGCCAGCAGCTTGTGTCAAATGCGGAGGGCGGGAGTGAGTGCGAAGCCCTTTAGCAGGGATGGTAAGGTGTGCATCCCTGTGAGTTCCTCCCACATTTCACCGGCAGTGAGGGTAGCGGGGCACTCGCAGATGGCGTCCTGGTATTCCCGAGTCAGGATATCCTCGGGCCGGACGAATCCAATAGACACGTTGAACTCGTCCAAAGTCATTGCCCGGTACAACCCGTTCATAAAGTAGGACACCATCCTCATCGGCGAGAGGCCCGGCACCATGGCGAGGAGCTCACAGTAGGAGATGGAGGCGAGGAATTCCATCACTACTTGTGGGTAGACGTGGGTAGGGGGAGATTGGAGGAGGAAACGCCATCCAATGCTGTCGAGGTGGGTGCAGACCTCATCTTCCCAACCGAACTCGGCGAGGATACCGAAGTCCAGCCTTAGCATAGGGTGCCATGTGTACCCCTGAATGTGTTCCAAGCGGGCATGGTGTTGGGGAGAAAGTTGAGTCGGATCTTGTGGAGTTGGGGTCGTGGAGGAACTTGGGCCAGCAGAACCCCTTCTCTTCCTGGTAGATTCACCTCTATGCATTTTTGGTAGTAGGATGCTCAAATGTGGGAGAAAGGAGTGTAGGAGTGCAGGAGAGAGTGTTTGAAACCCCCCCCCCCAAGGCGCCCCTATTTATAGGATTTTTGTTAGGATTCGGGACCGCCGTCTGGGAAGTCGATATGGCGGTATCGGTTTCGCGGGATTCAAGACCGTCGTCTGGAACTTCGAGACGGCGGTCTCGACTTTGGCTTCTGGTGAGACGGCCCCCTCACCAAGCGAGAAGGTGGCCTCATTTTTGTCCAAGTCGAGACGGCGGTCTTGTTTCAGTGCGAATCGAGACGACAGTCTCGATTTTTAGAAGGTTTTTTTTTTTTTTTTTAAGAAAATAGGACCTTGTTCAAAAACATTTTATGCATGCAATGTTTTTATGTTTGATGTCCTATAATGCCTATTTCATTGGTTTTTTTAGAAGGATTCACTGGTGCGTCTTGTAGAGACGGGTGCCTTCTGATCTTTGTTCTTCTGCTGTACTTGGCTGTACCGTTCCGGACTTAACGTGACCGAAGAATAATTTTCTCTTCTTTCTTTTTTCTTCTCTTTTTTTTTTTTTTTTTTAGAGAGCACACTTTGCCATGTTGGTGTCCCTTTTTCTTCACTTTAGGGGTTTCAATCCTCTTGTTGACTATACGCCTCCATATTCCCAAATTAATTGTTAGAATAATGTTGTCAGGGTCAAGAGAAAAGAAGTAAAGGGTAAATTAAACGACTTGTGTTTTAGACGGTTGATTTTATTTAGAAAAGATTTTGTAAGAATGGCTGGCTAAGGTTAGGCCTAAGTGTTTAAGCTTTTGTCTAAGAAAACGTTTTTCTCTCTTTTGTTTGAATTTGCGCTTTAGCCTATTTCCATTGTTTTTTATGGCTGATCGATTTCCCTAGATCGCTCTTTGGGTTTTTGAACTAGGATATTGTGTTTTGGTCCTATCTTTTGTCTAGGTTCCTTCGTTTTGGTTTAGGGAATCCTAGCGGACCTTACTTTTGTAACCCTAACTTTTGCCTAGGCTACCCTTTATTTTTGTTCGGGTTTCCTACTGGGTTGACCCTATCTTTTGCATAGCCCCCTTTGTGGGTTTCCTACCGGGTATTTTGCCCTTTTCTTTTGGCCTTTAGCTTTTATGGGCTTTTTCTTTTCTTTTTGTTTTTTCACAATATTGGCGAAACACGTCTTTATTTATGGTGAGGTAAAACCTTATTTTGTGTTTCTAATCAAACAACTTGATTATTGTGGCAATGGTACATTTTGATTATTTGGACGCGCTTTTATTCTTTATTTCTTCTTCTTGTTTGTTTAGACAAGATTATTATGAGGTCTAGACATGAAGTAGTGAGAAGAGAAGCAGATAGTAAGAAATGTATTCTTTATGAATTAATAAGGGAATATGTGCCCTAAAATGCCCGGGGGTCGGGCTAGCCTCGGGGGATAATCTCTAAGGATCATTGGGTTTACATCCCTTAAGCAAAGAAAAAGATCTCCTAATGACTAGGGTAGCTCTTGACGCTTGCATCCCTCCGTTAAGGAATATCTGCTTGAGTGTGCGGAGGGGAGACTTCCCTTTTCTTCCTTCTGCTCAGCCCTTTGTAGGGTCATATCCTAGGCCACACTTGAAAGGATTATCTTTGAATTCTAGGGGTTCCCTCATCCCCTAGGAATCTGCCCCCAATCCTTGTCCAGGATGGTAACCATGCTTCATCATCATACGGACTACCTTTGTGTTTTTAGGAAGTCTCTCTACACTGACAATTTTGAGCGCTTGAAAAGATGTTTCAAGGGCCTCTTCTGCCACATCCACATAGGGTTGGGTAGATTGTCCACTGATCAGGATATTGTCTTCTGCTTGGACCGTGACCAGTTTGTCATCCACTATAAACTTGACTTTCTGGTGGAGCGTTGAAGGTACTGCCTTAGCGTCATGAATCCAAGGCCTGCCGAGGAGACAACTATATGCTGGAGTAATATACATTACATGGAAATCGACGTTGAAGATAGTGGGTCCAACTTGGATTGACAGATTGACTTCTCCCACTACTTCTCGTTTGGACCGTCGAAGGCTCGAACGATAGTGCTACTTGGGCGTAGACGGGTTCCTTGAATAGTCAACTTGTCGAGTGTGCACTTTGGCATCACGTTCAAGGATGACCCGTTATCCACAAGAACTTTGGCAATGAGGTACTCCTTGCACTTGATGGAGATGTGCAAGGGCTTGTTGTGGTTTGACCCTTCGAGGGGGAGTTCTTCCTCTGTACAGGTGAGGTGATTGCTTGCCGTGATGTGACCGACGATCCTCTCGACCTTTTCTTGGGATATGGTGTGAGATACATGCGCTTCGCTCAAGACCTTCATCAGGGCATTTCTATGTGGTTCCGAGCTCATCATTAGAGATAACAGAGTTATCTTTGCAGGTGTATGATTGAGCTGGTCAATAATGAAATACTTGCTTTGTCTTATAAACTGGAGTAATTCCTCAGTCTCCTCCTTGGATTCCTTATTTTCTTTTTCTTCGGTATGTTTATTTTTTCCTTTATTCTTGGGGACATCTTCTTGCAAGTCCTTGGGGGAGTAGACCCTTCCACTTCTGGTCATGCCCCCAATGCCGACTATATTGGAGATATCCTCCTTTATTGGTGAAGATTCTTCGTATCTCCATGGGACAGCTTTATTGGATTCATAGGGGAAAGGATGTGGCATAAATAGTCTCACGGGTGTCCTTGCCCCCTCTTCCTTATTGGTTTTGAGGACCAACAACTGAGGCTTATTATCCTCTCGTGGCGGATCAACCGTTGGGGAAAGCTTGATTAAAAGTGGCTTTCTCTCCATTCTTCTGATTTGGAAGACGTGTCAGTTAATCCTTCCTTTTTATTATCTTGTTTTTTAAAAGTGAAGGAGGGGAAATAAAATATGCAAATGATATGCATGCAAGTAGACAATCATTTGAATAAAGAAAAATTCATTTATCCGTAGAAGGTGTACATTCCCCTATTCCATACTACGAAGCAACTTTTGACAGAAACGGAAAAGCCTAAAGAAACCCACAGGCGGGTCTTGATCTCTATGTAATTCCCTTTCGGCTTCTTGGACGTGACGAGCGAGTGCTTCGCTCTGCTTCTGGACTGCCTAGCTCATATCTTCACTGTATTTTTGAGCCTCTTTAATCTTTGCCTCTTGATGGACGACCAAGGCTTGTAGCTCGTCGAGCTTTGCAAGGGCTCGGTCCTTTTCTCGCAGTACCTGACCGTACTGAGCTAACCCATCTCTTTCTTTACAGCGTAGCTCAGTGAGATTTCTGTTGAGTCTTCGGTTGGCCTCTCGCTCTTGGCGTATTTCTGACCGAGTCCTTGATCGTCTGAGCCTGTTTTGCTTATTCGGCCTCAAGGCGTGCTGATTTGGAAGTTATATTTTGAAGTTGGCTATTCGAGCTAGTTCTAGGAGTTTTGGATGCTCAGATAGCTTGCTCATTAGAGTCAGCACACTAATCCTTGAGGCGCTCTATTTCATGATCCTTTTTCTTGCATTGCCTCTGTAGACCATCTATAGTGAGGATAAATTCTTGCTCTCTTTCTTCAAGAGTCCTCATCTGGGCTCCCATGATTTCTATCCTACGGGTCAAGGTGTCGACTTGATTTTGCAGCTCTTCACTGTTTGGACATGTAGCGAGTGAGGTGGATGGTTGAGACATCCCTCTTTTCCGTCTCCACTCCTCGTAGTCACTGGAGACAGCTACTCGAGCTTTTCCTAGCTCTTTATCTCCCATAAAGACTGGTTTCTCCCATGCTCTTCTTACAGCTAGTGAGTTAGAAATCGTGCATGGGTCTCCGAAGAAACACAGTCCTCCGAGCTCCTCTCGGGATATTGTAGTTTGAGTCCTCATGAGTTGTCTCATAGCTACTCTCGGTGAATAGACTATGCAACCACTGAGTCCTATCAACGATATGCTCGAGTAATCTCCACATTTGATGAGGACTAGGCCGGGTCGGAACCAAGGGCAAACCCAAAATAATTGGTTGGCGTCCCATTGTTCCAACTCGTCCTTCCACTTTGAGGTTAGACGTCGGTGGAGAGGGATTTTGGAGAAGCTTCTCAAAGGGTCGGGGAACATCCCCATGTGATTAGAGGCGTAAAAATGTGTGATTCCCCACACAAAAAGTAGTGAAGAGCAACATTGGAGTGTTTTCCTTGCTTTTGGCGGAAAAATTCCAATGAGAGCAAGGTGTCGGCAAGAATTGCAGGCAGGGGACTCTTCGAGTTCACGTCCCATGCGAAGAAGGCGTCCATGACGACTTGATCCACTGTGTCGATATGGAAGGGAAACAAGATTGTCCCAAATATGATCAAGGCTAGGGTTTTGTTAAAAGTGACCAATTCTGCCCTTTCAGCCAAAGTGGACAGATGGTCTTCTAACATTGAAACTTTCCAACCATGGATGTTCCCTTTTTCTATCAGGGTAGTTTGCCGGAATGGCAATCAGATGATGGCAACGACTTGTGCTGCAGGAGTATATGCCTCGTGGTGAATATGGACCCCGGCTGATTTTGGCCATTTTAGCATAATCTCATACTCCTCTAAAGTAGGCACCATATCGAACTACGGAAATTCGAAGCAGCGCAGACTAGAGTTTCAGAAATGAACTAGAATCCTGATAAAAATGGGATCGACATAGATCTTTAATAGGTCGAGGATCCATCCATAGGGATTTTCGAAGTCAAAACGGACCTCTGGTGGCATTATTGCTCAAAGCCGTTCTAGCTTCTCAATTTGGTACCGGGGAATATCCACTTTCTTCAATTGTCTACCAGTCCCCTCCATTTTCTAAAAAACCAAAATGCATGTCTTATATTGTAGGTATGAATGTGAGTGTTTATTTTTCCTATTTATCATGTTTTATATCTACATGATGTATGGTATTTGTGTATTTATTTTTTGGAAAAAAAAAATAAACTATCTATATGGATGTTTTATGAATTTGATGTTTATGAACAAGGTCCCATTTATTTGACTTGGGCTTTTAGCATTTTATTTTAGGGCCTTTTATCTCTTCGGTCGGACTGCGTGGTGTAGACCCCTAATTTTGCCCGGTCTCTCAATAAAGGCTAAAGAGACTTCCTACAACAAAGACAAAGCTCGCCTGACATCTCAATAAAGGCCAAGAAGACTTCCTATATGAAGATAAAGCTTTAACGGGCGTTCATCGGCATCAACCGACGTCCGAATAAAGAAAGGAAAGCTTCCCAGGGGTCCCAGAACACAAAAACTGGCCAAAACAGGTCGAGACCACCGTCCCAGAGTTGAGACGGCCGTCCCAACCTTCCCTGGCCAAGTGGGACGGCCGTCCCAAGTGGGACTGCCAGTCCCAGCTTTCAGGGGGTCTCAGCCTTTGTAAAAGATGCAGTTGGGACGGCCGTCCCAACCCAGACGGCCGTCCCAACCCAGAGGGGCGTCTCAAATGTGCAGGCAGCGAAAAACTATAAATAGGAGGCTCATTTGCCACTGTTTCACACACCAGACAACTCCCAGTACTTGTCTATCCTCTTCCCTCTTCGAATGAACTCTCTGATTGCCTTGATAAGGTAACAATCAGTTAAGGAATCATATTCCAGCATTCGATTCTTCTGTAAAATTGAGTCGAGTCGATCTTGTATTTGGAGAGGAGAGTCTTTGTAGAGCGAAGGATTGCCAAAACGCATCCTCACGATTAAAGATTCGTAATACAAAGCTTGCTACGGAGGTTCTGTTCAATTCTCTTCTCTTTTACTGCTTTATTTATTGCTTTCTGTATGCAATAAGAAATAAATTCATGTAGATAGCCATTTTTAACATTATGCAATAAAATAGGGTAATCGCGTAATTTCTCATAATCTTCACTTAAATGAATTAATCTGTCATAGGGAACCCGAAAGGGACGTTGTGGGGTGCTAACACCTTCCCCACACGTAACTAACTCCCTTACCTAACTCTGGTTATAATGACCCAGTTTGGTTTTTAATAAAATCAACGTCTTTTTATCCTTTTCCAATGTTTACGGTCAAAACATTGGTGGCGACTCCATAAGAACCCCTTTTCGAAAACCTTGCTTTTATTAGAGGATAGTTCAGTTGTTGAGCACCTCGGAAGAAATGAACTTAATTTTAACATAAAACACGAGTCTAAACCATCTT